>VZTJ01004895.1:1328264-1380068 GCA_013397795.1 Orthonyx spaldingii
ATGAAAACCAAAAAAAAAAAAAAAAAATCTACATAATCATAGAGTGGAACATGATTTTTAGAGTAGGCAGTATTTACACACTATGGGAAAGTAATTTTCACAGTATAGTGTGAAATTTGTAATAATTTTCATCCCGAGAGATGCGCTTTTTAAAATGATTGCCTCTTGTTAAACCTGCAGATGTAAAAAATAGGTGCTTTATTTGCCTGAAGACTTCTGTGTCTTAAAAATAAAAATGATGTTTTAAAATCTCCATAGCTGCTGAGAGGTTTTTTTTGCCCTGAATCTCAGCTTGTGATTTTGTATCTTTGAGAGTCATCATTCCATCTTTACATTCAACACTTTCTTTTTTCATCTAGTTTTTAAAGCTGTTATTCCATATTCCCTGTAATGAGCATTCCAGGAAATGCTATCTAGTTGACTGTACAACTTCCTGCTGTAATACTTTATGGGCTGCTTGACCTATAAACAGTGAATCTGTTTATACTGATACAGCGAATTATTATCCTGAAAAGTCAGTTATATCTGATGTGATCCATTAACATTCTAAAGTGACTGCATTGTTTCAATTTCCATATTTTTCAGCTTAACTTTTGAAAAGAGTGTATGCTGAATATATATAAATTTGGATTTGCGTGACTGCAGTTTTTCATAAGTTGATTTTTTTTTTTAACTTATTACTTGGCTGAAATTTTGCATTCTTAGTTTCTGCCCACAGTTGAAAGAAGGTTTTAGAGAAATTTGAAAAAAGCTGTCATGGTTCTTTGTGTGGTCTTGTTTTTTTGTGGATTTTTTTGTTGCTGTTCTTTTGTTTTGGTTGGTGGCTTTTTGTAGGTTTTTTTGTGTGCATGTTAAAGTGAAGTACATTGGTGCATATTTTTAAAGAAATTGAGATACTTTTTGACACACTCGTAACTTTAAACATACATGAGTCTCAGGTCTTTAAAGTGGGCTGGTTAAATGAATGTAACTTGTTGCTTGACTAGCTCCATTCAAATATTTCAATTGTTGCTGAATTTTTTTTAACCAGAAGCTGTGTGAAAGGAATAAGTGAGCACGGGAGATGAGACACACAATTACATCTGATTTACTAAACTTTTTACTGAGGAACTCTGGGGACCATCCAAACTGTGTGTGGGAGCACTGCTTGTTTAATTATCCCCACTGTAAGTATTTGAATCTGAGACATCCATCAACATCTTTCTTGGACCAGAGCATGGCTTTTTAAGCATTGCTAAGTCCAAGATTGGTAATTGGGACTAAGTTCTTTGGCAGCAACTTTCTACACTATGTGACAATGGACAAGGTTTGATTGAAATAATTAGTTTCACTAAGAAATCTCACAAATGATTGTAGACTTCCAGCTCACACCTGTACTCTGCTGAGTTTTGTATAACTGATACCCTCTGTTGCATTCTGATTTTTAATCCCCACTATTTACCCCATCTATTATTTTTAAGCATATGCTTCTGTCTTACTCAGGTTCTCAGTTGATTTTTATCCAGTAGGTAAACTCCTGAGGGAGACTTTGTCCCTGAATTTCTATTAATTGATTCTTGTATTGGATATTTGTGGCATGGTTTTGATAGCAGGGTGGGGAGAATGCAGGTGTGTCCTCTGTGGGAAGAGGTCAGGGACTGTCCCCTGCTTGACACAGCCACTTCCAGTCAGCTCTGCAATGGACCCACCACACACAGAGCTGAGCCCATCAGCCAAGCTGGTGCCTCTGAAAAAAGAGAAGCAAACAATGAGAGGAGAGTTAGGTACTGAATGTGCTCAGCAAAACATGTCTACACTTTTGTTCACAAATGTATATTTTTGCTGTTTTGTAAAAATGATGAGTTTAAAGGCAGAACCAATCAGTTTTGACTCGTCATTTAAAGCAAAGCATATTTTACTTACAGTGGTGTGACATCTCGGCTTTTCTGTGAAGTTTAAGGGACAACTTATAATTATGAAGTTACATAATGCTAGAGAAGAAATGACAAAAACATGGTGATGAATCAGACGTTACTTGTTCTTTTCGAAATAACATGTTCTTAGACTCTTCAGCTTTTCTGCTTTTATGTTTTTGTTGCATGCTCTTTCTGTTCTTTGTCACAACTTCCCTTCTACTTCAAAATGATGATGATACTTTTAAAATATATTCTTCCCTACTTGCATACTGTGTCATAGAACTTTATAACATATTGCAACCTCTTACTGTATAAAGCATCTTCTACTGAATGAAAACATTTAAGAACATGATTAATTGTAAGAATTGTAATGTTCCATTGCCATGTTTATGTTGCTGAGAGCAAATTACCTTCTGTCTATACTCACAGATGAATAGCCTATTGTTTTTTAAATACATAAACTAAAATTGGTAGCTCTTCTGCCTTAAGAGAATCGTGCTCATTCACCATTGTTGCTATTTTAATATTTAAATCTAGTTTGATTCAAATATAGGATACAAAAACATAGTTTAACAGGCCAAAATGTGAGAAATGTGATTAGAAAGTGGATGAATTAGGAAAGTAAGATAAACATCACAGTAGCTGGAATAATTTGATAATTAAACCTTTTTTTTAAAAGCTAGAGCATCATATATATTTACATGAGCCCCCTGTATCCTCTTTAGCAGCAACAAGAGCCTTAAAAGTAGCATACGTTTTTTGCAAATATCCAACATAAACATCTATTTCCTACAAAGATTAAGCTACTGCAAGAATAAATTGGAGATCAAAGTGTGTTTTTTCCCTTCACATTTGCCACACTTAAACAGTAAATATTTCATTGTTTAGAGGCTAAATTTGTGCTAAAGTGCTGATGTCTGAGGGGATTCTCATGTTCTGATTGTTAAAAATATGACCATCATTCCTTTTCATGCCTAGTTTTGCCATCCACAGAAAATGGGATGATAGTTTGTGCCCAGTTCCATCAGGATGAGGAATCACTGTGGAGGTGAGCAATGTGCTTTGACTCCAAAGTGTAGAAACTCATGAATCCCACAGCGTAGACATTTCTTACATGAGTTATTCTTTGTATTGTCGTGGCAAAAAATTGCAGATATATTTAGACATGACACTTGTTTAATCAAGAGCCTACAGTGCACTGAACATAATTCATGTTTGTAGGCCTGTATAATAAAACCAGTTGCTAGCAAAGATTGGTGATAACTGTCTTCATTTTGAAATGTTTTTACTTAGCCTTTCAGGACAAAAAAGCATGCACATTTTTACATTACATGTCATACACATAGATATCATATTCTACTGACTGGTTGAAGGAAGTCTGAGCCTTAGTGTTAAAATAACTTTAAGCCAAGATACACCTAACAAATTAAAAAGAGTAACGTCTGAATTTTACAATGTCATTATTGACAAATATTATCCAACATTATGAAAATATTTCAAAAGTTTTAAGTATTTTTCACAAGAAAATACAGTAGCCTCAGGATTGCTGTCTTTTTTCTTTCTTTCTTTAAAATTATTTTATACAAACTTCTTGTAATGAAGAAACAAGTTGCATAAAAGTTGTGAGTAGCAGAAGAATATAATTAAGGGAAGATCCGTGTTTCTAAATAAATTCCATACTTTCCTCCAGCTATTGTATATCTGGGGTGGGTTCACCATCCACAGTAGTACTTTGTCTTTTTTCTGCTAACATCATGGACTCCAATTTTGTTGGAAAGAGCTTCTGAGTTTGTAGACTCATGTCTCTAAACACTTGCTTAGACTTCTCTCCTGATCCTAGGGCATCTTTTGGGGTTTTTTGTGTTTTGTTTTTTTTTTGGGGATTTTTTTGTTTTTGTGTGTGTGTGTTTTGTTGTTGTTTTGTTGTTGTTTTGTTGTTGTTTTGTTGTTGTTTTGTTGTTGTTTTTAGGAGCCTTTTAAACCATATCCAATTTTTTGTGAGAAATCCTGTGTGTGTGGCACTGGGGACTGGAGGCCCTTCAGTATTACTGTTGTCATGTAAATCTAAAGGCAGACAATTACAAGTGCCTCATTCAGGCATTCATCCAGTTCAACTTTAAGTTCAACAACCGAGTGCCTCCTTTTCCTGAATACTGGTGATATGCTGGCAACTCAGGGCATGGGTCTTGGCACTTCTCCTTTTGAAATTTAAGCCTCACTTTATAATAAAACACAAATAGTGTTTAAGTCCCTGAGACTTACTTTTATTACGTGTTTCCTTGAGTTCAATGTAGAAAACTGGACCAAAATAATTTTCATGTTAGACTAAGTGTAAATAATTGTCTGGAGACATGATTTTAAATGCTTGTATTGTGTGTTGCTACAAAGTATGATGGATGCATATTATAACCTGCTAGAAGCATATTCTGTTTTCTTTAATAGAAGTTCAAATAAATTGTTCTTGTATTCTGAGTATGGCATTAAATAATTTTAAACGTGAATCTACAAATGTCAAAATGAAATTTGGAGGATATTTGCCTTCAATGTTTTTGAGGTTTTCTGATTTCTGTAGAAGGTGTTTACTGTTGCAACTATTGATTAAATGTAATAATGTAAACATTATAACATCCTAATTCTATAATACTGACTGCAACTATATAATACTGACTACAACTGCATAATACTACGTAAGTAATAATATAAGTATATAAAATAAATTGAGAAATAGTGCAAAGCTGCTGTTTTTGTAATAACCATGTCTCTTTAATCTGCAACAATTTTATAAATAGTGTTTTATTAATTTTTTGTTTTTACTAGTCTTGCACACTGATTGTTTTAAGAAGAGTTTGGGCACCTGGTGTCCAGCCAAGACCAAACCTACCACATCTGGCCATATTCAGTGGGCTACTTTTTTGGTGTTGCCATCACCTCTTAGTATATCTGATCCATATACCATGTAGGGGGTTGAAAGTAGAAGATCTTTGAGGTCCTTTTCAACCCAGAACATTTTATGATTTTTGTGACTCTGTATAATGAAATTCAGTGTTTTAACAATAACATTTTTAAATAAAATAACATCTAAAACCTAAAGTCAATAAAGAAATAAGCCACTATAATAACAACAGTTTAAAGCAAGTAGGTGTTAGCACGTCTCATTGACAAGTCACTCTTTATTACAATAATTTGTGGGGGGATGGATACACAAAGAATGAGCAATAATATTTCAGAATGCTATTTCACTCTTTATTAGTATGCATATACAAGAAGAAATTAATAAAAGATTATTGTTGTTCTTTTGAATTGTCAGTGGAGCAAATACTGCCAAATGTGCTTGAAATCATATGCAAAATCGCTTTGTGATAGATCAAAATATTCCTTAAAACTCCTTTTTAATTCAGCACATCTACTTCAATCATTATACTTGTGTTTTGTTAAAAAAACTTCTAAACCCAGGCTATCTCCTACATCTCATATTCTTATATAGTATGAAAACATTTAACCCTTTATATGATGATAGTCTTTGAGGATGGCACATGGTTGTGTTATTTCTCATTTTCAACCAAATACTCTAAATTTTGGGGATAAGTGTTTGAGTTTTAGGATTTGTGTTGCAGGGCCTTGCTCAGTAAATAGCATCTGCATTGTAGTAGTTATGCTCATCTGGGATTCCACATGAGACCACGTCTGTTGGAACAGGAAAATTATTTTTGCTAGAATAGTGGATAAAAAGTAGTTACATGTGTGAGGAGATAGGAGAGAGGGAACAAATGCTTCTGGGAGCTTGAGTTCTTCGTTAGGTGATTAAAGAAATATTATTCTGGGATGGTCACATTAGGAAGGACTTTTGTACCTCTAAACTCACCTCATTTCTCCAGTAGAAGGGGTATTTTGTGTGAATTTTGTGACCTCAACAGGGTGCTGAGCCAATTGAGCACACAGGCCATTGAAATGAATAGGATTAGTCATAAAGCAAAGCACACCGAAGGCCTCCTTGGGCTACAACTTCACAGCATGTATGCTAATATTTGTCAATATTCTACTTCTAACTTTTATCAATCACAGTTTTTTTGGTGAATTATCTTGCCTTGTGGAACAGAATCACATCTTTCCTGGTTATGTCATGGGCATTCTTCCATCCGCTAATTGCCAAGGATGAGTTAGACAATTCTAGTCTAGCTTAGAGCTGGAGATAACCTGTAGGAAGAGAATGGATTTGGGGCTGTTTAGTGCAAAACACCTGTGTCCATGGCAACATGCATACTTATCCTGTGTCCGTTTTGGAGCTGTTTAGAGAGGACCGTTCTCTTCACAATGCTTTCAACAAACTGAAAATTAATCCAGTTATTGAAAGCTACCATGGATAAGAAGAAAGTCTCTGTAAAGTAAGAACTATAAAAAGAAGTTAGCAGGTTTAATCCCCTATGAAGCTGTAATCTTGGAAACTGCTGGTAGGCTGCCATTAAACTGTTCATAGTCTGCAGTACTCCTAGAGAGTACTTAATTAAATATAATCTTTTATGGCCACTAATACACCAGTGTAGTTTACTGCTGGTCCTGTCCTTTACCTACTCTTTCAATTTCCTTACACTTGAAATGTACTGAGATTGGTCAATATAATTTGCTTGAATTAGGAAAGAAGTAAAATGAATTCTTTACAAAATGTTCAAAGATTTAGATACATAAAGTTATTTTTGTTTCAATGATATGGATACATCGTATTGTTTATATGTCTAAATGTCTGATAAGTCTATGTAGCACAGTATGAAGATGGATTAGTAGTCTGAAGATATATATTTACTTTTTTTTTTATTTTATAAGTAGCTGATGCTTTAGGAGATATTCATATTTCCAGAATGTAGGGAGCATGCCTCTCACTTGTCTTTTATAGTGTTCTCCATGATTCCTTTTCTTCGAAAACAACCAAAAAAAATTCAAGCTCAAATCCATCTTCTCTATCCTGATAGGCTAGACTTTAGAGGAAAAGGAAAAAAGTAAAAGAATTAATAGTGACTTTTTATATATATTTTAGACAGTAAAATTAGTAAACACTAAAATCATTTACAAGCTGTTATACCTAGTTAAAAATTGTTTTTGTATTTCTTTATTTTTAGAAGGGCCTACAAACTGAATGATAAAATCTGCTTTGTGTATTGTCCCCTAAAAATAAATACCTTGCATGATATTAATATTTTAATAACACACAATTTTATATTTTCATCAACACTGAAAACTTTACCTTATTGTATTGAAATGTTGCGTCTCTCAGTGCTGGACATCTGCCTTCAGGGAACTGTGAAATAAACATCCAAATTATGTAACTGTAAGGGATATGGTTAGATTGATCACAATCAAATGGGTACATCACTCTTAAATCAGCTTTTTTTAACACTAAGATCTTTTCCAGAGAGAGCCAACTATAAATCCAGATAATTGAAGTTGAGAGCCCAGCTGCTCAGAAATGTCTTGAAACTTTGTTTTCTCTTTTTGGAAAATTCTCTTCTAAGATTTCTCATAACTTTATCTTAGAATTACTTTATTTAGAAACCCCAACAAGATTACTTTAGTTATGAAAGAGAATGTTGTAGCAAAAAATTTAATTAACATTTGAAAGTACTGTCAACACATTTTTTTTAAGGCAGTGGAAATAACTTTCTAGATACCACTTTATGAAGCTAGCAAAGCTATTTAATTAGGTAGCAGTAGAAACAGAAGCACTCTAGAGAATACTCTTTGAATTACTAGCATAGTTAAAAGACCATGAAAATGTAAAACATAGTTCTGCAGAACCCTGATTTTAGCATGCTGCTTGATTTAATCACACACTCTAAATCCTCTGGCAAATAAATAAGGGACTAAAAGAAGTCAAAAGAAATCATCAGAAGGAAAGTAGAGGCTGACTAAGGGTTTTAAAGAAGATGGAGAGAAGTTTCTCTGGTGAGAAAATATTCTGGATGTGTAGACTAACTTGATATGGGTCTCAGTCTTATAGTGATGGGAGAAAACAAAGATAGGGTGATAGTGATGAAATGAGATTGGAGAAAAAGACACAAAAAGAAGCCAGGAAAAAAATTGACCATGATTTACTGAAAAACAGGAAGAAAACAAGTGATGAAAAAATCAAATAAAAAGTTACGTGATTTAAGCAGCAGTTTTATATTTAATCATGAATGTGAAAGACAAGTGTAGCAATGGTGCTAATAATATACTCTATCATTAGGTGAAATCTAAAAGATGGTTTCATTTTTTTCCCATTTGGAATTTCAGTTTTGTTACCCATGGGGAAATAGAATACCAAACAGTGGTTTGGGTTTTTTTGGTGCCAATACGCCACTTTAACGATTCCCAGTGTGAAATGTGTAAAATGGGATTAAATACAGTTTTGCAAAGACTAAGTGTAAGACTAAGTAATAGTGTTGGTACTACTTTTTTTTCCAAATTAGTAAAATCCTTGCCTTATTAAAAATAACCTTTTTGTAACTTGAACTTGATTTCATTACCAAGTTGTGAAAGTGAGTAAAAAGTTGAAGTACTATATCCAGAGAGAACAGAAAATATATAGCATTTTGAGTGATTTAGTAACTGGATTGCTTCTAGCTCAGTTCTCTCTGTAAACACATCTTGCACAAGCAGTTAAGTAGCTTCCATTTAAAAGCTAAAACATTTTTAATATATTGTCAGAATTATTGCCTTCATACTGGATCACTAACAGAACCACTTTGGAGCTATACTAAAACTAGTGCACACCAAGTGTCCCAGTTAATGGAAGAGCCAAGACTTGGTGAGTTATTGTGTGTAATTCCAAGTTGCTGACCAAAATTGTTAATTTAGATTGCAAGTCTACAGTACAGAGACTCAGCTCAGTCTTTTGCATGACATCTCCACTTCCAAATAGGTTATGAATGTTTTCATTGCTTAAGGTAGCCTGTTATACTGTGACAAGTAAAAAGTTTGTTAGCGGTAACAAGTTTCCCACTTTTTGCTTCTGTTTAAGCATTTTCTTAGTGTATATTGAATGTGGAGTCTGTTTCCTGTTTTTACAGAATAGTTTTTTAATTGAAAAAGACACAACATAACACTTTGGCCTAATAGATAAGAAACCAAACCCAATAAATTTATAATTATTAAAGTACTGATTTGAAAAGCAGCAAATATAATGCATATTTCAAAATCAATATAGAGAGCAAAGGTTTGCTTATTTTTTATAACCATTTTATTTAATTTGTGCATACTTTCTACCAATTTAGTAGTAAGGATTGAAATTTCAAGGGTGATTATTAAGAGAAAAGGTGGCAGAGTAGCTAAAAAAATTATTTTCAGGCAACTAGCTTGTTGGTAGCTGGGATGGATATAACATAATGAATAGTTGAGGTGTCATACCCTATATATGACATGATATGCTGCTGTTGGGCTTGTTTCTGGAATATGCAAAGGAGGAGTGCTTTTTCTCCCTGGTCCAGAGAAATTTGTGGGAAATTTGTTGTAGTAAATTAGGCAACTCAGAGAAGAACCTGCTAAGATAAAGCAGTCATCTGATTTCCTTTGAAGGTCACGTGTGAAGATAAACTAGAGATGCTGAATGAAATACCCGTTACTAAAGAAAACAAAGTTGGAGATGGACACGAGCTTAGGGCTGACAGATGAGAAAATTTGCTTGGAGATGTCAGTTCACTCAGAAAACTTTAATACAAATGTCTCCAGTTGAAGCAGCTCTGCAGGTAGAGCTAGAATGGAAACTGGGACTGTAGCAGGGAATGTATTCAGTGTAAATACAGGACTGAAACTGATCTACATCGTGAGATGTGCTAAAAGTGGTGTAAGAGTTTACCACCAAAATGTTGAGCAGGGATTGAAAAGCAGCATCTTTGTCAAGCGAAAGACAGGCCATTGCTTTCAGGCATTTTCCTCGGTTTTCCTTACCTCTGTTTCTGAAAAGACAAGTTTCCAGCAAAGAAATATCTCCATTTCAGGTTGAATTATGCATGTAGGTTAATTTTTTTCTTTCTTCTGCTCTTCTTAGCTATCACTTTTCACTTGAGAGCAAGTACTCCACCAGGCTGGTGTGCTATGCCTCAGTGAATGTTCTGGGTTCACAGCCTCATGCTTTTCAGGTACAGGAGTGCACGGTTCAACTTCATTATCTACTCTACCTCTGTTATTTTGTATTAGAGCTATATTCCTGCCCCCTTCAAGGGAAGCAGTCCCATTAAAATGACATTTAAACTGGCTGTTTGAGGTTTAACATTTTGTTAGGTAGGGTTAATAAAAATTTCCGTTGTCTGGCATTTATAATACCGGTAATTTCTTGAGACTATGGTGCTTTGAAAACACATGGTGTATAAAGATTAAAACAGTACTAAAGCCAAGTGCAATGGAGGCTTTCTGCTTACTAAGGTATTCAGCTCCTGGAAATTTTTGCATGTTTGCATGTGGGATTTTAAAATTCATTTTATGAGATAAATTACTCCATTAACTTTACAATAGGTAGCTATTATTTTATGCTCATCTAATGCTGTGATACCATATGGCAGTGGAGATCTGTGAGCCTCTAAATGCTTTACATTTATTTTTGTCATTTTGTAGTAAATTGTATTTCTGGAAAGGAGTGCTTTTAATGTAACTACTATGATGGTATTTAAATACTGTCATTACTTTCCAAACTTGGTTTTTGAAAGATCTGTGCTCAGTTTATGTTTGGGAAATAGTGTGTGGTAACCCTGCTGTGCAAAAATAATATCTGTTCTCCCAGGCAGCCAGTGTTTCATGAACAAGGAGTGTCCTTAGTCAGGAGTATGGGTGGCTTAATTCTTTATAAATGCTAACTTTAGGATACAAATGATAGAAAGTTGCTTTTTATTTTTTATCTTCCTTCTTACAGTAGCATCTTTGGTGATGGTCTTCTGCTAAAATGCAGTTTTTATGTGCATTGAGGATTAAAAAAGGCAAGCTCTGGATTTGAGTATTTCTATGAAGTTAATTCATGTCCAAGGTCCTTTTCAGTTTAAATTTGTATTTAAGACAAATCTTGTTTTGCAAAGTTGACTTATGAGGTGCAAAAGTTCACTTGTCAGATTTGGAATGTGATTTTTTTTTGTTTGTTTTTTTACTTGGAGGGATAATTCTTATTGAAACATGGGGGGGTTTTTCATCTTGTGTATTATTTTAGTAACAAATATCCTTTATTGTGACTGACACATTCCATCAACAGCGTCCCAAAAGCTCCTTGGTGTCTTTACGGTGCAGCCCTCAGAAAATTAACTTACTGTCTCCATGGCCAGCCATGAATGCCAGCTTTATGATTCTCATATATACCTGCTGTTTAAAGGTTAAATTTAGTAACATAAAATGTTTTGTGTCATGCTGATTAACTGAAAGATAGCAACTGATGAAGTCACTACTCTGAAGTTAGAAATTCCACACCTTCTGTATTGCCTGACAACAAATTCTTAGGAAATAATGTGATACAGCAGCTTTCTACTGGCAATTATTCTTGTACATACAAAAAAATTGGATGGATTTTTTTATAAAATTAGGGTTTACTTAGCTGGTTATAATCTAATTAGGTACACGAGAAAAATAAAAAAGCAATCTTCATTATTGCAATAATAACACTACAAAACACCACCACATGCTTTAGGCTCATATCAGTGAGCATGAGTGTGTCAACTGTTCGGTTTAAACCTTTTTTTCATATCAGACTGAGTAGCCAGATCTTGGCAGTATGGACTCAGTGAGCCCTATAGGGAAGAAATGTTCTTTACTGGCTGCTGCTCTTATGTGCCTGACCTTGAACATAACAATAAGTGGTTCACATTCCTAGTTCCCAGTAGCTGCAAGACATCTGGACTAACTTCATGTCATGGAACAAGAAGCAAACTTTTTTCTTTATGAAACTTTTCTATGCTGCTGGTCTAAAGATGGTTTTCTGGTAACTACTGATCATTTTGATACTCACTAATTAGTTGTGAGAGAAGCAAATGAAAGCTGCAGTGAAAGGTATTTTTTATCTTAGTTCAGTTTTTGGCTGTTATTTTCAACTTTTGTCATTAATGACGTAAGTACAGTGAGAAGAAACATGTGACTCAAAATGGCAGCTGTGAAAACTGGGATAATTCTTTACAAATGAACTGTGATAAAAAAATAATAATCAACTATATAACCTTTTTCAGTGTTTTTAAAATGTTCAGGCATCATATTTTTATTTTTGGACAATACTTGCTCTGACACCTGATTTTGCTTGCTATGTCTTTATAAAGAACCTTTTGATCTGAATATCAGTACACGAAGAGGAAGTGAAAAACAATGATCTATTTCTGTACTTAAACACATGCTAGTCTTTCTGAAAAAAAATCTGCTTCAACATTATAGCATTGAGATCTTGGCATGTGCCTCTAGCATCCAGCTGCTTAAGTTCCTCACATCTTGCTGTTTAGGAAGTCAATTTATTTTTTACAGAACTTATGTTATACAGATAAATTTGAAACTATCATGAAATAAGACATTGTAATCAATTTAAACTCAGCAGTTGCCTGCTATTAATTGCCATTTACACACATTTAAATGCAAAGCTCATGATAGTGCCGATTCATAAAACGTTAAAGATATTTTTAATATGGAGAAAAGTTTTGAACTCTGTATGTGGCAACAAGAATTTGCATTCCTGCTCAGGTAGGCATCTCACAGCCCTTTAAAGATTTCCGCTTAACACAGGCTCATTATTGTGTCTTTGAAATCTGACTGAGTATATATTTCTGGATTTGCAGATAGTGTGTGTATTTAACACAAAATATAGAGCAATAAGTTGTAATGAAATGAGGTAATTTGAGCAGGACATGATCTTTAATGTGTTTTTAGTTATGTTTATCCACCGATAACATTAGCTGATAATAACAATGATGATAGATTTTATGGCTTTTTGAGTTCTTACTTTGTGCTACCATCATCCACAGAAGATCCATACAGTTCCTACCTGCATAATCTTATATTTGGAGATGTCACTGATACATACGCATGTGTTTCTGTAGTTAGCACCTATTCTGGAATTATTGTATGGAATATTTGTGCATTTTGTTAGCACAAACAAAGAATTTCAGAAAATGCAATAAACGGAGAGCCCCAACTCTTTAATTGCTTGTTATCAAGGTAAGACATTATCTGCATGAGTGTATATATACATATATAATTATATATATACGTATATGTAGGATCCCATACAGATAGTTAACAGATATTAATGTTGCCAAGGTAGAAGCATTGTAGTGTAAGGATAAAGCCTTTGCAGACAAGACAGGCTGAGAGAAGTTGTTACCTTATCCTTTGACAAATTATAGTGAAAAGTGCAATTGCAGCTGAACTCAGGAAAATTAATTGGATTAAAGAAGCAAAATTCTAGCACTTGGACTCTATAATTTGTCTGGCATTTATATATTGACATTTATTGCAACTCAAGAGCGGATCACTATAGAGCTAGGATTCAGAGCAAATTCATGGTATCCACTAGGATTATACTATAGTTACCTCACTTTGAATAAGTGGAATTTTTCAAGTTGCTTTTACTGTGACCTAACTAAACTTTTCCTTTTCTTTTTTTTGCTTTTTTGCTTGACTGTCTTTTGTCTTGATTGCAGCAGGTGGTCTAGGAAAAGTTGAGATGTTACCTCTTTCTAAAAATCTTGAATCATATTCTTCAACCACATCAGCATAGCTTCCACAGTTTTGTTTTTAGTGTTTAAATAGGCTTGAATGAAAAATCAATGAAAATCTTCAAAAGCAAACCCTTGGTGAAATATTTATTACTCTGAAAGATCTACATCCCTGTGGAATGCTTTCTGCCTCTTGTTCCTAGAATGTAAAGGTCTGCTGCCTTGCTCCTCAGCCTATGTGTGAACATGCAGACACCTGGGACAGTGTTTAGTTCAGTGTCAGGCTGAAGCTCAAGAAACGAGTCTGGGTCAATCTCTTGAGGTTCCACTAATCCAAGTGCAAGGTGTTGCCCCTGGATGGGGTGATTCTGCTAAATCAAAAGAATTCAAAAACTCAGCTACAGTATGTGTACCAGGTGGTTGCATATAACTTTCCAATTTAAACAATTTATTATTATTATTTATTTGTTGTTTGATAAGCAAAGTCCAAAGTGAGGGTAATTGTGGGTAAACATAACCTTAGCTTAGATTGGTTTCAGCTGTGCAGCCTCTACCTGAATGAGCTTCAGCTGTGACCCTGGGTGGGTGAGCTAAGCTAACCAATCGTGGTGTGGGGAGAGCATGTGCTGTGTGATATAAAAGGTGGTGTTTTAAGAGGCTGAAAGCAGAGCCTGATAATGAAGCAGTTGAGACTGCTATTGCTGAGACCTACCTTGAAAATACCTCTGGTGTGGTCATGAGAATGCTGTGACAGGTAAATGGGTGTATTTCTATTATCTTCAGTAGATGTGAACCTGATTAGTATTTTCACAAGCCTTCTGTAAAGTTTTTTGCTGTTTGCATGTTGCATCCTGTTACTTATTAATCCTCCCTTGTTACTACATGCCACAATGAATTATCCAAGTAGGCCTGCTCTTGAATTATTTTCAAAAAGGTTCTAAACTATGTGTCTCCTAATGCTTACTCTAAAATGTATTTTTATTGTTTGAATTTGAAGAGTTTCTATTTATCAACAGCCTTGCGGCAAGGGCTTGCAAAGGCTTCAATTTTTTATTTTGTTTTAATATCTGCTATTACTTTTTAAAATTAAATTCTGGTAAGCTGTAACTTGAAGCCTCAGAAATCCCATCCAATTTTGATGTCTAAACATCACAAGACAACAATTTCTCAAATGAATGAAGTTGTGTTCATGCTCCAAGGGCTTTAAGAAGTTGACTTAAGCAAAAAGGAGAGATGATTATCAGTGGCAAAGGTGTTGTCTAGATGTGGCATGTATTAATCAAATTGTACAGCTTTACTTAGGCTGGGTGTATTTGCCTGAGCACACTGTTAGGACTAGAAGGTCACAATGGCTGCTTCTGGCTGGTCACAATCCAAATCTGATGAAAGGTTCATCACACAAATTTGTAGTGTTTTTTATAATTACTAAAATGCATTTCAGCAGGTTAGATGAACAGTGCTGGGTATTCAGGTGTGTTTCTACCATGAAATTAAGAAAGAAGTGGTTTGTTTTAGAATCATTCTTTGGGTCCTTTCATGTTCTGAAAATTATTTGTAGTGGTCTGTTCTTTAGATATTTCCATCCTCTGCTGGGTTTCTCATAAAAGCAGGATCTCTCCTGCATCTTTTTTCTTCCCTTTGCAAGGGCTGTTTTTCTTTATAATGTGACGTATCTCAAGATCTGAAGTAGCTCAGATGGATCTGTAGGGCCAGGTGATAAGTCAATTTTTCTGTATAAGCACAGACCCAATTTTAAGCATCTCAAGTAGGAATTTTTTTAATGAGGCAAGGCCATATTTTGTGGGTGATCAAAGAAAAGGGAATAAAATGCTGATCGTGTCTCTGACTGTATAGATTAAAGGCTATATAAAAGTAACTATTGCTGTTCTAAATTATGTCAATAATGCTGCCAATGAAGTAAAAGACAATTGTATGTCCTCGTAAGAGGATGAAATTTGCTCTGTGGCTTTAGAAAGCCGGTTACTAAACTTTGGGTAATTCCAAACCCCTGGGTATTTTCAGAACTGTTTTCACAGTGTAGATGTTCTGACAGTAGAGCAATAGGAGTGTATTTGGTGCTGTGATGCTTTGAGTTGTCACTCAGACTTTTTGCATATGTTAAATTGCTACAGCAGCACTTCCTTTTCCAATCAGTGCCCTTATCACAGGCACCTTCCCTGTCACTTAAATACATGTGTGCAGAGATTTTTGCAATAAAACTAATAATAACCAGGTTTGCTTTTTACCATTAAGTTCACTGAAAAATGAACATTTTTCTTTATAAATGCATTCAAGAAGCACATCATTCTACAATTTCAAAGTACATATAAATACATTTCTGTTATATATATGTGTGTGTGTATATTAAGGGTGTGTCTAGTTTATCTAAACTACTGTTCTATTAATTTGCTATTGAAAAAACAATTTTGTATCTGAGTCATTAAAAGGCAAAAATAATTTTGAAACTTATAAGTTCATGATGATAGTTTTAGATCTTTAGATATGATCAGAAGACAAGCCTTATTAGGTTTCTTTATATTTTGTTGTAAAAAAACCATTCCTAAGTAGCTTTATTGCCAATTTTAAAGGAAGATGGTTTATTTTATCACCACGGTAGATGACGGAAAAAAATGTGGTTTTGAGGAAAGCCTGACAGAACCTTAAATATAGCAGGAGCTAGCAGGTGTCACTATAAAAAAATAGTGATTGAGAAGGATGTCTATAAATAGATGAGCCATTTTAGTCATTTGCCTTTGAAAGCAGTTTAATAATTCCATGCTGAGCCTCCTTTCAACAAATTTAATGAAAATCAGCATGATGTTGTGGCAGTTCCTATTGGATTCTTTTACCATCTTCTTGTGTTCCATGGTGTGAGAGATTAAAATAGCATCTAATAAACCACATTAGCAGTTCTATGTTCCTCATCTGAGGCACAATTGCAGAGAACTCCTCCTCCACTGGAGGGTGCCCCTGTGTTTCAGTTCATTGTCACTTTGCCCAGGAATTAAGAATTGCTAAATAGTAATTTTGTGGCTTTATTCCCTATTCATTATGATTGTCAGTGTGGAGCTACTCTGAGGCATTCTGAGCAGGAAGTAATGATTTGATTTGCAGCCTACTGTGAAAGTGTATTGATTTGAATGGACCTTTCTGAAATTCTACTCAATGTGCATGAGAATAGTAGATGCCTGTATCAATGTTGTTGTCTATTGGTTTGCATAGATATAAGACAAAGCAATATTTTAGGCTTAGAAAACTATGAATCAATTAAAAACTTTTTTTCTCTTGGATTTTTTTTTTGTCTTTGCGTTTAGGATCAAGAATCAAACTATGTGTTTATTACAGTGCTGGAGCAACTGTACAGTTTCAAGGGAGTTCAATACAGGTTCAGCTGCTGGGGGCACTTTCTAAAACTTAATTATTTTTATACTTTGTGGTTTCCAGTAAGCTTGCAGAGTATAATACAATAAAGCACAAAGAATGGTGACTGCATTTTTGGAAACTATTTCAGAGGTAGTGTTTGTGGTTTCTTTTGAAGTCTCAGAATACTCTTGGGCTGCTTAGAGAGACTTCAATTCTTCTTAGACTCAAGCAGAGTGTCTACATAGTACTCATAGTTCTCAATCCTTTTAAGTTTGGGAGCTGCTGTCACTGGTTTAAAAAAAATATTGGCTGTAGTGGAAGGTGACTTAGTTGAATATTTAACCTATCTGTGTATAAAATATATAGAGAAGAGATTTTTAAATTATATGTTCCTTCTCTAGCAAATAATAGAAGTTTTAAACTCACCTGGAACTTCTGTACCTCAGACCTTGACCAGAAGAGGTGTCTGGAAGGAACATTGACTTGTTGCCTTCCAACAACAGTATAGACAATTAAATAAATAATTCAGTACTGTTTGCTTCCTAAATACAGGAAGTTGATTTTCTTGATTTATGGATTTTACATTTCAGTTCATGATTTCTGCTAAGCAATAAATAATTTGGTCATAACAAGCAGGTCTCAAATCTTTCCCAGTCCTCTGGATTCCTACACTGAGACTCTGATTTTTCAGAAATCCTGTCCTGCACTTTCAACCAGATCTCTAAAATGGTCTCAGGTCCTGCAGGCCTCTGTGTTAACTGGTCTGTTAATTTTGCTGAGTTTGGGACTGAACTGGAACAGATACTTTATGGTAGTCTCTTGCAACCAGTGTGTCTTGACAGAACCTTCAGCTGTAAAATTAATCCAGCTAGAGGTTTTCTTACCACAATGTGGACCTAAAATGACATTAACTAACCATATTTCCTTTACTTTTCTACATTATATCATTCTCCAGTTCCTTTCTCTTCTCCTTTGTCCCAGCACAGCTCTCTGACTTTCTCATCTATGGTGTAGTTCTCATTAATTTTTGCAAGCATGAAGCACTGTGGGAAAGGTTGTGTGAAAGACTGGACATCAACATTTTTTTTTTATCAGCTCATTAATTCCAGTTTACTTTCATAAAACATGGATTTTTGGGGGCTGATGCTGCTTTGTAAAAGATATGTTTGGTTTTTTTTTTAAATTGCAAATTCAGTGAAATTATTTTCTCCCTCTTTCCTGTTCAGGAAGGGGGAGTGTGAGAGCAGTTGGGTGTGTGTCTGGCAGCTGGCCAACATCAGCCATCCACTTGGAGTTGTCACTGAAAGTAATCCTTACTTGCAGAGAGCTTCATTCAGTTGTCTTTAAACTTAAGATAACTAGTAGCTCATCAAATAATCAGACCTTAAATGTTATCACTTCTTCCAGAATCTTTTATATAGTACTTGAAAAGTCTGCGAACTGTATATGTTATCATTTTTTGAATGTCAAAGTTCTTAATTTTGGATAGCTCTGATCCTGTATGGCTTAAAATTGTTTTCCAAACCTGTTGAAATCAATGGAAGTCATTGCATTGATTTGGATCATATTTATGTCAGTGTCTGAGATATTTACTTGGTGTTGCATAAGAAGCTTTCATAAGTTCTTTTTAAAACATTTTATTTGCTACAATTACCTGAATAATGACTATATATTTATAAAAGGTTTTTGGTTACTGGATCAACATCATAGTAAAGTTATTAGTGTATTCATAATTATTACTTCTCAGTAATTATTCAACATTGATAAATAATTAATGCAGTCACTATTAATAATTACGTTGACTTAAAAAATTTCATGATAGCCTCTTAAATTTTTACAGAAATTAATGCTTTTTTCTTGGAAACTGAAATTAGAAGCCAAGATTTTTAAGTAATCAAACCTGCTGATGTCTGTACATTTATATATTGTTATATACCTATAAACCAATTAGATTTCTCTTTACCTGAACCTGCATCTAAATCGTGATTTTTAACTGATTGCTGAATCACTTTGTAAGACATTTTGTCGATGAAACAGGACGTAATGCTATGATATACCCTTCACTTTAAATGTTCACAGTGCAAGTGAGAAATTGTTGTAGTTTTATAACTTGGTTTGCTGCAAAAGAAAGGAATAACTTAAGTTTTAATGTTATGTACTATCAATACAAGAAAAATGCAAAGAAAATCTTTGCACTTAGTTAAGTAAAAAATGATAAAGTAGGTTTAAAAAATTTTTTGGGAGTTGTCTTTGAAATCAAGTTATATATTTGAATCAGAAATGTCAGTTTTTTCATGAAATCATAACATTTGAATAAAAGTGCATACCTAGCTGTCAAAGCATCATAGAATTTATTTTATAGGACCATGCAAAGGCAAATAATAATCTTTTTTGTAGTATTCCTGCATGACAAAGATCAAGTCCTTCTAATATGTTTACTTTTGGCCTTTGCGTCTTCACTGTGTGTGTTATGACACAAAATATTCTAAAGTAGCTTCTTTTTGAGTATAGTTTTCACAACTACTTTTCATAGTTTGCATTTTTTAGGGCAGAAAATGTAATTAATTTAGTTTTTATTTCTTTACTTCAGCTCAATGCATTTTGAGCAGTAAAATTTACAAAGACTCTCTGATAATTGCAGCAATTCTCCCTGTCCATGGTCCCATGCCCAGATATTGATGTTGATTGCTTCTGAAAATCCCAATATCTAATGGCCTAGATGAAATAAATAACAGCAAATAACATTGTGTCAAGCTAAAGAAAATGTTTCTTTCCTTTCGGAAATGTCTTTAAACCTTATAAAGCAGTAGAGTGCATTGACAACATGTAAATGTATCCCTGTGATATGATATTTGAGGATTTTTGGCAGAATACCTCTAAGAAGAATAAGGGTAAATGTATATTTTGATGATATATGGCTTACATAAAGAGTTTTCAAAGACTAGCGTATGCTATTTATTAAATTAAAGAACCCAGACTGTACTGAGTACTTTCACATTTTTATAAAGTGCTTATATCAGCTGCCTACTCGTGTGTACCAGTACTTTAATCTGTATAATGACATTCAGAGTTCTATTAAACTTTGTTATGGTTCTATAACTTACATAGGAATTGAGCCACTGAGATATAATGTTTTCTTGCACCTTTGAAATATTAAAATATTACTTTTATAGGTTTTGAAATTAAGTAGCCGTTCTTTGATGGACTCTGAATGGTTGATAGAATTGACAATATTTGTACGCTTTACTTACATGTCCTAAATATTATATCCAGTTTTTTTCCCATTTCTTTTTGATCTATGAAGCTATAGATTCACGAGTGTGATAGAGACATTCAAAAATTATGCAATAAATAATGCAAAAGACAATTTAGTTTCATCCCTCAAAAGATATGGTAAAATTCAGAAGTAACTTTTTAGTAAGACAGTTCCTCAGTAATATTAATGAATGATACACTCCTGTATAAGGTACCTCATCTTTTTATGTCTTATATAGACATTAGTAAAATTACTTTATATTCTGAATCAAATTGAATTACAATTATATGACAGTCCTTATGCATTTGGATATTTGAAATTGATTTGAAAACTACATGGGAATATAATTATATTTCTAAAGGATCTTTCACTGAAGAATTTCTGTCCCTTAAAAATTATTGCACATTATGAATATTCCAGTCAACATATCATGACTATTGCCCAGTGGAAATGGACAGCAAAATCAAAATATGGACGGTAACTAAAAACCATCGGCCGCCTATGACATGAACAGAAATTTTTTTTTGTTATACAAATAATGAAATATGAGGTGCTTGGTGTTGAGATGAGTAAAGACGACAGCATCTATTGGATTGGTCAACTTCCAGCTCTGCTGTGTATGAAGCAAAAAATGAGAATAAAATGTAGAAACATATGGGACTGAGATAAAAGAGCCATTTAACTTATGTGCTTTGATGCTTTCTTGACTTGGTCCTCCTGGCATGTGGTGTGTTTACAGATGGTTCAAAAGCAGTGCACCAAAAGGCAGGGCATAGGGACTGAGAATGCTTCATTTTTTATTGTGATGTAGTCACTTAGAAGCTCATCACATCATTTGTATGGTCTATGCACGGAGTCCTTGGTGGGGAGCATTCTGTTTCCATTGTCAAAAACTGTTAGTCATCTTGCTCCTCAAGCTCTGGGGAAATGGGAAGTGTTGTGTTAGTGTGTAACCTTTATTTAAGGACTTTGAAGGTTGCAAAAATGGCAGACGCTGAGGTCTGAGTATTTCTGAGTTGAAGTCTTAGGACTTGAAATACAGATCAGCAACATTTAGCCTCATTTTACAAAGCGTGGTTTGGCCATATACAGTAATTGTAAATGTGCACCTCTGAAGCTTTCCTATGTAAAAGCATTAAAGTTGTCCTAGTTTATGTAATCTTAGTCCCAGTTCTGCTACAGTGATGCAAATTAACTGCTTAATATGAGGTCGGGTTTCACTCGTACTTATTTATCCGCCATTTATTTATTTATGGTGTCAATGTTATTACTTTATATTGTTTTTGTTGTCACATTCAGTATGCCATCTGAGAAATTTACCACCGTTAGCTCTTTTCCCAAGACATTGCTTTGCTTACTTCTTATGGAAAGCAAACAAGTCAATTCATTGGAGTGGGGATTGTGTGTTCCAGTCTCTAAAGTCAGTGCTGTAACAGCCAGGCTTAATGTCTACCCATCAATTGAACCGAGGTAAACTTTGCAGCTCCTCTGCATGGGTCAGGAGGAATGAGTGTGAGACAACCAAGGCTGGTTGTGTACTTATGGAAAGGATGTCTGTGACCCAGAAAGTCCCAACAGAAGCTCAGGATTGCCTCCCCAAAGCTATAAAGGGGCAGCAACGGGGACAAATACTGGAGTTTGTCCAAGCTGAAGCTTATAGACCCTACCTTAAAAAATCTCAAATCCCTAAGAACCACTTAGCCAGCAGATCACCTGGGACTCGTGTAGGTAGGGAAAAGCTGCTTTGCATAAAATGTAAATCAACTGTGCCTTGTGTCTGAATGGTCACTAAAAATTGTATTTTGAACACTGTAGAAGAGAGTTAAGAGAGCAACTTGAGATCAGCTCCTTACCAGAATAATTTATAGCTTATGATTTACAGGAAAATGCGTCATCAGATTCTTCTCTTGCAACCAGTAATGTTTTAAGCACAGAACATTGAGTAAAAAGGAAAGGAAGTGGACAGTGCGTCTTGTATGACTCTAGCTGGTTGTTCCTTCACGTTTTGTTCAAACTTTGTAATGACAAAACAGAACATCAAGTGCAATAAAACACCTTCCTGGAAGCATTGCTCTGGTACTGACTCTTCCAAACTTGCTGTATATGACCTCAGGAGAGAAGGAATTTCTTGGTTACTTCTTCGTACACAGGAATGCCTGCCTAAATACTCTATTTGGGTCTGAGAATTATTTGCATTTGATGGGAAAACTCAAACCGTGATTCTGAAATTGGTGAAACTAGTTGAAAATGTGGTTTCTACATGTTCTCTGTGGATTATTAGGTACTTGTCATGACATTGGGAGATGATTTAAATTTTTTTTTCACATCTTTGTTTTTCCCCTGGAAGGAAGTCTGAATGAACATCAGAAATTCTACTGAAGAATGGATCCCCAGCGTGCACCAGCTGCATTTATTTCAATCCTCAGGATTTTTTCAGGCCATCATTTTCCTCCAGAGCCTGAGGAGAGAGAGCATAGGTAGTATAAACTTAAAGTAACCATAATTACATTGGCAGCATCACACAGGAAGAGAAGATCTAAGTGCTTCTAGCTCTGTTCATTCTAAGTCAGGAGCTTTCATATTAGCAGAACATCCAGATGGCACATTCACAGATAAAAGAATATCTTTAACATTAGAGGTTTTTCTGGGACAAAAGCATTTATACTTGCTTGAAGAGATAAAAATCAGTTCTGCTGAAGCTCTGTAGATCTAATACAAAGCATTATGTGCCATTAGTTTGAGTGGGCAGAAGTACTTTTACTTGAAGTAAAAAAGATGGACTGTTTGCTATTTCTGTTATGCACCTTTTGTTGCACCTCTGTAATTAGAACAGAAATAGATTTTCAAAGACTTAAAAAAATCAACAAACTGTTACATGATGTATATAGCAGACATTTCTGTATTATGCTTTGTAGATGTGTTTGAATGTCTCCATGAGATAAGATTGTTGGCTGGTTAAGTGGAATACCTGGTCTAACCAAGTCCTTTCTTTACAATTCTCATCAGAGAAGGAATTTTCAGTTTATCTCTTTTGTAAGCTGGATAGAGTTGGTGAAGAAAAAATTATGGTAAGTCAGTTGCAGTTGAGGTCACTAATGTTGTTCAATCAAGTGATTGGTTTTTTCCTCATTTTTAGCTAAGTTTGGTAAGAAAGAAGCATTGTTCAGGCAATTTAGCTCTTGTATTTTCCCTCACTGTATTACCTTCAAACAATGTACAATTTGGAATAACAATGGGAAAAAAATACAGTGTAAAAATAAGAGTTTCCAAGCTTTTCTTTTGGTGTTTCTATTTTTTATTTTAGCCTTGAAAAACCTCATACCTTTATGAGAAAAGTTCCTAAGCTGGAAAAAAAAATCACAAATGCAAAAAAGATTTGTTCAAATATTAAAATTCTTGTAGTAGAGGAAAAACCTGCTTATCCAAAATTACAAGTTAGAAGCTTGGTACTTCTTTTTTGTTCTCCTTTTTTCCCTTTAAAGCAAATGAAATACTACATGTGTGATAGAGCTTCTAACTCTGAATGGAAGTCAGAAAAGTGAAGATTTTTAGATACTTATGACTTTGCAAATAAGGTGGTGAATAAAGCTTTAATTCCACTACTAGCTATATTTTAATAAATATTTCATCCAGTCTGGCCCAGCACAATATTTCTAATTGGTTTAATGACAATTTTCAAGTGGCAGGTTAAGAAAAGGAAACTTAGAAGAAAGCATATAATTTACTAAGTGTCTGATATGCAACAGAACATTTCTATTTTTCAGATTCTTGTTCCCTGGAGAAGTGAAAAACTAAGCACAAGTCTAGCAGCGTTTTTAATTAGGCTGTACTGTACACCCAGTATGACAAATCCTGACAGACATGTGGTTTCAGCTTTTATGATGATTTTCTCCCATACCTGTGATGTTTCACTTAGTGAAACATGAGGGATGCAAATGACTAAGAATTTAAAGCCATTGACTTTCCAATATGCCAGTAACAAAATGGGAATTTCTTTGCTTTATTTGTATAATAGACATTTTCATTTAACACAGATGAGATTGTGACGTAAGATCTCATCTACTTGGAAATGAGTTGGATATATAAATAATTATTTATAAAGCAAATTAGGGGAGAAGGTTGAAAGAGTTTTGAAAGGCTGCATAGTCCACTCTTCTCTGCATTTCACCTTATGTAAAACTTCCTGGTATTTAGGAAAGAGGCTTCTGAAACCAGTTTCTCTGAGAATGAGAAAACCAACTCAAAAAAAAAAACCCAGCAAACAAACAAACAAAAAAACCCCCTGGGAAATAAAAACCACAGAAGAAATTATTTTTTGCAATGCCCAAAGCTGTGCTTCATTCTCTTACATATCCTATTTCACTATGATGATAATATTTAAGGAAAATCTCACAGAAAAGGTTTGATTAGATCCATTATAAACTGAAAGTACAGAAATTTCCAGAAGCAAAACATCTTATAAGCAAAAACATTCTTTAAAATGCACGCTGTATGGATAGTTTTCAAATGTAATATGCTCTGTCAGTTGCTGTGCCCAAATTGCAAGACATAAAAGTTACAGTCCATGAGAAGTGAACTTTGTTTTGCAATACATGGAATATATGTAATTTATCAGTGGCCTCTAAAAAATATTAATCAACACCCTAGTTTTAAAATATGTTAAACTTCTGTATCGAACTTGTAAATGTAAATGGTAGTGAAACTCTCCCACAATTTTGTCTAAGGTAGTAATGGAACAAAGCAATTAATGGGCTTTTTGTTTTGACTCTTGTTGGCTGGTATATTCTGAACTAAGAAATTTTAAATTCTCATACACGGAGGTTAACATTTTTCATGGGATTTTAGAGGAGATGGTGAAAATATTTAGTATTTAAATAACGCTCTCCCTCTTTTTGCTAGCCTGCTGCAACAGATGTTTGTTTACAGGGGAAATAGTATTTCCTAAACCAGGGGGTTCTATGACTGTTGCTTTGCTAAGTGTCTGTGCTCTGGGATGAAGGTCTAGGTTATATTATATGGCATCCAACTGGGAATTTGTTTACTATCCTCCACTGCCTGGTGCATATTGCTCTTCCTCGCAGGAAAAGAGGCTGTTCTTTGTGGAGAGTGAAATTGCATGGAGCAGTTGGTACACAGAAATTAGCAGTGCCATTAACAGGCAGTCTTAATGCGACCTGCTAAGAGCCCAGGTAAAAGTGTGTCAGACCAGGCAGTAAATTTCCTTTTCTCTAAAGTTCTAACCTTGGAACTGATCTATGAAGTGGCCATTTACATCTCTGGAAGCAAGTGATATTTGCAGTTTAAAACACATATGTATATATGGACTTAGTAAAAGCTGGCAAACCCATTACGTTTTGCTTGAAGCAGGACAAACAATATAAATCTGGGTGTTAAAAACATGAATTTTAAAAATATATATTTATTATATATTTTCCTTCTGAGTATTCTTTGGTTTCTTTAGAGGCTTCCCTTCCCACATATTTTTTTAATCAGAAATGGAGAATATTTCTTTTTGCTCCAGTCTTCTTTTTAGTTGAAATTTCTCTTTATGCCTTCAGTTCTACCAACACTTGGTTTTTCTCTAGTAGTGTTTTTGAATTGGTTTTGGCACTCTGTCCTACTTTTGAGAGTGTAGTTTGTAGATTTCTCTAGGGTGATACTGAGAGGGTTTAAGGTGATAATGGTCTTTTACTTTTTACTAGAGATTGTGTATTATGTAGTTGGCTGCATCAGCTGAAAATTCAGTTTGTTTCAGGGTTTTTTTTCTACCTATTTAATTTCCCATCTATTAGACTCTTCACGGCCTCATGGTTGCTAGCACTAGTGAAAAGGTAGAAACCAGTATGATCAGGGAGCAATGTGAGGAAAGAATAGCCTTCTCTATAGCAGTGACCTAGGCAGCCTCCACCATGGACAACGCTCAAAGAATTGTTCAATGTAGCATGTGATTAATGCTGCTGCTCTCATGGAAGAATGCTTTATGTAGCTGCTTTGTTGCAAAAGCATTGAGGAAGGAAGGCACCTCTGGAGATCACCTAGTCCAACCCACCTCTGTTCAAACTTGGGTCAACTGCATCAGGTTGTGCAGGGCCATCTACAGCTGTGTGTTAAATATGTCCAAGGATGGAGACGTCTCAGCTACTTTGGGCAGCCTGTGTTTGACCACCCTCACACTAAGGAAAAAAACCAACCCAAAGGTGAAAGCAAAACAACCAAACAAAAAACCCCCTGAAAAACCTACCACCCCTCCCGACACCCCCCTCCATCCCAATTTCTTATATTTAAATGGAATTTCCTCTATTTTAACATAGGTCTGTTACCTCCTTTCTGTCATCTTATATCACTGAAAAGGGTCTCTAACTATTTCTTTGCTCTCCCATATCAGATATTTATGCACTGTGAGGGGTTCCCCTTGTCTTTTCTTCTCTAGGCTGAAGAACCCCAGTTCTCAACCTCTCAGATGACAGGTGCCGGTCAGCCCCCGGTCTGCACTGGTCCCAACTGCAGGACTTTGCATTCCCTGTTGTTGAACTTCAATTGGTTCCTGCCAGAAATTTTCCCCAGCCAGTCCAGGTTCTTCTGAGTGGCAGGATGGCTGCCAGGTACATCAGCTGCTCCCCCTGATTGTGTGATATCTGCAGACTTGCTGAAGGTGCACTCTGTCCCATCCTCCATGTTGTTAATGAAAGATGTTAGACATTTTAGCTCTGCATTTATCCTGAGGAACCCCACTGGTGACTGTCCTCCGGTCAGTCTTTGGGCTGCTGATCACAACCCTTTGAGCCTGGCAGTTCAGCCAGTTTTCAGTTTTCGATGATCTGTGTATTCATAGATGTGAAAGCACTATGTCCTGTCTCAGTGTAAAAAAAGGAAGCCTGGCAGTGCACAGGTGTGCAAAGATCATTTGGCAAGCACCTCACTGGGATCCATTTACTGACATGAACGTTGCACACTTCATGCAAAAATATTGATGGGAATTTCTTTTGCCTTGCAAGTTTTTTGAGGAGTTGTGCAATTGGTGTGCCCTTTAGGTTTTGCATTCTTTTATAATTTTTCTGATTGATCTCTGTCATTAAGTGCTCAGATGCTGAAATATCTGAACTGTGAGACAGCTGTCATCTAGTCAGAGAAAGATTATGTCATTTGGGAGAGCATCTGCTCTCAGAAAGGAGTATATAGACAGAGAATTATTGTACATACAGAGTAGATTTCTAACTTATTCCTCTAGATTTAGTAAAAATACATGGTTTCCTTTGTAGAGTACATTAAGCTGATAACTGTGTTATAGCTCCTGTGACATGCAGCAGGGAGAAAGATAGACAGCTTTTCTTCCTTGAAGCTGTAAAGAGGTTCTGCAGCTGAAGAGTCCAGATTAAACTTGTTTAATGTGTTGGTTTCTTCCCTTTTTTAGTTGCTCAAAATTGTTTCCTTCAAGATCATAGCAGTGGTTATGGTGGAAGCTGTAATGTCAGAAACATGGAATTATGCCTTTGTGTAGAGTCAGGGTCAATGCAAACTTAAAGGGGGGCAAGTTCATCTTGTAAAATAAATACAGTTCCCAAACAAGAGGGAAATGAACTGTTTGGCTAAATGCTGTGAAATCAGTAGAGAAATTATATTTACTTCTGAATTGTATGGAAATTCTACAACTTTTAAAACAGCATAAGGGTCTTCCTTACTTTTCTGTCTTTCACAGCATGCCTGTGCAGGCTGTGCCAGGAGAAAGAGCATTGGGTTCTTGGGGGTCACCACTGTGACTTGCACAGACCCTTTGAAGATTCCTCTTTACAAATGGGGGTGTGTGTACCTTCCTGCCCCTAAACACAGGTGTGTTTCAGGAAGCATGTGAGTTGCTGCTTCTTGGTGGATGATTAGTCTGGAAAATCAACGTGTAACCCCTGGAAGTCTTGCCAGCAAGAGCATTAAAATCTGGCATTGGTTTTGATAGACACTGCAGGTAGAGGAGAAAGCTCTTGCTGCCTCCCAGTATTACAAGGTTATTCTGACACCAGCTAGAAGCATGTCAGAATGATCAAGCTTCTTTTCCTGCTTTCTTTATTTCAACACTGTACATCAAGGCATAAGCTCTGTCTATTACGAGTGCCTATGTGCAGATTTTCACTATGTTAACTCGCTCTGGGTCCCAGGTTAGGTGCTTTATTAGGCACAAGGGGAAAAGAGGCACACTTACTTGTCAGGTCTGTGGCTCTTTGTCTCATCTGTCAAACCTTATTGTCATCCAGGCCACTGCAAAATATATTTTCTGTCATGGGCTTGTCCTTCACCATGGTTCAAGATGCACAATTCTGTTCTGTTCATAGGAATTTCCTTTTGCCTGTAATTAATGACTTTAAGCTCTGTCTCAAGGGAGAAATTTACCAAGTTGCCTCATCTCTTAGTGTTTGGAGTCTGCTTCACCACACTCCTGAACAAAAATGAGACCAGAGAGCTGCCTATAAAAAGCCTCTGGTTTTTCTCCATTATTTAATCATATCACTTGCCTGAGACCCCTCCTTTAAATGGAAGTCAGTGGCTCTCCAGGCTCATCCTTGGAAATGGTCCTCCATGCTATTCCTCCCATCTTGCCAGTTAAGCTTGTCAAAACATTTTTTAAATATTAAGTGAACCAAATGTTGGTTTGGTTTCTAAGACTCACAGCCTGGAAATAGATGGTAAGAACCAAATGTTGATCTGGAGTGTCATTTTTGATCACGTTTTTCCTGGTATCACAAAAGAGGAACTTGAAACTGCTCTTATATTTTGGGGACAGGCCCTTTTCTGACAGTTATTGATGCTAGTTAGGCCAAGTTTAGTTTATTCCAGAATAATAAGCGTTTTATATTTGTCTGCTTCTCTGGGAAAATCTTCCTTTTTATACTTGTTACAGTAATTGCTTAGAAAAATGGGAGTGTGTACTTAGCAGATTTCACCATGAAAAGTCATATGGAGTAAATCTAGTGAATTTTCCATCACAGCTTTGCAAATACTTTTACATGAATGATTTGAAAGTCATTGCGTTAATAATCTATTATGAGAAGTATTTTATCTTTTGTTCTGTACATGCCTTGTACAGCACGGAATATGTGCAGATACAGAGGAACAGACAAAAAGAAGTATTGTACCACACCAAAGTGTCTCTTTGTTACAGAGAAAAAAAATATTGAATCTTCAGCAAAATATGGTTGAGACAGTCCTAGAATAAAGTACTTTGGGTAACAGAACTTATCTTTAAAATTAATTGAACATATCACATGGAGGTAGTTTTGTCCACTTTTTTTTTTCATTGACTGCAAGCATCAGCTTTGATATAAAAGTCAGTATTCTGTGAAAACTAATTATTTTTTCTTGTTGCTGATTGGGTTGTAATAGTGTGCACCCAGAAACATTGAAAAGTTTTTAGAACAGTTCAGCTCTTTGATTATTACATTGTGTGCATCCAGAAGTAGGATTTTCGGTGAGCTAATTAGAATCGGCCTTTTGTTAGGGAAAAATGCTTTTGTACTAAAGTATAGTCTTATTTTAAATCACATTGGTTTCCTTTTTCTGGTATTCTGTATTTACAGTACTGGAAAGGAAAAAAACCCAACTAATCAACTGTTGGGTGGTTTTAACCCCAGCCAGCGACTAAGTACCACACAGCTGTTCCATCACTCCCCTGCAGTGGGATGCGGGAACAAATTGGAAGGGGTAAAAGTGGATAAAGCCATGGGTTGAAATATAGACAGTTTGATAGATAAAGCAAAAGCCGCACGCACAAGCAAACAAAGCAAGGAATTAATCCCCCACTTTTCACGGGCAGGCAGGTGTTCAACCATCCCCAGTAAAGCAGGGCTCCATCATGTGTGACAGTTGGGAAGACAAATGCTATTTCTCTGAATGTGCCCCCTTCTTGCTTCTTTCTCCCTCTTTATATGCTGACCTTGACATTCTGTGGTATGGAATATCCCTTACAGCCTTAGGATATTTCTGTATACAGCAATTGTTATGTTCCCTATAACTACAAACTCAATTGTAATGGGTGTTGATTTGATATTTTTGTGTGGTCCATTCTAAGAGAGAAACCAACATAGAACTAGCCAGATTTCAAATATTTAAACAATTATTTTCTCTTTGAATTATTTACTCTTTAAAGCAGTTTTCAGTGTGAAATGTACTAAGGGAGAATGAATCATGCAAAAAGAAGCCAGAGAGGATGCGTAATTTCATCATTCAGATTCTGATGTTTTTGACATTAAACTCTGGAAAAACCTGTGCTGTCTATTGCAAGAAAAGAAAAAGAGACTGGGGATGTTAACAGAAAAGCTTTACATCTGTAACTTGCACTTACTCTAAAATGCTGGACTAAAATTGCTAGAAATAATACCACCTTTCTGATAAAATATTTTTTCCTTTATCATAACTTAAGGGCTTTGGTGAAGTTTGTGTGTTTTCTGTGTCAGTGTGATCCCTCTATTTCCTTCATAGGTTTAGTTCAACTTAAACACAAGAAAAAGTGTTACTCTCAAAATGCACTGCTGCTGTGAGCATGAATATTGGCAGCCAGATAAGGCTCCTAGCTCCTCACAGTAGTACAGGATGCAGTTCAAATTCACTACTTTCTAGAGGAAAAATCAACAAAGCAGAGAGCTTTTATGAATACCTAGGCACAGAAATAACTTCAATTGGAGTGCTTATTAGACATCAAATAAGTCAACCATGAAACATGAAGCTATAGGAAACAGAATATCATTAGTTCTGTTGCTTATGGAATAATTTGTCTTTAAAATATATTGAAATAATTTGTCCATGAAGTACTAAAATATGAAATTGAACAATATAAATTAGGAGAAGGGAAAATGGAAGAGAAGGAAAATTAGTCAAAATATTGTGTGAATAGAGCATGTATGTAAGAATTATGTTTGCTTTCAGGAAGTTTTATTTGTTTTTGAATTATTACTTATTTCTATCTTTCAGTATAAAAATACTGCAATGAAAATGAATCTCAGGTTATGGGCCTGTTCTCCAAGAGGAGGAAGTTGATAAATATTGCATTTTAAGTTTGGTATGTTTAAGTATTCTCAACATTTCCTTTTGATATGTAATGATGATCTCTTCCCATTTGCAGTGGCATCACATCAACTGAGTACCCTCAGCACTCACTGTTGCACTGCAGTTTGGAAATACTTCACAAGCGCAAAATTTTGAGGTGAATCTGCTGATCATCTCTAGTTTCTTCACTTTGAGAAACTATGCAAGATATTCCAGCACTCCGATCATACACTGTGGTCTGAACCAAAGAAACCCTGAACTGCAAGTATTCTTCAGAAAACAATGAGTAATCAGTTCACAGTCCTGGGTTAGAACAAGTTATAGAATTGTGTTAAGTCTTAAAAAGAAGGCCCTTGTTTGTGGCATTTCAGAAATTTCTTTTCCTATTAGACGGATCTCTGAAGCATTTCTGCATTATTAAGTAAGCATCAAGGTGGGTCTGTCATTTCACCTGTATTACCTGTAGTTTAGCAGTTGTATAAGTTGTATAAGAAAAATTACACAGGTCTTTTCTTTTCCTGAAGCTGTAAAAAGTAGCAGAAAATATTTTGTGTTGTTTCATCATTCAGTAAGTGATAGAAAAAGGTTGCTTTGACATTTTTCCCAGCAGTGGATTGAAAATAGAGAGAGAAATGAACAATATTTAGTGCACCTCGAAAGAATGTTACAGGTTTTCACTTGGACATGGGGACAGGTTCCATGTCTTGCTGCTTTTAACAGGAACAGTGGATTTTTAGTCATAACTGTAGGAGTCTGCTCAGTAGAAGTCATGTGAATGCAACCCAGATAAATGACTTTGGAAGTTCCTGGAGTTGAGGATACTATAGGAAGTCATGACCTTCCTGTTTTGAGCTCTAGGCTGATCCAGAGAGGCTTGGCTGCATACAGAAAGGTGTTGGTGGCTGGTTTGAAGGAGCTGAGGGTGTAGGATAAGTGGGTCAAGGACAGACTGGATGTGGACTCTAGGAAAGCCAGCAAGCTACTGTGAAGTTACATGAAGAAGAATGGAACTGTAGAATCTTGCGAGTCAGGCAGCTGTTGGGCTCCTTAAGCTGTTAGAAGATAGGGATGATAAAGAGAAATATCAGTGCAATTGGAGGAGGATCTAGTTCTCAGGCTCATCTCACCAGCTGTGTTGCATGGGTCAGGGACAAACACTGTTTTCTCTGCTGAGTCCCAGGCCACACCAGCATTCTGATGGATTAGGATCCACACATGCAAGTCTGCTGCTGCAGCAAGGAAGAAGACCTTATAAATTCAGTCCAATGCTCTATCTCCCAGCTGTTGACTAAGAAGATAAGGCTACTGAATTACCAATAACCAAAGAGTACAGAAATATTCCTGCACTGTTAACACTAGGTCAGATTGTTGACAGTGGCTCAGAAGGCAGATTTGCGTGTAAAACATGACAGAACTCTCACTGCACATGCTTTTGTTCATTGGAAATCCTTCCTTCAAATATTGACGCAGTCCTTTTCTATTTACTTGCCAAAGTCTAATTAGAACAGAGTATGGAGTGATAGGGCTGTAATGTTCTCTGCTCTTTGTTTGTACGTCATTTAAACCCCAGTTAAGTAGCACATTAAGAATAAAAAGGAAAATAAACTTTTATATTTGGGAAGATACTTTACCAGATGAATGAAAATAAGTGATTTACCTGTTTCTTTCAGACGAGGAAGCTTTTATCTACCTCTCCCAGATTTTCAGATTTTAGGAGTCTGTAGAGTTAAGTAAACAAAATATAGTTAAGGAGTGTGATGCTAATCTTGTAAGAACAGGCTTATGGAATTGTCCCCAAAGTAATCTAAAAGCAATCAGTTGATGATAAAGCATTTTGAAATAATGAGGCTTTTGAGTGTAGTCATGTAATCAGGAATTCTAAGCGTCTCTGGCTGTTAGAGCAAAGTGTCAGCCATGTAATGTAGAATGAACCATTCCAACAGGACAAATAAAGCTGGAGATTCGTAACAAGATTATTATTGTAGTCTATTGTCTAATATTTATGAAGGTAATTCAGTGCTTACTTAAGCTCTTCAAAGTGCATTAGAACTTCTAAATTATGTCAGGTCTGCTAAAAAATGTCAACAATCTGCTTAAAAATCTTGAATTTTACTAGTATTATGAAAATGACAAGGCAGTGTTATTTACTTAGTACATGTATCATGCACATTTTAGGCTGTAAAAGGATCGTGTTTTGTTTCTATGGTATTACAGAAATCACCTCAATTTTCAGATCATAAGCTGGTGTATTCAGTCTTAAGAGCTGTTGTCTTGAGTTTTAGAAAATGTGTTTTGTTAGATTCTTGGACTTCGTTTTCTCTTAGAATCAACTTGAAATGTGACCTAAAAATGTGACTGGATGTTGTTGTTGAGCTGATGTCAAAACAAGAGGCACACGAGAGCGATTGCCAAGAAAAGAGGAATTATTTATTTAAATACAGCTTTATATACAAAATGAATGCTAACTGGGATTGGCCACAGCCCTCCACCCCTTGGGACTGGTTGGCCACAGACATTCCTGCCTGTTCCCAAGGAGCTCTGAACATCTTATCTTTGTTTACCATAAACAGATTTTCTCATGAGAAAAGAGGTTCTGTGCTGTCACAACTGACTGTCCCTTTTCTGTGAAACCAAGCGGTGCTGAGAAAGGGTTATTCTTGACCATTGGTGCTGGCAGAAATGTAATGGAGCAGAGCTTCTCCCACAGTGCTCCAAAGGTCTCAGCTGCCATCTTCTTCCTTTTGCATCATATTAGTTCTGAGAAGAGTTTAAAGGTTTTTCCAAGGCATGTAGGAGACAAGATGCAAAGAAGGAGTAAAGGTCTTCCACAAATAATATTATGGAAAATTTAACTTGGAAGGGACCTCCTATTCCCACCTCTGACTCCAAGTAGAACTGCCTTCAGAGTTGCACAGTCCCTTTCCTGGTGCAGCTGAATATACAATCAATCTTCATTGCTATAAGGGTATATTCTTGATAAAAAGTATTTTATTTTCTAACCACCTTGCCAAATCCACTGCCATGGTGAGAGTCCCTGATTTTAGTCATTCATACAAGTGCTGTGAATCTAAGAGAGGACTCTAAGAATCATCTAAGAAAGCTGTCATTGTAGAGAGGAGCGGAGAAGTTTTTAGGAAATAAGAATGGGAGGGCTCCAATTAGGCAGAGAAATGTTAAAAAATGCTCAAGGATTTGTGGGTATAAATGGGGGAAATTCTCTAAGGGGAAACAAAGTCAAAATTGTGAGGATTTTGTTCAAGTGAATAACAAAATAACATCACAGGGATAGCTTTTGCAAAGGAATAATGCATTTTTTAGTGAGCTTTGCCATATTATCCCATTCTTTAAAGTGCAGCAGCTACTAAGGTGTCTATTAAAATAAAGTATCACTTTAAAATTAGATTATAGGATAACATTTAAACATATAAGATTTATTTGTTTAACTGGAAAAAAATACAGATAAAGCCAAACATGATGATGGGGTGAATGCAAACTACAGAGACATTTTAGATACAATCAGGCAAGTATTTCAAACAAATCATTAATCATATGTAGTAGGGATACTTTTATTTGAAGGTTGTATTGTGCAAATATTCTGTATTCAATGTGTTTTCATTTTACATTAAGCACGTCACTGTTTCCTGGTTTTCTGCTTTTCAATGAAATAGTTTTAGAGCCATTATCATGGCACTGACTTGGCATAGCTACTACATGTGTTCACTTTTTAGGTATTAATATGAATGTACTGTGCCATGTCATGTAGATTTTCAGAATGCATTATGTGTATCTCTATTGCATTTTTCTTTTGGAATGTACTGCAGAAATAACGGAGATGGAAAACCTAAGTTTTACCACTGGAAGATTTAAATTATACATCTGGTGCAAGGTGATCTGATCCTATTTAAGTCTGTGATGACAGAAATAAAAAGAATAGCATCACAAATGCCACTATTTTTTATACCAGAAAAAAAGTTAACACGCTTTCAGTACTACAATATTTTGGTCTTGTTTATTTTTGCCCCTTTTGCACGAGGCACTAACAATTTCCTCAGTGTGGCTATTATGTGCTTATGTTGTTTTTCTCTCTTTTTTTCCCTTGTCTTTCTTTTCCTTGTTTATTTAAGTCTTTTTTTTTTTTTTTTTTTTTTCCCCTCTTTCTTACTCTGCAGTAAACTTATTCTGGAAAAGTATGCCTTGCTGTTCTTTTAGGCTGNAAACTTATTCTGGAAAAGTATGCCTTGCTGTTCTTTTAGGCTGGTCTTGGGTTTATCATCCCTAAATGTCAAATGCCACTGCTGCTTTCTGGGAAAATATCTACTCTGACAATATTTGAGAGACAAAGAAATAGAAAAGAGCAATGTATCAAAAGACAGCAGCTGCTTCCACTAATTCAGGGTAGTTCTTTTGTACCTAGGGTGTTTGTTTTTTTTTAAAGCTGCTGCTTAGTGTTTCTGCTCCTGCTGTCTTTGTCACCAGCTGCAGCCACCAGCAAGCAAAGCTGTCATTTTTTCTGCTGTTTCTAGGCTGGAATGCTCCAAAATGTCATAGGAGACAGTCTCAGTATGTCTGAACAGCTTTAAGACTGATACTGATCTGCAGCTGTGCTGAGATCTAGGTGTTAATTTTAGTCATATCAATTTTAAGTAGGTACTTTTGTTTTATGTTGATAATTTTCTGCAGAGAGGTGTTACTAAGCAAAGTAAATTGCCAACTTTGAACTGACAGATACTACTGGTAGTACAGATGCTGCTGTGGCCCCTGCCAAAGTACTCTTGAAATCTGCTACCTTTAGTAGTGACAACTGGGCACATTTTTTGGTAAGGAATTCCCTCCATGTTCCCCAGTGGAATGTAATTCATGGCATTAAGGATGTTGGTCTAACTCAAGTGAAAGACTAATTTCAAGTTTTGAGTGTTTAATACAATAATGGGAATGGACATGACGTACTTGGAGTTTCTAAAATCTGTGTGAGAGCTATTCTGAGTATCACTAAAAAAAGAAGGCTGGGCCATTGCTTATGAAAAATCTCATTGATGAGGGGATGCTAACTATTCCTTCTTCAGAAATTTTAGTTAGCAATTATGATATTTGTGAGAATTCCACGTGGAATGTAAAGGTTGTTTGCCAGTTATAAAGGTAGTAATAGCTTGTGAAAATATAACTTTGAAATGTGTTGAATTGAAATGTAGCTAACAGCAAAGACCCAAATAAGGAATAAAAGTTGCATTCATATAATGTAAGATCATGAGAGATTCATTTTTCTGTTAAACCTGTTAGGTCTTTCCATGCTTCTGTATGTCTTTCCAAAATAAGTCATGTTAAAGGAAATTTAAAACCCCCACGTTTGTCTGTAATATAGCAACTGAAGAGAAGCAGTGCTTGGGAGGTATTCCTGTTTAGTTTTTTTAATATGGTTGGATAATAATGATCATAACACTTACCATTAAGTGTATTAAAAAGACACCATAAAGCCCAAAGATTAGATTTCATCTGTAACAGCTTTTATGCTATACTGAAGTTGTAAATGTTTTTCCTTAAGGCTTTGAGCATGTCAGTGAAAACAATTTATTTTTTAAATTAAAAGGAGCAGAGAAGGGGATAATTAAGGAGTCCGAGAAAGGAAATTAAAATCCTCCATTTCACTGAACTGAAGCCAAATAATAGCTATTACAGAGCAGGTTTGGGGGTCTCAACTAATTCTATTCAATCAACTTAAAATTAGCCATGGGATAATTTTCAAAATTGTTGAAGAGACTTTAAAAAACAGCATCAGAATGGGGCAAATTATTGAATACCAGCATAATGTGAATGCATGGTACCTGCTTTTCCAATGGGAATCTTCAGAGTGTTACTACTTATCAGTAAATCTAATTTTAACCTTCTCAAATATTCCTAAAATAATAGAGCAGTCATTCTTAAGAACATAAAAATGTTTGCTATGCATTAATAATGAGGGTTAAACAAGAGGAAATTGTCCCAAGTTACTGTGCCTGGCATTAAAATACTGACATTTACCTGCAATTAGTGTTGCTGCAGTACTTATGGCCCTCCTCATAAGCAGCAGCAGGATCTCAGAGCAGTTTTTGTTTCTTGTATATGGCAAGGATCAATATTTGAATGCTGTACTTCATGATTTAATTTCATTTTTAAAAGGTAGGAAATGGGAAAGATTCCCTTGGTTTATCCTGATCTTAGTAAGATATTAAAATTGTCTGGGAATATCAGTAGAACTAACACTGCAGGAATATATATTAGGGGTGCATGATACAAATTAGAAACACAAATTGCTAAAATAGGCAAATAGTATTGCTGTTGTTTTTTATGAATCTGAAGGATTGAGATTAGTTTTGGAATAATCTTCTAAAATTTACAACTCAGATTTTCCCCTGTGCTCTTTTTCCTCAGATGTTTTTCTTTCATTTTTTTTTTCTCCAAAATTTCTTTAATTTCCTTTCTGGCAGGATGGGGATGAAGTCAGTTGAAGAATTGTCTCTTGTAGCTTTCAGCTGCTGAGAACTCAATTTAAACTGCTGTTCAGCAGTAGCTGTTAGCACAAAATCCTTCATACTGAAATATCTGGCTGGTGTTGCTGTTTTCATAATAGTTGTGGCAAACTAAAAAATGCTCTGATTGTGGTTATAATTTAAATAGTATAAGCATTTATACTTCTATAGGATGTTCCTTAGGTTTATTCTGAAATCAGTAATTTTTTGGAAGTTTGATGACTGGCTACTCTTCCACCAACTTCAAAGTTTTCCATACACCTTAGTTGCATTAGGAAATTTTAAATAACATTCCAGTTTGAAAAATTCTAACTTGCAATAGATTTCACATTTGGATCAAACAAAATTAATGCTAAAGAGCCTATGCTGTATGATACTTTCTACCAAATTTTTCATGTACGTCACAATATATGGTAAATTCTATATAAGTGATATCTGGAGACCTAAACAATAAATCCAGTGTTGATAAACTGTTGGTTATTGATGTTTTAGAAATGTGTTACCAAGATACAAAAATCAAGGGGAAAGAAATTGGAAGTCACAAGTGTTGTTCAAATTCTTGACCCGTTTTCTCATGTGTATTACCTTTCTCTTCATGGCTCTATTGAAAAGAATAATCTCATTCCTTAATATGCATCCTGAATTGCAGAGTACTCGCTCTATTTCTAAATTATATCCCTGTTATTTTGTCTTCTAAAAGTGGACTTACTGTCCAGCTATGAAAATAACTGTGTTTTGTATGGTATGTTGTGAATATAAGCTGTGCCAGGAGACCTTTAAATGTAAATCCCTTTATTCCAGGAAACAGTATTTGTATTTTCCCACTTGGAGCTGCTGTCACCTGCTGCTGCACTGAGAGGGAAGGTGGGCACAGAAGAGGCTGTGTATCCACAGCCTGGCTCTCCAGGTGGGCATCCTGACCCCAGCCCAGAACCATGCCAGGCAGAAGTAAACACAGCAGCTCTGTTTATTGTTCATGTAGTGGAAAAGGCAATAGACCTTTGTTACAATATTTGTTGTTGTCTAGGTTTTTCCAAAGAAAGCATCTAAAAGAAGTGAGGGGGAAAAAGTAAGATTTTTCTGCAATTTCAGCAAAAAATCTTTCAGAATTAAACTGTATTGCTGGAGTTGCAGGTAATGATCCTGCTCTTTCCTCCTTCCCTGATCTACATCCAGAGACACCTATCTAATACTTTTCCTACATTTTTGCAACAATTGGTTAGTGCACTGAAGGTTAGCTGTTTAATTGCACTGTGTTTTATTTGTGACACAATTTTAACATAAGACTGCAATTTATTTTTTTACTCAAATGAAAAGTAATGGGGCAAAACAGATATGAAAGGACATTATCCAGCTCCAGTGGCTTAAAAAATTAGTTTTTCTCCAACATGTTGCAAGACAATTGTGAAATATAGGTATGCAGGTTCATGTATTAGTAATGGACATATGCATGTGCTTATTTTTAATTTGCTTTTCTATTTCAGCACATTCTTTATGAAAGGAGAAAATTCTAAGTGTGCATCATTAACAGCTTGCCAATCAATGTCCTTACAGGGTTTCGTAGTTAAGCTAAGCAGGATTTCATGCTAACAGACCAGAAGTCTTGATGCAGTGATTATTAATGAAGTGTTTTCTCAAGTTTACATCTCACAACTACTTATTCAAACATTTCCAAACACTGCGTTTTCTGGCACCTATATTAGAGTTGTCTTATTGAAAGAATTGGCTTAACTTCTGTATTTTCTTTAATATTTGGCATTTAAATTACATTTTTAAAATGCTGTAGAATGGAAGTGAGAACAATTTGTTAGTTTGGAGAGCAAACTTCACAACTATTACTTATCTGTTTTTAAAAAATACAGTGCTGCTGTTCTAACTGCTACCTAAAATCTTTCTAATTTCAATGATTTCTAAAAATATTCAGCCCTTACTGAGTTTTTGTCTTAGTGTACAATGGTAACTCCAGCTGTATAACAAAAAGAGTCTATTCTGCAGAAGAAGTTGTTTGACCAACACCTGGATAGGAATGAAAAGTTTTGAATAAATGAGCTAGAGGTTTTGAATGTGTCATCTCAATTTATGGACCATGCAACCTAAAAATATAAATGTTGAGAGGACAGATGAAGGAATCAGAAAATAGAAATGAAGTGATTATTTATCTGTCAATAAATTATAATTATGTCTTATTACCATTATTTTATAATGAAAAGTGTTACTAATTTTTCCTCCTTTGTGTCTTAACAAGGACTTCCTTTGTTAGAAGGTACTTTGCAACTGTTGGTACTGCAGAGATTAAATTTTTATCCTAATTCCTCCTAATTTGCATTCAAAAGCTGGTTAGTGTAGCTGTTATAAGTGTAATAAGCATTGCTGAAGATCAGTCTATTCTGAACTGTTAAAGTTCTTAGAAATCTTGATTTCCTTAGTAACCTGGAAATTGCAAGAGATGTCACTATATGAAATATTGCTTATCATAATTTGCATCATCAACATTGATGGTCAGCAGATTTGAAATTATGTTTCAGATAATTTTTTTCATAAAGTGCTATTCACCTTTGATGGAAACAAATATTAAATAATCAACCCAAGGAAATAAAACCCAATAAAATTGGTACAAAAAAATATAATCATTTTTTCTGATCTCATAATTATTTAACAGATATGAAATCAGATCTCAAAATCATATTGCAATCAGCTTGTTCATAGCAAGGCAAACTAATTTCTAAATGGGGTGTTGTTCCAAGGTTTACACTGGTAAAGGACTACATAAGCCCTGAATATTCTGTGTTGTGATTTCTTGCTATATTTTGTATTGCTTCAGAAGAAAAGCTTCTAGAAATATTTTGATGCATTTTATGCAAAATGAAGCTTGTAATCAGATGAAATAACATGAGGCAAGGTAATAGCAAAATGTAATGCTCTGCTCTTGTTTTTTTCCTAAAATTCAGGAGAAAATAGGTACAAAAGAATAAAATACATATAAAACTGCTGTGCCATTTACCATGGAATATCCCTCTATTATTTTGTGTTGTTAGAAACTTTTAGTTGTAAAAACCCCAAAGAGCCATAACAGATATCAGGAGAAAAAAAAAAACAACCAAACATTCATTTTGTAAGCAGCACTATTTTTATTTCCTGAGAACCCTGCTTAAATGGTGAACTACTTCTATTACTTCTGATGCCTTTCTAAGTGAATATACGTTTATAAAATGATACTGAACTGGCATTTAGAATTAGATTTCTAATAGGAAGCATCTGGTATCTGATGAATAAAGTAAATGGTTTTCTAGCACTAAAAAATGGAATGAGTAAACTTTGGAGTGGATCCTCGGGTTGTAACTTATGTGGGTTTTCTTCCTTCTCTTCTTCCTTCATTATAGGAACATACTCATAGAGCTGCAAAAGGAGACCACAAAGATATTTTTGATTATTTTCGTACTTGTATTGTTAATTAACTGTATAGAGTCTCTGACAATGAGAGAAACCAGTTTAGCTAGGGGTAGTGAAGTGCGTATGAACGCTTCCCTAGCTGGACACCTGCACTCTTTCTCTTAGTTATTTTAAAAAACTATCTGAATACGAAACTTTCAAACTGCTTATGCAAACCAGAGATTGTTTTCTGGGTTATGGTGGAGCTCCTCTTTTTGGGGAAGTTTAACTTCTAGGAGAACAGGCATACCTTGATGCTAAGTTGTGTGACAATGTTTAATGTGGAAAACTTCCAGCCATGGGTGTTATGGTTGGATATACTTCTTAAAGGCAGAAAAGTAGCTATTTGAATTCAAACACATATATGTGTCCACAAAGCTTGGTCTTTAAGGGATTTCAGAAGAAATTAATCTGTTGTTTACAGCACTGTATTGCTGGTGTCCTCTGGCTCAGAAGGTAACCTTGGTTAGTTCATCCTGGTATTTGTTCATAAAAGTATCTGTTTATTTTCTTAGTTGGATGTTCTGTTTGAGCTATGATGAAACTTCAGGAATGCTTCACAGTGAAGTAAATATTTTCTGAGTGTCTTGGTTTTCTCTATTCTGGCTGCAGGTGTCTGAGGTTTGGATTATTCAGGTGAGAAAACTGGCTAGAGAGGACTTCTACTTCCTTCCACTTTGCACCATTGGCTTAATGTTCCTTGAAAGCCAGTGACGCGGATGATGGTATATCATCCTAAAATATGTCCCAGGAATGAATTCAGACATTTCCAGGGTAACGCAGAAGCTGAAAAATACCTCTATGTCTTGCCTTTTATGCATGCACTTTATTGCTTGTTCTTTCTGATATTACGCCACCACAGCAGACTTCTTGCAACCTTTTCCATTCTGAGTCTACCCTAGAGTTTCCTCAAATTAGTAGGGGCCCTTCTTCAAATTGCTTTAGGCCGTTCTCTTTTTGGGTAACTGTCTTTGCATATGATGAAAATATCTTTTTCCATACTCTTGTGAGAAATTCTGATACATCGTCACAAATATCTTTTAATAGGATTTTGTGTTTCTGCTGAATTAAAATTTAATTTACCTTTATTTTATTTTATAGTGGAACCAGTTTTCTTCTGCCAAGTAAAGAATTAGTGTTCCTTGTAAAACTTTGCTCTAGTTATTAATGTACTTGTGTTAACTCTGTACTCTTTTAAAATATTTCTGTTCAACTTTTAAAGAGTCATTGATTCCATGTGCTCTTTTGGAAAACTGTTTTGCTTACACTCTTAAGGATTGAACTACGTGACTTTGATGGTGATCTTCACTGGACTCATTACCTCCATGCCTTGACAGTGCCTCCAATTTTTTTGCATCTCTTTTAGGATACATTCAGGCTTGTGAAAAGGCTTAATTCTATGTTCTGAAGTTCATGGGAAAATCAAAGCATGAATGATGATAATTCTTTAATTCTTTCTCATTTTAAACTCAGGAAAAGGCCATCTGCAGTAGATGAGTAGCTGCATTTCAAATGGAAATTTAGGTAAATATGGGTGTTGTAAATGTTAAGATTGGAAATGTTTTGTCCTGATGCTTCTGGTGATGCCCTGTCACGTGCAGTAATTCCTGTAAGTAGTGCAATTGGAGCTATTCATGGTGAAATTTGTTTCAAATTATGATTAAAGCTGGAAGCTTGTGACCCTGCATAATCTTTTTTTATAATTGTATTTCCAGGTCCTTGGTTTTAATCATCTGTTATTCAATATCTGAATGTACATTTAAAGCCATATTGCATTCAGTTACTCAAAAGCAAATTCTTTACTGTTTTAAACCCTTAAGGAGGCCTTATTACTGAATTTATATGGGACAATAATTCTCTTATGTCTATGTTTGTGGCAGACAAATCCCTAAATTTCTCCATCATATGCTATTTGCGAGTACAGGATTCCTTTGTGGGGATCTCTGCAGTGCATTTGGTGTTTTTACAGAAACCTTCAATGACAACATTTCATTTTTCTCCAAGCTTCTGGGATTTGGAGGTTTCCAAATCTTTGTTAGATGGGTTATCAAATAGTCCTACATTGAAATCCAGTTCCACTGATGTGTGGGTGGACTGGTGGCTTGGAACTCTGTTAATGTTTACTTTGTGTTTTCTCTGACTTAGGTGCAAGAGAGAGTGTGAATCCATGGCAGATTGTAATTGCTGAACTAATGTAAGGATGGACTTATCTGACATTATCAGATTTTGTCTTGAAACATTTGCACATGAGGTTAATAATGGATCATCTTTTCATATTGGTTTGAACAACATCATATTTGTGCCCTGTTGGGCTGTGAAGTCTTATTGACCAGGATAAAGAGAAGACAAAGCTGGAAGAAACCCCAAACAAATCCATGTCTCTTCCCAGCTGTATCATCTATCAATAATTCTTTTTTTTTCCTTTTGCATTTATTTGACTCCTAAGTCATTGCATGAGTCATCTGAAGCCACCAGCAGTAAGTCAGGAGGCACTGCTGTGTGCTTGGTTGTCTTCATTTCAACATTAGTATCATCTTCTGAATAAATGGCAGCTCCCTAGTGTGGTTGTTTATTGTGTATATATAAAAAATCTGCACATTGTTCTTCCAGATGCCTATAAGAGACACAATGGCCCATTTTTGATACATTGCCTTTATTTGTTGAAGGTGTAGATAATGCAGGTCTAGTGTGGCCTACCAAGATTTGGTGGTGTGTGTTTGTGGGACTTTGTTCGTTGTGGAGTTATTTGTGCACTTTGTTGTTTGTTTGTTTGTTGTATGTTGCTGTAGTATGTTTTCTGCTGGTCACAGGATGCTCAGGGGATACCTGTGTAAAATGGAATTTGTTTACAGAGGTGCACTGAATTGCACCTATCTAGATTCTAGTGCTACTTGTCTTTCTAACACTGAAAAAATCATAATCTCTTAGAGCTACTAAGAAAGTAGAGAATTACTTCAGCCACCATATCTGACTTTTAGAGTTTATGTTTAAAGCTTACAACTAAGACTGTTTTATTATTTTCAGAAATAGCTTTCCTCATTGTCTGCTCCATTTTTCAATTCAGAAAGGGACATTAACCAGTTGCTTGTTGGGGGCTTCCAGTGGGAACAAATAGTCCTTTGTGTATTTGCTTTTTAAGAAAGGAATCACAAAGGTGGATTTTATAACCTAGTTTGTTTTGTAAAAACCCTTTAATTTTCTTAAGTGATGAGCAAGGTTTTCAATACAATGTAATTTAAAAATAGGTGGAGATGCTGGAAAGGTGTCTATGTCTTCAGTGGACCTCAGTAGTCATCCTGTTGCATAGAGCTGCACATGAATTTCACTGGGCTGCTCTCCCTTCCAACCTTTAGCTAAGGGGCAAATTTTTGAGTTATTTTTGCATATGGTGATAAAGTTTCAGGTTATCTTTAATGGGAACTGAACCACTAGTGAAATAAACTTTTGGGAGCAGGTAATTGTTGATCTTTCATTGCATCATGTGTTATTCGAGAAGTCTGTATTAGTTGCTATTGTCCAATATTCTGAAATCTTTCTGTGTTTACTTCATGCTAAGATGAACATTTCCCTCTCTAAAGAAGCCAGGCAAACTCAAAACTTGGCTTTATTTCACAGCATGCAGAATATTTGTCAAGGGTTTATATGTATTTCAAGTTAATCTAAATAATTTTTGACAACTCAAAAACTGTATTCACTACAAGGAGAAAAAATGGCACTATATAAAATCATAACATCACACTAGAGTATGAAGAGAGGTTATGGTTGTACAGTAAATCATTTTATTTCTTTGTAAATGAAATTCACAGTACACTATCTCTTTCTGAACTGTGTTTCCCACTCAAGTTATTTTGTAAGGATTAAATTAAATTCATTCCAGGGTACATGCTTTCAGAGATTATAACAGTTCCTGCTTGTTTGAAATATACCATGACTTTCTTAACAGTGAAAGAAAAAGTTCAGAAGACAGTTTTCCGCCTCATTGCTTCTTTTCATAGAAATACTTGTACTTCAAGTGCAGGATTTTATTGAATACAAATTGAAGTGAACGTATGTCAGAATGGAACTAGCAAAATCATATGTGCCTTGCTCTTTGCAAGTGGAGAGAAATGTTGTTACCACTGTGATTACTGGGAACTCATGCAGAAGACTTATGAGATTTGAGTAATGGCTGGATTTAAAGTAATAAGAATGTATAGTGCTTCCTCTGCAAACATCTTTCCCAGTGTATGAGCTTTACTTGCTTCTGAAGTAGCAGACTCAATTGTGACAATCTGTCTGACCTTTCACAGGAAACATGGGAAGCTTTGGCAAGGTGAAAATCCCTAGCTCTCTATTCCTAGAGATGACCAAATGAACACATTTACTTTGTGTCATCATGAAGAGAAGTGAAAATAAATATTAATACTGTTGTAGGCCATTTAAGGATACCTATGTGGTAAGTTTCTGTTTCCTTCTCTTATGTAACACACTTCAGAGAGCAATAGAGTCTTTTAACCTGAATTTCATTTTAGTGCTTTCATTCAGGTGCTATCCCACATTCTAAACAGTGTAGAATGCCAATATTGTACTAACTGGTTGGTTGAAGGCACAGGACTCGAGATGTCTGCAGGAATTTTCCCAGCATTTTGAAGCCATCTGTTCCTGTGTAGAATGGAAGGAATATCAGAATGAATCATCAGTCACTCCTATCTGAAAGTACACAGCAGAGCTCAGGAAAGTATTTGAAACGATACTCAAACCCACGGTAAAGCACTTTAATCTTTGTTTCGAAAAGTAATGCACATCATTAAAATCCTTTTACAATGCTTTACAAAGCTCAGTAAACAGTATTTTGGAAGAAAAGACAAAAGCACCATGCTGTAAGTATTTTTGCTGTTATAATTTTGTTTAAAAAAGAAAGTAAAAATCAAAGGCATTGTATATGCATATTTTTAGTTTGAAACATAACTCTCATTTTACTAAATTTTAATAGGAAAAGATGAGAGACAAAAGTTTTTGCATCTCAGAATCTTTATTCCTGGTAGGAATAAGCCCTGTCTTTGGCAGATCCCAGAGAAACTTGCACTTTAGACTGAAATTGCTTATGTATATGTATCTTAATATAATATTTACCTCATTTTACTTTTCCATGTGATATTTATTGCAGTGATTGATGTAAGAGCCGTGGATTTTTTTCCTGTAAAAGCACAGAATTAATATACTGTCTGATAGGCTTTTTAAATTTTGAGGCCTGTCCTTCTTGAGTATGAGACAACTCTTCATTCAGAAGAGTTTCCCAAAAAATGTAGTCATTAAATTCTCTTCAGGTTCAGCTAAATGCTACCTAGTTTTTTGCAAAGTGGAGTTGAAGAGGCTGGATGATCATAAGATTTCTTCATCTTTGATTCTCTGTGGGTTTTAATGTTCCTCTGAAGATTGACTTTCACCTAGCAAACAATTTCTTGCAAACTTATATAATAGATTTTCCTTTTCCTACAATGGATGGAAGTGTATAAAGCAGTAACAGGTAATATTAGTTGGGGTTTAGCAGAGTTTTTGTGTTTCTTTTAAAAAGATTTTTCATGTTGTTTGGTATGCAAACCTAACATCTTCCAGGCCCTAAAATAGTACCTGGGGAGAGCACTGAACCTTTAAAACCCATTGAATACACGGATATTTTTTGGCATTTGCCACTGGTTTTGAAGGGTTTGTTGGCGGTGTTGGGCCAGTTAAGCTTTCCTCCTCTTTCTTTCCTCTTTTGTTTTTCCCTCTTTGGCTATAAATGTAAAAAAATTTAGAACTAAAAATCTCTGGTTATATGATACTGGGCATCAGTTACTTTCAAGTAAGTGTTAAGTTGTTTGTTAACAACGTTTGTCTCAGTCTGTTTTTCTTGCATGTGTCTCTTGCCCTACATATTTAGATGTACATGGATGCCCTTGACAATGCCGTAGAAAATTCTAGTTTCAGAATTGACTTCTTTTTCCTCATATAGAAAACAATGTTTAAGTTGACTTCAAAAAATTCACACCGAACTGAACTGATCTCATCCTTCAGATGATCGCTGATTCTGTTGGGGAGCTTTAGCTTATCATATATGGTGTAAAGTCTTGTAGAAAACAACGTGCCACCGTGGCTTCAGCTTTTCTGGCTGTAGAAGGGCTGGAAACCACAAAAGAACTTCAGTTCCAGATCAGACTATTCCTTCAAATTCATTTGCCATTGCAGCTCAGCATTGATGACTTCTCTTCACACCACAGAAGATTTTCTTGGTCTCCTTTTGCGCTCAGTCATGCCTGTAAATAATTTTTTCTTTTGTAATTTTTCTAGATACGTCAGTCATCTTAATGGTCAAGACTATCAACAAATTTTGTAGTTCCTTTGGATCCAATTTTAATTTACAGGTGTAACCTAGGGAGTGATAAATTCCAGCTGCTATAAAAGACATCTTAAAGTCCATGATGAGATCAGAACTCTTGTTTTGGAATTCCTAGTCTGTATGAGAAACTTTTAATATGTTTTTCCTAATTAGTATTGCATGTATGCAAAGGTTAATTTTATCAGCCTTTGCTATGCATCCAGATTCTATATTTGTAACTGGAATTTCTTGTAGTGGCATTTAGTTAGAGAAATCACAAAATCTTTTACATCATAATAAAACATCAATATTTATCCTAAGTAATTATTCAGGTATTGACAATATTAAATAACTCTCCTAATATTAGTCCCATGACAATTCAATGTTACTTTATAATAATGCAGGAGCATTAGTTTTTGTTTCTTGCATGAATTTGGCATTTAAATGCAAAGCATTCTTAATCCCATGGTCATGTATTTTTCTTAATTCTATATAATTAAGCAAAAAATATGTGATGATTATTCTCTTTAAGTAATGCTACACAAGTTTTATCCCAGTAGAAACAGGATTTTGTTTTTCCTTAGAGAAAAGTTTCTCACACATTGATGTAACTTTGTAATGCTCATCTATTTCTTCTTTGAAAAACATCTTTTAATCTAACATCAGGAAAAACTCAGAGCAGCCTCTGAGCTGTTGAAAAGCATGACTATATATTTACAAGAGCATAATTACAGAAACTTTTTTTTTATCAAGAGCACAAAAGGAAAAAATGAATTAGGAAAATATCTTCTCTGAAACTGCAAATGTTATGCATGGAAGACTTCGATGTATTTTCCTTTTTGTTGGTTAGTGATGCTATTTACAACAATAAGAACAAAAAGAATCAGAAAGGTTTTTTGTTCTTCTTTATTGGTGTACTCATAGCTGATTACATGAAATGACAGAATAAACAGAACAATTTCCCTCCCCTAAGGAGCTCTTATTGTTTTTTTTAACAAGATTAATGACAGATATGCTATCAGCTAAGTAATTAAAGTTTCATTCAGAAGGGTGTAGAAGTGAAACAAAACTATGAGCATCTAAGAAAGATAGTTCCATATTTAATTTGGAAAAAAGTTCCATCAGTGAACAGCTTCCAATAAACCAGAGATAAAATACTTCAACAGAATGAAGTTGTTGACATACTTTTTCTGAAAGCATGTTTTTACTGATTTTTGGACTATATTAGGCTAATTAAGCAGGAGAGAATGTACAATTAATTTATGTGTAAGGCAGTGCAGAGTATGTGTGTAATTTCTAATGAATATAAAGTATGACGGGTTAAGTTTTTAAGACAGTAGCATACACATTTAAGTCATCAGCATGATATATTATATAAGAATATATGTTATTATGTATAGTATATAACATGGCATACATTATAATATATATACATACCATATGTTATTATATATAAAACACTGTATTGTGCAAGAATTTTGTTGATAAAATGCTAAGTCTCTGCTTTTTAATTACTCAACATAATATGTCTTTATAGGGGAGTTACTGATTTCTTTCAGAAGATTGTTATTTCCACCTATGTCAAAGTGAAATAAAAAAAAATCTAACTGTAAAAAATTGTATTTTCATTTGAGAAAACAAATTTATTTTTATGCATGTAAAACTTGGGGAGGGGTAGGTTTGGGAGCCAGAAAAAAGGACTGTAGAAACCTTTGTTTAATTGTGTAACTACTGAGTAAATCTGGAAACATTTGTGCCAAAGCTCTGATATATGCAGTACCATTTCGTATTTTCATATGAACACAAAATTTTTATTTCAGTGCTTCTCTAGATCTTCCATTGTTTTATCATATAATACCCAGTCTCTGTTTCCCATGCAACAGAGGAAATTAATGAACAATTAAACAAACAAATTGATAGTGTGGGCTATTCATTATTTTTCATAATCAGCTCCTGACCACAGAAATCACAGTTTTCTTTCAAACATATAGATTCTATGGGTTTATACTGATGTGGATTGGAATTTAGACCTTTCCTGGTATTAGCCCTCTTTCACAGTTGAATTTAGTTTTTCCTTCTGTGTCCACAGTCTGTCAGCAGTTTCTGGATTCTTCTTCTCAGAACTTTCTATCGTATAGAATAAGCTTTCTCACCATCTGAATTTCACCTCCTCATAAGTTTTATGAACAGCTAAAATGCATTTCTTTCACCTTTTCTTATTTTATTTTTCTGTTGTTACTTATTTAACTTTGTTGTCAGTTATACTGTGCCAAAGAAAATATTATATTTATTTATGTGTTCTATGCTAATCGACATATTTAGAGTAGAAGTCCATGCCTTGAAAATTCTGTACTGCTACATGTAGATAAGATGGTGTCTGTGGGTATTTAGCTTTCCCATTCTGTTTTCCATCCTTGTTTAGACTAATGGTGAAAGTATTTAGAAGTCAATGTTAGAAATAACATCAAAATACCTGTGCATTGGCAGATCAAATAAGGAGTTCATTAAATGTGCAGCCTTTCTTCCTGTAATCAAATTGCTGCTGCAGCAAGGCTTGATGCTCTCTGTGGTCTGAGAAAAGCAAGATGACACTATCTGAGATGAATTTAAATGTGAGATGAAAACTAAGAAACAAAGAATACGTGTAAGTGATTTTTTCTTTAGATAAAATAACACCAGGATCATTTAATACATTAAAAGGAAGAGTTACCAACATATGTTCCCATATTGTATTGAAAGGACACTGAGACTTACTGAGCAGAGAGGAATGTTAACATCTTTTAAGATCAGAAAGATGTTTCTCATGTGGCATTAGAAGAAGTCTGAGAAGCTTTAATTAAAAAAAAAATAAACTTCAAAGAAACTCTTAAATCTATTTCCCCATGTTTTAAAGCTTATTTTCTTTACATTATCCATATCACACTGTTTGTCATTTTACTCTACAGCAAAATAAATTGTATACATAAATATTACTTCTTAAGGAGCATTTAGAATCTGGCAGGAAATTTTGCTCGTTTAACAGGATTAAATGGGCCCTTTGTGATTTGATTCCAAAATTCTTAAGTAAATAGAAAATGTCTGTCAATATTGCAAAAGACATGGTATCGCTGTAAAAGTATAATTTTATGTATGTGAAGTACAGTAAGATCAATAGAAGAAAGATGTTACCAACTTCAGAAAATCATTACCATATATTTTTTTTTAATTGCAATTGATTTCAGGACTAGAAGAGTTCATGCAACACTGTCACAGATGACAGTGTTTCCTGGAATTGTTTTTCCCTTTCTGATTCCAGCATCTGCGTTAATGTAGATCCTGTTCTTAGGAAAACTCTGCTATGCTGATGAAAAATTTCAAGTGATTTATCTTGATTTCAACAAATTATTTCAGGGATCCTTTATATTTACTGTCACAATTATCTTTCTTTAGTCTAAATGTGTCTTTCTTTAGTGCTTTTTTTCTCACATTTTGTGGGATTTTTTGGTCCTCTACCTGCCCCTTTCTGTGTTTATATCTATGTTTGAGCAGGTACAGTAACATCGACTAACTTACCCACCTGAGGATGCCAGCGAAGTTCATAGCCTGAGATCATATCATAGTTTAACTCTCATATATTAAGTCCTTTAGGTTTTGGCATAATATTTATTTTTAAGTCCTTCAGCTATTCTCCAACCTGTTCCCTGAACCTCCTCCAAGCTGCTATCAACATGTGTTGAATTCTAGAGTCCAGAATGTGATGGAATCTAGCTAGGAAGAATTCCCATGTCTAATGTGAATGTAACAGGACTTTTATACCCCTGTTTCATCTTTTTCTGCGAGACATGTCTAGGGGTCTTCAATGTAGTTCTCAGGTTATCCAACATGTACAGATACAGAACACATATTGTTTAAAATCTGCAAAGGAAGTACAAGCTCTATTAACTTCATAGTGGGACTCCATCCATCTGAGGTGTTAGCAGGTGAAACAGAAAGGTGGGAAGGAATCATTTCTAAGTGTAGTCAGAGACCAGTAAAAGTGTCAAGCAAATGTGAACACTGATTCTGCTTTCATTTCAAAAGCAGTGTTTGAAGTTCAATTGTTTTTTTTTTTTTGAAAGGAATCTTCCTTTAACAAGAAACACTTTTATTTTGAATAGAATTAAACTGTTGTAAAGGACAGAACTGTGGAATGAAGTCAACAGTGTCCTAAACACCTCAAATTTAAATTATAGTCTTTATTTTTAAAATAATGAGCAAGAATGTACTGCTCACTTTTTTTAATGGATAAGGTCTATTTCTAATTTTGCTGCTGTAAGAACCCTACTGTAGGTGGATGTATGTTTTGTTCCACTGATAATTCTTTAGCATCAACAGT
>VZTJ01004897.1:0-37098 GCA_013397795.1 Orthonyx spaldingii
GGACACCCCACCCACAGAGCTGCCTCCAGCTTAGAGGACATGGATCTATTGGAGCAATGCCAATGGAACGCCGGCGCCAATGCCAATGGAGTGCCAACACCAATGGAACGCCAACGGAACACCAATGACAACTGAATGCCAACGCCAGCTCAAAGCCAACGTCAACACCAACACCACGCCAAGGCAATGCCATTGCAACATCAACACCAATGGAACGCCAACGCCAGCACAACGCCAACATCAGTGCAATATCAACACCAATGCAACACCAACTCAAAGCCAATGCAACACCAACGCCAACACAAGACCAAGGCAATGTCAACACCAATGCAGCACCAATGCCAACACAACACCAACATCAGCACAATGCCAACACAACTGCGGCATAACACCAACACCATGCAGCCAGGCTGGGCTGCTGCACAACACCTCTTTGGCTCCAAATGGCCAGCCCTGTGCTTACAGGGGACAAATCCTGAGTGCTGCAGACAGTTCCATGTCCTTTTGCAGAGGAGAAGTTGCTGAGTGAGCAAGGCAGGGGCTGCAGCACTGTCAGAGTGATGGGGACAGAGCAGGACAAAGCCCACAGGGCCAGCAGAGTCCCCAGGGCAGCAGCACTCACCCAGGCGGAGTTGGACTGGTTGAGCTGGTTGAGCATGACGATGGAGGTGCAGCCATAGTCGTACACCAGCCGCCAGAAGTCGGTGGTGGTGTTCTGCAGCGGGTGCAGGGTGACAATGAAGGCAGCACTCTTGGTGTAGCTCTGTGGAGAGGGAAGATGAGCACCAGTAAGGACACAGTGGTGACACTGGAGCCACTATTGTCACACCCCAAAGAATCAGTGCAACCAGAGAAGGGGACCAAACTCCTCTTCTCTATGTCTGAGCAGAGCTGGTCTCCCTGACACAGCCTTGGTTCTTCTGTGCCCTGGTGATGGGAGATCCAAGTGATCCCCGCCCTTGGTCAGGATGAGAGCACCCACATTTTGCTCTCACAAGAAAGGTTATTTTGCATAAATAATTAGGGAAAAGATGTCACCTTTGAGCCAAGAACAAGCAGAAGCCAAGGCTCTCAGAAGACCCCAGACCCCAGCTCTGCACCCTGACTGGAAGTATCACCCATGGCATCACCCCCACCCACAGTGCCCCACCACGAGGCACCAACAGCAGCAGAGACAACCACTGTGGTTGGGCTCAATTTTTTTTTGTGAGGAGGAAAGAAAACCCCGAATGAAAGATCCTAGAGACTGCAAGAAGAAAGTGGGAGGGAAGGAAGTTAATGTATTTCTGGTTTGTGCTTTGAACAAGATACATCCCCTTCGGTCATCCTGCTGCTGGTTTGCCAAGGGCCAGCTGAGCTCAACACTGCACCAAGCACACTTAAATTAACACAGTTTGGCTCAAGCCTCTTCAGACACAGAATCATCACAGCTCTCTGGTAACGGGGGGTCCTCTCCCTGCTGCAGAACCTTCTGATTGAGCTCATGGAAATGCCTTTATTGAACCATTCCTCCAGCACTGTCCATGGGCAGCAGCAAGACCCCGGCACCCGGTGAGAGCTTTCCACCCTCAGGGAGGGGCGTGAGAGCAGCAGGGGGAAAGAGATTTCACCAGGTGCTGACCAGGCTTGCCTTGGCACCCACCTCTTTGGCACAGTGTAAGTGACAGCAGGGTGTGGAGCAGGACAGCAATGGGTGGCACAGGCTGAGCTGATCTGACAGATGGACAGAGTGACTGAGCAAACCACTTTGGCACTTAAAGAAAATGAGACTTCTTTTTTTTTTTTTTTAATCCAAAGAGGGAATTGGGTTTTATCCTTCAGCAAGAATTTCATCCAAAGGGCTTTGTCTGTCTACAAAAAATATTTCATTCACTGACCCTTTAGCAGAGATTAAGGGAGGCTCAGAGATGCATAAAGATAAAATGGATATGCAAACAGCAAGCAAGCTGGAAACAAAACTCCCACCCCACTGCAGCACTACGAGCGCCACTCCCCACCACCAGCAGCCCACTCTGCTTTACAAACTGCTTTTGGTGTGGGAGCAGGAATCAGGGAGATGGGATCCGCACAGAGATCCAGCGGGATAAATCACCCATGGCACGGAAAACACAAGGCTCAGCCTGGTGTCAGCGCTCAGCTGTGATCAGGAGGGTCTGGGGAAGATGCCTGCAGTGTGGGCGGCCCTGTGCTGCCCATGCAAAGCATTTCAAGGAAAGGGAAGTGGGGTTGGTGATGAATGACCCCATCCCTCAGTGTGGTCTTGGAGCCTGCAGCATCCTCTGCTCTGCTTTGTGATCATCAGCCACTAGGAGATAGCTTTATCACCACAGGGTCCTTTCTGACTGCACCAGGGGGATGCATGGTGGCTTTAGGAGCAGGTCAGAGACCCCCAGCTGCAGCAGGAGGAGGGACAGGAGGATCACAGGGGGCTGGCAACACAGGGGGGCTTAATGCTACCAACCCCCCCAAGAGCTCCCTCTCCCTCCCCTGCTCCACTGTCACTGCAAAATCCTGAAGTCCCTCAGTGCCTGGCTTGTGAGAGCAGGAGGAAAGCTCTTGCAGGGTGCTGCTACACAAAAGAAGGGGTGCAGGACCCCACTACACCAGTCCCAGCCCTTCCTCCCCCTGCACCAGCTACCGTGAGCCTTCCTTCCTGTGCAAAGTGAGTCCATAAACCAAACCGAGCGAAGTTTTGCCATGAAAAGTTGCCTGAGCCCATGGGAAGCAGCCCTTCCGTCCCCAGGGAACACTCACATCAGTTAAAGCCGCGTTGATGTAGTTGTTGCTGTCTCCATCCACGGAGATGAGGAAGGGAAGGCATCGGTCGGGCGGCAGGACGTCCATGCTGCGGTTGCGCTCACGGTTGCGGGGCAGGAGCGCGATGCTGCATTCCTCCACATCCAGGTGTGGGGTCACCGAGTTCAGGGTCTGCAGGTGCACAGGGCCCCCTGAAAGCCCTGCCTGGCCCCAGTGGGGGTGGGCACCAGGAGGGTGAGGACAAGGGGCGCTGCAGAGGTTTTGGGGGGCTCACCTGGAACTCCTCCCGCAGCTGCGAGGAGTTGCTCTGCGGCTCTATCCTCACCATCTCCTTGTAGGTGGGCTTGAACTCGCTGGCGGGGATGCTGGTCTCCCCACACAGACAGGCCTCCAGGATGGCATCGTGGATGAAGATGTACTGCTCCTTTGGGGAGGGCAGGGGGTAGCGCTGAGCCTCCAGAGCCGGCTGGTGACAGCAGCCCCTGTCCCTGGCTGTCTCTGACACACGCTCACCTCCGTCTGTATCATGTTGATCCTGCGTGAGCAGAGCGTCTTCACGCAGTTGTAGATGTCCACAACGCCCTCACACTCGGCCATGTCCAGCATCACGTCCAGCACGATGTAACAGCCAGTCCGGCCCGTGCCAGCACTGGGGGTGGAGGGGGAACGGCAAACACATTCCCAGTCTGTGCTGGTGCCCACACACAGCCTGAAAGCTGCTGGGCACCGGGCAAGGTCTGTGTGGGCAAGGGCTCAACACGCAGACCCTGTACCAGGCAACCCCGCAGCGTTGCCAGGACCTCATACACCTCCAGAACCTGGGTTAGCCTTAAACCTGCCCAAACACCCCTGCAGCAGCCCCAGGGGTGTGTGATGGTCAGGCTGTGGGTGGGCACCCATGTCTAAGGTTCATTTTAATTTAAGGCAGCAGAACACATGGGTTTTGCAGCAAAACCAACAACTAAACCATCTAAGTGCCAGCAGTGCTCTGGGATCCCAGCCCAAAAGCGCCAAGGAGGGCTCAGCTCCGAGCACTGGGAGAGCAGGGAGGTTCCCCTGGCATGAGCAGGTCTGACTGCCCCAGGGGAGACCCTCGGGGTAAGGCTGAGCCCAGCAGGATGCCCAGAGCCAACCCAGCAGTGGTGACACCCCAAATCCTGGCATGGCTGGAGTCACAAAGACCTGCTGTGCCATGATCCCCCCATGATGTGTCAGGAACAGAACCACCCCCTTGCTCCTTTCCTACAGAGTCTTTTCCAGTGAAATACTAATTTCTAGGGCTGATGAATCACTCGTTGTGATTATCAGTGATTACAGGCTACGGACACTAATCACACTGGCTGGTGAATGAATGCTGATGAGGCAGTTGACAGGGAGAAATCAAATAAGAAATAAAAAAATCCCTCCCACTCCTCAGCTCCTCCTGGTTTGCCAGTAGAGGAAGAGACATTAGCCCATCATGTGGGAATGCCTGCTCAGGGCACAGAGAGTCACCAAAGCTGCTCAGATGTGTCACTGGTGTCCTCCCAGCTCTGGTGCGCCAGTGGCTGAGCCCTGCAGGGACAGCCCTGTGGATAACCCTAGGAACGGGGCTGTCCTGCCACCGCCCCCTGCCTCTCCCTTCAGCCAGATCCTACGTCCTGACCATCAGCAGTGGTCAATCTCCCCATCCTCGTTTCACCTTTGCCCACTGGGACAGAGCTGTGTCACCAGTAACAGGCTGGGGCAGCCCCAAAACAGTGCTGCTCCCTGCTTATCCCCTGGACCAGCCACAGCCCCCCATCCCTGCTGCCACCAGCCCAGTGGTGACATTTCACAGACAGAGGCCATCGCAGAGGGACATCAAGGCCAGGCTGGACAGGACTTGGAGCAAGCTGGACCAGTGGCAAGTGTCCCTGCCCATGGCAGAGGATGAGCTTCAAGGCCCCCTTCTAGCCCTCCCGTTCCCTGAGCCCCTGAGCACCTGCAGTGGATGACGATGGGGCCGGCGTCGGGCGGCGTGGACGCCTTCACCCTGCGGATGAAGGCCAGCAGCCCCGTGGCGTGGTAGGGCACACCGTGCTCGGGCCACGACATGAAGTGGAACTGCTTAACCTCATGCCGGGCCGAGTAACCCCGCTGCAAGGGAAGGGTGAGAGGTCACTCAAACACCTGATTTTCTCGGGAATCCATAATTTTGCCAGCTCAGCATCCAGGCAGTTGGACCACACAGCAGTCACATACTTGGGCAGCCCCACAGCTCCCTCCCCTTGGCTGCAAGAGGGTTTAAAACCACCAAGGAGAAAAAGGAGGTGGCAGCAGCCTCAGGTCTCCCTGCCCTATAACCAGACAGTAATTTGACATTCCTGTAGATCAAGAGTAAATTGCACTGGCTCCATCTCCAGTTACCAGGCTGCAGAGTGATGGCTACATCACCTCCAGCCCAGAGCAGAGGAAAGCATCCTTCACCCCCACCACACTCCTACGAAAATTAAACACTCACTCACTGTCCAAACCAAGGCGGGGCTGAGCCGCTTGCCTGGCACAGGGTGCAGAGCCAGGGAAAAGGCGGGTGAGAGGTGCCCAAGGGGTGGGTCTCTCCCCGAGGCAGGGGGGGCAGGGGCAACAGGGGCAGGGCCATACCCTCTCGAGGGCGAAGGTGCGCACAGCATACTCGGCCAACGTCTCTGACTCCACCAGCGTGATCTTGATGTCCCCGTACATCTCGGAGTCATCTGGCCAGTACTTGGAGCATTTCACCTGCAGGAGTGGACAGGATGGGGCTTTGGCTCTGTGGAGGCGGCTTCCAGCAGAGCTGGAGCTGGAGCTGGATGGGAAGGGATCCTTACCCGGCCCACCTCCACCAGTTTGGTGATCATCACGATGCTGGAGCAGTGCTCCTGCCACACCATGCGCCAGAAGTCGTACACCATCTCCTGCTTGGGCCCTGTGGAACACAGGAAAAGCCCCCACAGATGGATGGGCACCACCAGCAGAACCCGGCCCTGGCAAAGCCCCAATGCCACCACGTCCCCCCTCCTGCCTGTGCAGCACAAACAGCCCCACAGTACCTCAGAGCCCTTTTCCCCAGGGCTGTGCAGTGTCAAGGGGAGGCAGGAGGGGTAGGAGCTGCTCCATATTGGCCTCCTCCCTTCCTTTCCTGCTCCCGCAAGGTTTAATCCCACCAGGAACAAAACTTGGCTGCCACATCAGGAGCTGAGGAACCACAGGCTGAGAGGACAGGGCATGACTCACCTTGTGTGGCTATGAAGTGGTTGGACCTGTGGTAGCCCTGCAAGGGAAGCAGAGACATCAATCCCAAGCTGGGGGACACTGAGACACCTGAGAGCTGGGGCACAGACCCTTAGATATTTTCCAGTCACCCAACTGGTAGAAATTCCCCACAGCCACTGGACCAGGTCCTGCAGGAGGAGGAGGTTCAGCAGCCACCCCACACTCGGTGCACCCTGTCCTGGGTGGGTGCATCTCCTGCATCCCGCAAGAGGCTCATGTAATGCCCAGCCCTCATTCCTGGTCTGCACCCAAATCCTGATCAGCACCTTGAGGGAGCCGTGAGCTCCACTCCAGCTCCTGCTGCCACGAGAGCCCTGTTACTGATCCCCCACTCCACAGCAGCTACCTGGTGCTGGGACAGCCCCACTCTCCCTTCATCCCAGCTTCCCAACTCTTAGCAAGGACACGCCAGCCCAAGGAGCACATTCCAGCCAGGCCACTGCCGAAGGGCCTGTGACCCAGTGTGCCACACCCCGGCCATGGGTCCAGCAGAGTTACACCAAACCACACACATGGAGGTGACAGTGGCTTCTCCCTCCCCTGTGGGTCTTTTCACAGGGGATTTTTGTGGATTGAGTTCAACCCCTTCTCTGAGCACATGGGCCCTGCTCTCCACGCCCCAGTGCCACACAGACCTTGCTGTCCCATCCCCTGGACCATGCCCAGGTTTATGGACATGTTTTCCCAGCCTGCCTCTCCCTGACAGTGTTTAGACCACGCTGCCCAGGACGAGGCCTGACAGGAGATGGGAGCAGGGAAGGGAGGAGAGGGGCAACAGTCTACTTACTTCTCGGTTAATCCGAATCTTAACGATCCCGTTGGGACACAAGTTTGAGAGAAAAAGATCAGAGACAGAGACATTAGTGAGGCACAGAGCAGAGAGGGGTTAGAGCACCCGCCCCAGGCGGGCCATGGAGAGACAGGGCAGAAGGGACACAGGGGACAGGGCAGAAAGTACACAGGGGACAGAGACAGGCAGAGGGACACTGCTTGGGCACTGGGATCAGGCCATCACTGACAGACAACATCCTCTGGGCAGGAGGGAAGAGTGGGATTTGCTGCCACATTCAGGAGATGCTGGAGCCTTCCTGCACCTGCCCTGGTGTCAGCATTGCTGGAGGTGACAGGGGACATCACCAGATTCACACACACCAGCAGGATCGAGGGGTACCCCAGGGTGAGCCCAGATGGTCCCTTGGTTCTCTCAACCTCTGCATCCTCCACCCATGGAGAGGGAGATCCACAGCCACATGAGCAGGTGAGGAGGGAAGCGGATGGAAGAGCAGAGAGGGAACGAGAAAGGAGGGACAGAGCAGAGCAGAGCAGGGAGGGATGCAATGAGCAGAAACTGCTGATGAACACAAGTAAATTAGGCAGGTCCTTCATGATGCGTTCCAGGGAGATGGGACAGCCTGGGCTGTCCAAACTCTTCCAAATGCTGCTGGACAGACCCTGAGAGCCCACAGGATCCACAGGAAGCTCCTGTTGCAGCCCAGAGCCCCAAGGCCACAGGCCCTGTCCCCACTTACGTCGATGTAGTTGGCGTTGATGTAGTCAGAGTTGGGGTCACCCAGCAGCGGGTGCAGCTTCACGCGGTGACGGTCGTCTGGGGAGAGAGGACCAGGGACCCTCAGTGCCGGGGCTGGCCCCCCACCAGGGCACCCTGGGCACTCACTGCCCCAGGAATGTGCAGAACTCCGGTTTCTGAAGCTGTCTGGGGTCTGAGCCTTTGTTAAAGGCACTCACATGTAGACACGTGATCCTGTCTCCCTTTGGTCTTGTCTTTCTTCTTCGAAGCATCCCAGCCTTCAAAGAAACTCTGTAAGGGAAGGATGGACATCCAAGCCGAGGGCAGGGCTGTGGGGTCCCCCCAGCCCCAAAAGTTCCCTGGGGAGCAGGGCAGACAGGGTGGTCACTCCACCCCAACACCTGGCTCCTGCAGCCCCAGCTCCACCTCCACAGCACACTCTGCCAGCTCCACACTCCTGTCGCATCCACAAAATGCTCCATTTTCCAGCAAATTACATAGTGCCTGGTTTTTTTTCCAGGGTTGGTTGTGGGGTTTTTTTTCTAAACCTCTCCAGCCCCTTTCTCTCCCTTGCATAGAACAGGTTTGTGTGTAGTAATAGTGACATTCATAGATTGGCATAAGAGGGGGAAAGTGGAAGGAAATTACATGTTTGCTCACCTCCCATAATATCTGAGTGCTTTCAAATGAGTAGTTCCAAGAACATACAGCAGCTTTTCAAGGAGCACTAATGATTATCGCAAGCCCTAGTTTGTCCAACGTATGAAAGTGGGGGAGAGCTCCTGTTCCTGACACAGTTCAGCATTAAACAGCAATTTCACTGGGAAATTTCAGTCTCCAGACCTGTGGGACACCAAGGAGTCAGAAACTGACCCCGCTGGCTGTGTTGAGGCAGAGGCTTGTGAAATACCCTGCTCTGTTACGAGTGCTCCGACCTGGCCAGCTGGGATGGACATGATGCAGCCAACAACTCTTGGGAGAGACACCTCTCCCCTGGCATCACCCTCCCCAGGGTCTTCACGGTCTTGGAGCTGCCAGATTGTAGCAGATTTGCCTGTCCTTAGGCTATGGCCATGCTTATCACAGGCCAAGTGTGCTGGAGAGCAGAAGGTGACATGGGGGAAGGGAAAGGGAAGGAAGGAGCAGCCCTGGCCTCGCAGGAGAGCTGGGATGACGCACTGCGGACAGGGCTGGCAGGGCTGGTTTGGCTCATCTCAGGGACCTGCTCAAGCTGACAAATAACCCAGAGCTGCCAGGACCAGCCACTGGATCCAGACTCAGGGACACCCCTCACACTGACAACGCCAGCCCAGAGCTGTGAGCTCCAGCTACCATCCAGAGCTCCAGATGTGGAGCATCCTCTCCTTGCACACAGATCCTATCCATGTCCCCCCATCCATCCAGCCTCCCACTCCCCCTGAGACACTGGCACAAGCTGTCCCCACCTCATACTCCTGCTTGAAGCCGTAGCCCTCCGCCGTCTTCATCTGGTTGATGTGCTGCAGGAGGTCAGCCACGCGCACGGCCGGGTGCAGCTGCCCGGTGTGGTATGGGGAGCCCTTGCGGCCGCACTGGCGCCGGGGGGAGCCCCCCAGGAGGCTGCTGGACTCATTAACCACAGTGCTGCGCTGGTCACCTGCACAAGGGAGGGACAACCAGAGGCCATCAGGACAGCAGAACCTTGGGCTGTGTCCCCATCACCTCCTCACGGCCACGGAGGGGTGAGGGAAACATCCCCAGGAGATGCTGGCGCTGCAGCCCCTCTCTGGGGACAACCAGGGCTCCAGCCCCCAATCCCGCTCCTACCCCCTCGTGCTCTCTGCAGCTCTTCCTGCACCACAAAGCCAAAAATGCCCAGTACAGCCTTTTAGGACCCCAGCAGATCTATTAGAAATCAGTGGGCAAGGCCATAAGGGGGTTAATAACATTTCCCATCAGCTGGAACAATGAGCTCCCACGCAGACAAGCAAGAGCTCTGTGTCCAAATATTCACTAAAGATCCTGAGTTGAAAAATCACCTTGCCAAAGTCTCCAGCACAGCTTAATAGTTCATTTTCCTCACTGCTAGAGACCAGCACTGGATTCCTCATCCTGCCACAAACGGAGCTCGCAGCTGTTGGATGGGGAGTCTGTACAGTATTGACCTGGGCTGTGCCTTTGATGTCTCATTACCAGCAGAGCCAGGCTAAGACCTCACCTATGTTTGTCAGGGAAAGTTCCCACACCAGATCCCAAGATCTGGGTTTGCACAAAACCTGATGCTCTGTGCTGCTCCCAGGAGTTGGGCGGGCAGGGAACCATGGAATGGTTTGGGGTGGAAGGGACCTTAAAGCCCATCCAGTGCCACCCCTGCCATGGCAGTGACACCTTCCACTGTCCCAGAGTGTTCCAAGCCCCAATATCCAACCTGGCCTTGGACAATTCCAGGGATCCAGGGGCAGCCACAGCTTCTCTGGGCACCCTGTGCCAGGGCCTCACTGCCGTCATAGGGAGGAATTTCTTCCCAATATCCCATCCATCCCTGCCCTCTGGCAGTGGGAACCAACAGGACAACATGGGAGGGTCCCTCTTTACCCAATGACCTGACCAATGGGCTCATCAGCCACTGGGATTAATGAGCAATTAATTAATTGTTGGCATTTGCAAGGTGCTGCCACAGCCACACACTGAGGAACCACTCGGGTTTCCATGAGGATTACTGACTTCCTTTTAAATGCACAGAAACTGAAGCATGGGAGGCGGGAACAGCCACCAACCAGTCACCAAGTCATTCATTTCCCTTTGTTAATTAAGGATGTTTACAAGCAGTGGAGACTCTCCCAGCCACAGCAGGCAGCCTGAGCTCCCCAGCTCAGCCCCAGCTCAGTCCCACTAGCCTTTGAGAGTTTCAAGGACAGCAACCAAAGAAAAAATACACCCAACCTAGCTCTGTGTGTTAAGAGGAGGAAAAGTCTGCCCTCTGGGCTTTTATTATGTGTGAGACAATGCTGGGGAACGCATTAATCCAGCAGCCCGTGCGGAAGAGCCGCGTGCAAGCAGCATCTTGAAGTTACTGTAACAGATGTTATTAGCATATGGTTGAAACTGGGGCATCCAACGAGTTATTTTACAACTAAATCAGCATAGACACATCCTCCTGTAGGTGTGAAGTTATCAGTCTCCCCCTGATGGGTGCCAGGGGCTCTTTAACCCTTTGAAGCCCAGGCTGTGCTGGGGAAGACTTGGGGAAACCTCAGTGTAACCAAGGGCTGGGATTCACCCAGTTCCAGGGGGGCTGCAGCCAGATCCTGAGCCCACAAATGGCCTCAGCCTGCCCAGCCACAAGCTCAGATCTCCATGAGAAGACAGAGACCCAGCTTCCCACAAGAGCTCTCCATTTAGCGCAGCCTGGATGGTGGCAAAAGCTCCAACACCGATGAGCTCCATGCCCTTGAAGATTTATACAGGGCAGGGAAGAGCTTGCTGTGCCACACATATCAGTCTAAAAGAGATGTAACACCAAGTCTTCAATATTTATAGAATCACAGAATGTCCTGAACTGGGACATTCCCCCACAGGGATCACAGAGTCCAACCCCTGGCCCTGCACAGACATCCCAACAATCCCACCCTGTGCATCCCTGAGAGCATTGTCCAAACACTCCTGGAGCTCTGGCAGGCTGTTTCTGTGATATTTTGGGGTTATCCTTGCTATGGCTGGAAGGGAGCAGGGGGATGCCGGGTTCCCCCCCTCACCTCTGTTCCCACGGCTGTGGAAGGAGAACAGGGAATGCCAGGCTCCCCCCTCACCTCTGTTCCCGTAGCCATGGGTGTCCATGAAGGAGAGCCCCAGGCGCTCGTCCTCCTGCAGGGTGCTCTGGTCAGTGAAGCTCCTGTCGATGGCGCTCATCATGTGTGTCTTCTCGTGCCGGTAGTTTATGGTGGCTTTGGTCATGTTCACGGGCTTCCTGCAGTGGGGAGGAGCAGAAACAAGCAGGGCTCACATCAGGTGCTCTAAGGTCCCCTCAAAGCTCCTGGGCTCAGATTATTCCAGGGAGCAGCATGGATTATTTGCAGCAGCGTGGTCATCATGCTTTGGTGCTCTGCTGGCCCAAGCCAGTGCAGCCCCACATGAAGCACCCTCGCTGGCTGCAGCAACTCCAGCTGCTGAACCTCAGTGTCCCCTCCTGTCCCCTGCCCTTGGACACCCAGGAGTGCTCCTTGTGCAATCAGAGGCTCTCTCCAGCCATCTCCCATCACATGGATCTGTTCCAGCCCTCCCCAGCCCCGTTTTTCCAGGCATGATGCCCTGGAATAGTAGAAGGTGTTCCTGCCCATGGCAGGGGTTGGAATGATATGAGCTTTAAGATCCCTTCCAAGCCAAACCTTCCAGTGATTTTAAAGCCATGTCAGGGGCCAAATCCATCCCAAGGGATTGGCTGGACCCCCTGACTGCACCTGTGCTCAGCACCCACTGCAGAGGCTTTTCCCCCCATGCAGGGTCCCTTTAGGCATCTAAGGAAGGTGCTGAGAAATCCCAGGAGTTCTCACTGGGACAGAGCCTCACACCCCAAATTCAAGCCATTTAGACAAAGAAACCTGAATTAATGTTTTTGAGAGGCAGCATCAGGCTCCGAAGACAGACCAGCAATTAAACCAGAAGGATGAAGAGAGCCCATGTCAGCATCATGGTGGGGCTGGAACACTGCAAGTCGCTGCTAAAATCCAGAATTCAACTCAGAGTTGCTGACCCTTCCCCTTTATGCTGTCTTCTGTCTCTAACAAGCTTGGCAGCATTATTTTCCTTGATCCAAAGAGACCCTTAAAACGCACTTGGCAGAGATAAGGACTTGTTGGAGCAGCGGGGTGAGGGGGGCGGCCGGGAGGAGGGCAGAGCAGGAGGAGAATGACAATTACTTACGGGTAATAGGAGTAAGAATAGTAGTTCCTCCTGGCAAGCGTGCAAACAAAGAGAACAGCAGAAATTGCATAAGCAGCTTTTCTCCAGCACAGAGAAGGGAGGTTATGGGGCAAGTCAGCTGCCAGAAAATTCAATGCACCATAAAGGAATCAGGCTCCCCTCTGGCACCCACAGTTATTTACTCCAGGCAGAAGAGCACAAGCACTGGCTCTCAGGGTGACCACACTTGTGGTGGGTGCCCACAGCACCCTTGTCCAAGGGTTACTCCATAATTTTTAAGAGTGAACAACAAAGATGTCCAAAATGTAGGGATTTCCCCCAGGCTGCTGGTTAGGGGCCCAGAGGGGGAGATGAGGTCGGGATGTCACATTCCCAGTGCACCATTTACTAGAGACAAACATATTCCAAGGCTGCATTTCCATTCCACCGCATCAGTGTTCTTCCAAAGGCAAACCACTCTGGAGAAGATTTATGAGCTCATCCCAGCTTCCCAACAGCCCCAAGTTCAGGGCTCTCTGGTTTGTCCTTCAACAGGTTCATCCTGGGATGCTGAAGCAGAGCTGCTCCTCCTCCTCCTGTCCTGCTGCACTGGCAATAGGAATCCAGCAGCCACACTCACAGCTTCCCATCCACAGCATCACCCCACAAAACACATCAGCACTGCTGGCATGTGCTCCATCAGGGAAGGATCCAATGGAGCCATGAGCCAGCCCTGCATCTCAGAGTGTGTAGGGATGCTGCAGCCCCGCTCTTCCAGCAGCATAAATCCACAAGGATCCTTCCAGGGCGCATGGAGCCATAAAGAGCTTTGCAGACTTATGGGGCCGAGGCTGTGCCCTGCTGTTTTTCTCTGCCTCTGGCTGTTCACGTACTTTGCTCCATCCTCCCAAGCCTGGTGTTTAATTGCTGTCCTTTATCCCAGCTCTGAGAGCCCCCCCGGTCCAGGCCCCGCACGGAAGCAGCCACTTTTCCAGGGCGTTGCATCCACATGAAAAGCAGCGGCCACATCCCCAGTGCCCCTGGGGAGGAGTGTCCCCAAAAGCCCTCGCCCTCCTCCTGCCCACCCCAGGAGCTCCCCCAGTACAAGCCCACCTCGATGGCCACGGCCACGTTCATGCTGGATGTGCTCAGTGGGACCCCCACAGGGGCGGCAGGGCAGTCTGGGGCTCCCCAGGGACCATCAAACCTCCCCTCCAGTGGGCACCCATATTTTAACAACTCAAGGCTTTCAGTAAGGGATTGTCCAGATTTCACTGGAAGCTCAGTGGTTCCCCATTACAGCAAGCCCAGGAGGGGCTGGACTGGTCAGCACACCCACACCCCAGGGTGGGCAGCCCCTCGCAGCCCCCTGCCCGACCCCAGAGGGGTCCAGCACTGGACTGGTCCCAGTTCCAACCCACCAAGGGCAGGGGAACAGCACAACCAGCTCGGCCAACAATGCTCCCATGGATGGATCCAGCCCTGGCCTGGCCAAGGCAACAGGGAAGCCCAGAGGCAACATCTCAGTGCAGATTAAGTTGATTTTTGCAATTTTGGGCTGGGGGTGCAGATCTTCACACCCTAGGGTCCCCTGGCTGCTGTTGGCAGGGAAGAGCTGCTGGGTTCAGCACCAGGGCAGGGCTCAAATACAGCCAGCAGCGTTTCCATCCATGCAGGATCACCAAAGCAGCACACAGCCAAGAAGCAGTAGGAAAAGAGGCAAAAGACCAAAAAATATGGGGGAGAGGGACAGCGGAACAAAGTTGCAGAGGGGGAAGAGACATCCCCAGGACTTCACTGCCTGGCCCCCACTGTCCCCTGCCGTGCCTGGTGTCACAGAGCACGGGGGCACTGTGCCCAGTGGGATGCACAGGCACATGGACACACAGCTCAAAGGAGTGTCCGGAGCCTGCCCAGCACAACAAAATCCCCCCCAGTAACTACCAGTTAGTGCTGGGCTGGTGGAGAAGGGCTGACCTGGGAGGGAGGGATGGGTGAGGCCCCAGCCACCAGCCCATGCCTCTTACCCTTTCCGAATGGCGACGATGATGGCTCCCAGCAGGATAATCAGGACAATGAGGCCCCCAGCACAGATCCCCAGGATCAGGCCCATCTCCTCCGAGTGCTGTGACACCTCCAGGGGACGCTTGCTCTCTTTGCAGGCAGCTGCCAGGCGACAAGGACAGGCAGGAGGGTTCAGCACTCAACTCCAGGGCGGTTGGCAACATCAGACATGAAAACCCTGGGATTCATCCCGTGGGATGCTCATTTCTACATGAACACTCGTTATTCCAAGGCGTTAGAGGGCTCTGCAGTGCCACACTACAACCAGGGACAAGTCCCTCTCCCAGTTCCAGTGGGGTGAGACAGTCCCTTTGTGCACCTTTCATCACACCCCACGCCAGATCATCCATCCCTAGATTCAGCATCCAGCACCACCACTCTAGCCCACCACCTCCACCATGGTAACAGCATTAAGAAGGAAAATTCAACCCTGGCAAAAACCCCAGACACCAAAGAGAGTGGGAAACAAAAGAGTGTGGGATGGGGCTGGAATAAACCATCACACTCAGCCCAAGCACAGACCTCTGGAGCCGCAGCCCCGGTGGGATTGAAGGGAAGGGAGGGCTCACCTTTGCGAGCGATCCGGACACAGTTCAGCCGAGTTTCCTACAGAGGTAAAAAAGGGGGGTCAGTGCTGGACGAGCATCCCAGCAGCTCTGCTCCCCACTCTGCCCCGAGGGAGGTTGGGTGGGCACAGGGCTCATCCCTCGGTGCTTCAGCCCCCAAACAGAGGGAGTTCGGGGGTGATTTGTGCTGCAGCACCCACAGAGCTCCTGGGGACACACATCCCAGGAGATGCTGCTGCATGATCTGTACCCAACATTCCCAGGTTTAGCCGAAGCCACTGCTCCTGGCACAGAAGGGCTGGCAAAGCTCAGGAGCGTGGGAGGACGCAGCAGACACAGCCAAGCCGCATGTCACCGATGTGTCACTAGCTACAGCTAAAACATTCCCAGGCTGTCACGGGTTTTTCTCCCACCAAAGTTTCAAGCCCCAGTCCTGGTGCTCTGCACCTGCTGCCAAGGTTGCCATGAGGTTCCAGTTCAGATCTCCAACAGTTTTAACATTTGCAGTGTAGGGATCGGTTCAGCTAAAATATTCCAATTTTCCATGCATCCAAATTCTGTTGCAAAATAAAAAGCACCGTTTTGGCAGGAGTGCCTTCTTCAAGCATCCTCCAGTCTCTCAGGACACCAGGGACCAACACTGTCTCAGCCATCTCAGCCCAAGACCTGCCCAAGCCACACGCCCAAGGCAGGGCCAGCTCCAGCACTGCTCTCCCTGGGATCTCCAACTTTTCCTTCTCCTGCTTCTTGCTTCATCTGGCACAAAAACCATGAAAAAGCCCAGCTACGATCCAGCGTTTTACCAACATCTGACAGCAGCTGGGACAAATCTGTTGCCTCCCAGCAAGAAAGTTGTAACACAGCATCAGCCACCAGTGATTATCCAGCAGTGCCGAGTGAGCCAGAGCTGGGATCCTCCCTGTCCCTCCCGGCTCTAATTACAACGCAGCGAGGTGTGAAGGAGCAGAGGAAAGGACTCAGTCACCAGCACTTTTCCAGCAGGACGGAGATGTGCAGGATGAGGAGGCTCCCGTGGGTGGGACAGGAGCTGCCAGAGCAGGCGATGCCGAGCAGGGTCCCCACAGGGTCCCAGTGGCCCTGCCGGTGACTTGGAGGAATCAGGGGATGCAGGGGGTGCAGCTCTGCAGAGGGAACGGCAGCAGCAGGGAGGGAAGGGCAGCCCGGGAGCTCCTGGGAGCTCTCTGGAGCTGGGACTGGCCGTGCTGCCAGCAGTGGCTCCCAGCAGTGACACACAGCTCTGGCTGCCCAACCCAGGAATGGGGGCTCCCCTGCACTGGTGCTTGTTGAGGTCCTGGCTGGTACCGCGGTGGGTGGGGGAAATTGGGCTGCTCCACCCCCAGCATCAGCACTGGGAGGGGATGGGCACCACCCAGGGGTGCTGGAGCAGGACACCCACCCATGATCTCAATGTGCTATAAGGGTGGCCTGGAGCCAACTGCCCCCTGGCAGGACACCAGGGGTGAACCCAGAGGGTGACCCAGGGGAGGGGGACCCAAAATAAGTCCCATTTTTACCAGCTCCCAGTCTCCAGCCTGCCTTTACCTGGTCCAACCCCCTGGCTGAAGCGGGGTGCCAGGGCTACTCACCCCTTTGAGGTTGCTCATGGCTTGGAAGTAGATGAGATAGGCCTTCTTGGGCTCCAGGGGCGGGTTCCAGTAGCCGCTGTAGGTCTGGTTGTCACCCACGGTGAAGGGCTTGGCCTCGGTGAGGCTGCTGGCGGGCAGCTCCGCCCCGAAGTAGTGCACGGAGCCGCGGGACACGGCGTCGTCGAAGGTAAGCGGCACCGGGAAGCACTCCTGTCTCCCCAGCTCCCGCTTCAGCTTCTTGGGCCGGTCCTCCTCCACGATCACCTGGTAGGTACTGCCGAGGGCCAGGCACGGGTCAGCTTTGGGAAAAACAGTCCTGCCCTTCCCTGGACTCCACTCTGCCACCACGTTCTAAGGTCTCACCCTCCTGCAGACCCGACCTACCTGATGGGAGCCCCTCTGCCCTGTGCCGGCCGCAGCAGCACCGTGATGGTGCTCTCTGACTCACTCAGCGGTGACGGCATGTCCCCGTAGTCGAAGGTGGGAGCTGCAACGGGAGCAGGGGTGAGTCCCGCAGCTCCCCCACCTCAGGGGAGAAACTGAGGCGTGAGCAGCTTAGCCCAGGGCAAGGCATCACCCAGTGGTGTAATATGAATTATTGCAAATAAAGTAAAAAACCTCTCCAGGTCCTGAACAAGTGTTAGAGTTGGGACAGCATTCCTGCTGTGCACAAGGGAGGTTACCAATGCCAGTCTGGCAAACGGGAGGAAATCAGGGTGGAATCCAACCTCGGCAGGACCCGAATGCTCCAGTCCTGAGATGTGCCTGTAGACGGCACCACTCAGAATCACTGGCACAGTGTAAGCTTCCCCCACCCGAGGGCAGAAACACACCTGGGCCAGCCCAGCAGCACCCCCAGACCAAGACAGGGGACACCCCTCATGCCTGGCACAGCCTCATGGTCCCCAGACCATCGCTGGCAGCCACTGGGGTCCAGCTGGAGCCGCTTTGTTTCACTGCCCTCATTCAGGCTCAGCTCAGCCCATTTGCTGCCGTTAATGCGACACCATGGACATGAGCAAAGAGCCCCGAGTACTGCACGGCTTATTAACAAAGCCCAATTAATCCCTCGCCTGTACACTGAGAGCTCAGACAGTGCCAGCCACCAGCACCGGGCTGGCCGGACTCCCCGGGCAGGGACCCACCAGTCTGGGACTGCTCGGGGGCTCACAGCCCAACCGCCACCACCAAGAGCATCTAGCATCGCAGCATCCAGCCACCAAAACCTTCCCAGTCACCAAAACCACGGGAGCAAGCCAGAGGCTCCACACCACCGCAGGATACCTGAGAGGAGGAGCAGCCCCAGCAGCAGGCATGAAAAGGGGGAACCTACCGGAGATGTTGGTGGTGATCTCGGTGAGCGCTGTCTGGCCGAAGCCCTTGCCGGTGCGGGCCCGCACCGAGAACAGGTAGGTGGTGCCGGGGTGGAGGTTGGAGAACACGTGGTAGGTCTCGTTGCGCAGCTTGGACACCGTGCGCCGCGGGCCGGGCACGTTCACCGCGGGGTCCGAGGACTCAATGCTCTGGTAGCTGATCTGCAGGGACAGGGCACAGCATCAGCCGTGGCCGTGGGAGAGGGAACAGAGCCCAGATTCAGGTGGAGAAGGGATTAAAGCCATGAATTCAGAGGAGGGGACAGTCATGGGGTAGCCTGGAGGCAGCCAGGGACTTTTTGAGGTGAAACAAAAGCAGAGGTTCACTGGAAAAGCCAAAGGGCTCGGGGGCAGCACGGCCACCTCTAATCCCCATGGCTGACAGCAGAGGTTGTCCCAGACTGCCCAAAGCACCCCTCAATGAGACCCTCCTGTGTCCCCATGTCACCCTGGGTGCCGCACCTCGTACTGCGTGATGAGCCCGTTGGGCTCCACTGGTTCCTCCCACTTCAGGAATATCATGTCCTCCAGCGGGGTGAAGGTGAGGGACTCGGAGGCGATGCCGCCAGGCACTGGGGAAGGAAAGGAGGCATGCTTGGATGCAGCAGGAAACCAGTCTGGAAGGAGAAATCCTCCAGGAACCCCCTCTGGGTGGCTGTGGCAGTTGTGCTCTTTGTCTGAGCCACCACATTCCCTTTGCCGTATCAACCATCTCCAGCATGTGCCACCAGACAGACAGACAGACAGGGCTGGTGGCTTCCCAGGGAGAGGCCCAAGGCATTGATGCTCCTGGAGCCACTGGTGACACTTTGCCATGGGAGGGGGAGGACCCCACACCAGCACAATCCCCACAGGTACCACTTCCAGCACCTCAGCCCAGGCACCAGCAGCAGCACAGTGTGCCCGAGCTCTCTAGCGTGAGGAAAAGAAAAAAACTTCCTTTTCCCCACAACCCAAATCCCCCCAGAGTCATCAGCATCCTGTGGAGACGCTGCCAGTGAGCAGCAACATCCTCATGTGCAGACAGGCTCGACGTGCCCTGGCCTCCCCTCTAATTAACACCAGCACAGTAATAACTGTAATCACCGACGGCGATCAACGGTGCTGGGATCAATATCCGCTCCTTTATGATGGATTTCTCCACCCGAGGGGGTCAGCGAGGAGAGGCGATGGCTCGGGAAGGCACCGGCAGCATCCCCCACTCCACACCAGCCACCCTCTCCTTGCAGGGGGACAGCAGCTCTTCCCCCTGCTTGGCTTTCTCCGCAGCTTTTGTTCAGGTATAATTACGGGCCCGGGAGAGAGGGATCACCTCCCACACTTCCCACCATGCAAACACGCCATTTCCACCTGATTTACAAGTTAATTTAATCAGAGGCACCGTGTCCTACATGTGTACACAGGTGCTTATTAAATTCGGGAAGAATTACAGAAACCTGTAGGGCAGGAAAGTGTACCTACAGAGATTGGGTTTCTAATAGACAGAACCTACACTATATATAATTATATGTTATTTTCTATTATCATATATAGCCTGCATTATATAGACAATTACATCTTATTTTCTATTATTATATATGGTATCATCATTATTGTCTATAGGATAATTTATGTATTCTCTTAATACTATAAAATATATAGTCTATATATTCATGTGTGTAAGTACAGGTATTGTGCTTCCATATCAGGCTGAGAGAGGCAGAGGCTGCACACAACAGCTCCCAGGTGTGCCGATACTGCTCTGTTACCCATACTTGCACACAGGTATTTATTTATGGAATTATATATATTTATCCTGGCTTGCATCGCGTGTGCTCTGCAGGCACGGGGGAGGGCTGGCTCCCCGCAGCACCAACACACTGCAGTGGTACTTCCACAGGTCCCTGGGATGGAGTTTCACCGTTCCATGCACACACAGAACAGTCTCCAGCCATGGGTCACCTGGATCAACACCAGCTGGACACTCTACGAGCAGCACACTTTCCTCAGTGTCCTGCCCACTGCCCAGCACAGCCTGGCCCGGGGTCCAAGAGGGATGCTGTGAACAACAGCCTTAGTTTGGCCCCGTTTTTTCAATTTTCCAGCCCAAGTCCAGGGTTTACCACTCGGAATGGGGAGGGGCATCTTTGCAGCCCCAGCGGATGCTGCTTCCAAAACCAGCCTCATGCTAAAATAAACCACAATTAAGGGTCCTATCATTAACGAGCCTTCAGCACCTTGGTTTACTTACACAGGCAGCTGCTCACCCCCCAGTTCTAGGAGCTCAAATCCTCATCATCCTCCCAAGCAGGCAGGGAGATGCTGGGGCAGAGATGTGAGGAGTATGTGCCATATATCCATAGGGGGATATCCACAGATCCATCTCCAGGAGACCGAATATAAACACAGCCTCAAGTTCAATCCAAGGGGGAAGCCACCAGCCCCAGTTAATTGAGGCACAGGGAAAAGCAGCTGGAGTGATTATAGCATAGCAAAAAGACATCTGGAGCTCCTGTATTAATATTCCATAAGCAAACAGCTGGAGCAGTCACAGCCCAGTGAGAACAACTGGAGCAATTACAGCTGGAAAATAAACCATTGGCAGGGCGGAGCTGGGTGCCCCTGCTCAGGCAGGCTCAGGGTGGGGGATATGGAAAGGGCTGTTGTGCAGAGGAAGGTGCTGGATTTAGGCTTTAGAGATGAAAACAGGACCTGGAGACACTTCCAGCCCTGCTCCAGTTCTTCAGGTTTTGTTTTCCAGGCTGGGAAATGGGCATCACACACACAACAGCGAGTCCTGTGCAGGGGAGTTCCAGGGCAGGCTTCTCCTCAAAGGGTACTCCTCAGGGGTCCTCTGGAGCCAGCTCAGTCCTTTGCAATTACCAGTTCTTCCACTTTAATTGCTGATTCTTGATGTTAAAAAGTGCTTTGGAGATTAATTCCATTCTTGCTGCATGGATGACTCCGTGAGAGCCAGGGATGCTCCGGCCACACTCAGCAGTAGGAGACGCCAGCCCTGGATGTGGCCTGTCACTGATGGGTGGCACTGGACACACAGAGCCAGCTCTGTCCTGTAGCTCCTGCCATCTCTACTGGATCTCCAGAGCCCAGGGTGACCCAGCCACTGCTGATGGAGGGCTGCAGTCAGGGTGAGGGGCAGGTGAGGCCACACCCGGGATACCTCTCCAGCAGCCTCAGCTCGAGCAGGTCCTCAGGGAAGGGCTGGGCCAGAGCAAGAGATTCCAAAACCAAGAACTCCAGGAGCAATGCTGGAGTCTCCAGCGAGGATGTCTTCCCCCTCAGGTGACAGGGAACCCAGAACAGGGGGAAAACAGGAGCAAAGCTGCTGCCAAAAACCAGTGCCTTATCACTGCAGAGCTCTCTGCACAAACCCAAACCCACCCGAGAGCAAACTTCGTCAGGGGAGAGCACCAGGGAAGCCGAGCAAAGCTGCACCTGCCCTGGTGAACAACACTTTCCCAGAAATGCAGCAGTGCCAAATCCATCAGCAACCAATCAGATAAGAGATGTTACCTGAGTGCAAGGCATTAATTGCTTTAACTGCTGTTGTTATGGCTGCCAGGCTTTGGTTCCCAGTAAGGGATGAGTGAGGATGACTCTGGTATGAGGAGCTGAGTGTGAGCCAACTCTCACCCCCTCCATTGGATCAGCCATGGGTAAAACTCCACTCCAAAGATGAGGGCAGTGTGTCCACAGTGACACTGTCATCCAGCCCCTGAGTCCCCCCAGGCATCTCCCTTCCCCAAATACCATCGCTGCCCCTTTCCCTCACCTCCTCTTGCACAGCTCTGGGGCTGTGAGATCCTTTTCACCTCCTGCTTGGCTCAGGGGATATTCCCATCATGGGCCCAGAGCCAGGGATGCACACCATGCCATAGGAAACACTCCAGCAGCTCAGCAGCTGGAGAGTTCCAATTCTGGGGATGACGCACCTCCCCAAGCAGACTCACCATCCTCGTCTGTCTGGAATATCACCTCCCTGCCCTCCTTGCGCCCCTCGGGGTTGGCGAGGATGAGCCTGACATGGATGTTCCTGTAGGGCAGCAGGTTTTTGATGGTGTAGCGGTTGGCGTTGCGCTCCATCTTCACACACTCCTGGAAGGTCTGGTTGTGGCCGCTGCCCACTAAGTAGCGGTAGCACAGGGACACGGTGTAGGTGTGGCAGCGGGTCAGGTTGTAGCCCAGCGGCTCCCACTGCAACGTCAGCTGCCTGGACTGAATTTCAGAAAACGCCAGGCCTTTGGGGGCCCGCATGGGCTCTGTGGGTGCAGAGGGAGGGGGAGAGGTGAGCCAGGAAATAAAACATCTCATGGATCTACGTATTATCAGGGAAAACCCTTTTATAGCATAGGGACAAAAGGGACAAGCGCAGAGAGCAACCCTGACTATAAAACTGGGGCCAGCCCCAGCACAGGATGCTGCTGCCCTGCAGACAGGGCTGGGGACATCACTGGGGACATCTCTCAGCCACTAACACTGCAGACACAGCAGCTCCCATGGGCTCATCCTTCCCTACGGTGGTGAAGCCAGGTACCAGCCCCACGAGCAGCCCCAGATAACCAGAGAAAGGTGCCCACGCCACGGGAGCCCTCGTGCTGTCATCAGACCCAAGTCAGGCTCTTGAGAGGGGAGAGACCAAGTGGGAGGGAGTTTAATCAGCTCTAATTGCACACACAGACACACACACACAGACACACACACACGCACAGACATACGCGCACAGACACACGCGCACAGACACACAGACGCGCACACACACGCGCAGACACACCCACACGCACCCACACGCACCCACACGCAGACGCACCCACACGCACCCACACGCACCCACACNTGCAGACGCACACACCCACACCCACAGACAGAGACACACACACACACCCACACACAGACAGACACACCCACACAGACACACCCACACCCACACAGACACAAACACAGACACCCACACAGACACCCACACAGACACCCACACAGACACCCACACAGACACCCACACAGACACAGACAGGGCTTTGGGCTGACTCCACACCACAGGAAGGGGGAAGGGCTCGGAGTGCCAGAGGACCCCTCCCAAGGGATGCCTTGGGCCCCACCTGCGCACTTGGTGCGGCTGATGAGGGGCGGCCCTGGTTTGCCAGTGCCCCCCTCGCCGGGCCGGGTGAGCAGCACGCTGATCTCGTACTCCGTGTCGGGGTCCAGGTGCCAGAGCTTGTAGGTCTGCATGTTGACAGCGTGCACCTCCGACCAGGGCCCCGAGGTCATGCGGTACTCGATCTCCTTGCGCACGATGGGGCCATCCCCGATGATGGAGTTGGTGTTGAGCTGGATGATGAGGTAGGTGGAGCCAGCCCGGAGCAGCTGGGGGGGGGCGATGGGGGTGGGGGGCTCTAGAAGAGAGTGAGGAGGGACACGTGGAGCATCCCCAGAGCCAGGCCAGTGTTGACACAGCCACAGTTTTATTGTATTGTTTACAAGCTGCAGTTGACACATTTCAGTGTCTCTTCCCACACCAACCCACCACACTCAGGCTGCGGAAGAGAACCTTTGGGGTGACCTAACTGTGGCCTTCCAGAACTGTGGCCTTCCAGTATCTGAAGGGGCTACAAAAGAGATGGAGAGGGACTTTTTACAACAGCATGAAGTGACAGGACAAGGGGGAATGGTTTCACACTGACAGAGAATAGGTTTAGATTGGATATTAGGAAAAGATTCTTCCCTGTGAGGGTGGGGAGGCCCTGGCACAGGTTGCCCAGAGAAGCTGTGGCTGCCCCTGGATCCCTGAAAGTGTCCAAGGCAAGGCTGGAGAGGGCTCTGAGCAAGCTGGTCTAGTGGAAGGTGTTTCTGCCCATGGCAGGGGGTAGGACTGGATGAGCTTTAAGATCTGTTCCAACCCAAACTACTCTGGGATTTGCGCTGCAGAGCACAGGACAAACTCAGATTCCCCACCCAGAGGATGTGAGAGTTACTTAAATATAGGAAGGCACCACTTCAAACTTCAGTCTGTGCTGTGCCCTCCATCACTTTCAGCAAGGCTTTAACAGCTGCAATAGGGTTCCATCTGATCAAACTTTAATTATCTTTGTAAGACACACAGCCTAGTGTGGTGCCACACAGTTTCACCATAATTAATTAATTCCCACCTACTGCAATCAAAAATAAATGATCTAAGGCCACCAGGAAAGGCAGTTTCTGGTTTTATGCTGCACAGTCTACATGTAGCAACTCATCCAGTGTGAGAAACTGCAATGCCAGTGTCCCGGGCATCCCACCTTCCTCTGCCCACAGCCAGAGCAGGAATGGCCCATCCCTGATCCCGAGTGGGCAAGGGCAGCTCCCCCACCTTTGACAATGAGCTCAGCGAAGTTGGAGACACCGGCGCCGCGGGCAGACTGGGTGACGCAGCGGTACAGGTCCTGCTCTGCCCGTGACACCGCGTCCAGCTGGAACGTGGCCAGGAAGCGCCGGTGGCTGATGTGCTTCACCGAGGTGGCAGGGAGCACCTCGCCGCTCTGCCTCTGCCCAGGGACAGACATGGCGTCACCAGGGGTGTCCCCAAATGATGTCTGCTTAAAAGCAGGGGAATCACCCTTCTCCTGCCGTGTCCAGTGGGGCTTTCTCCCACAGCAAAGCCAGGTGTGGGGCTGGCTGTGGTGCTTTCACCAAAACCTCTCCTCACCTGCATGAGGAAGCGCTCGGCCTCGGCGGCCTTGCCAGCAGCCACACACTGGAAGGTGGCGTTTTGTCCCGCATTCACCTCCACGTCACCCAGGCGGGAGAAATGAGGGGCTTTGGCTGCCGAGGGACAGAGTGAGAGGTGAGGAAGTGCCCGAGCTCTGAGGGGACCCATGGCAGCACTGCTGCAAAAATCCCTCCACACCCAAAAACCCATCCAGGGTGTCAGAGCTAAGCCGAGCTCTGGCCAGGCCTGATCCCCACCCTCACAGCCCAGCTCTGAGTCAGGAATGTGCTCTTGTCCCCATGGAACCAGCCAGCATCCCAGGGAGGGATGAGCCCTCCCCTCCAGCACCCCGCAGTGCTGATGCCAGATGCAGGGTATGGGATTGATAGAGGGGGCAGGTCTCCTGCCCAGCTTGGAAGAAATAGGAGGTGACCCCAAGAGCCAATGTGTTGGGACAGTCTGGGATTTTGGGTCCCCACCAGCCCAGATGGCCCCTCTTGATGAGGACACTCAGGCCTCATGTTCAGTCTGTGCTCTTCCAGAGTTTTATAAAAACTGAAGGAATATTGGAGCTGGTGGGGATAGGGATGGTGCTGCAAAAAGAAGCCTCAGAGGTGCCCAGGAGATGGAGCTCCACCAGCCCAGGCAACATCAGGACACCCAGGTGCCACCCTGCATTAGTCCCTCCGCTCTCCCCCAGGACCATCCCAATGGACACCGGCTCCAAGCCCTGCTGCCCAACCCAGCAGCATTTCCCCTCAGGTCCCACCCCGTGACACTCACAGCACGGATAATTCAGGAGTAAAATGTCATCCAGGCCCAGGTACCCCCTGCGTTCGCTGGAAACCACGGCCTCGAAGAGCACCTGCAGCACCAAACAGAGGGGTCACCCACGGCTGGGTGGTCCAGGCTGTGGGGGGATCCTGCTGGGGCTCACCTGGTACTCGCTGGGCCAGAACAGGCTGACTGCCAGCTCTGCCTGGTGCCACTGGCGGCCATGCGAGCCGGATGTGTTCCAGACCGCACTGCCCACCAGGCCCCCGGTGACCCGGACGTAGGCGCTGAGGGTGCCAGGGCTGTGGCCATCCCGGCTGAACATGAAGTAGCTGAACTGGAGGCAGTGGGTGTCATTCTCACTCAGTGCCTGGAAGAGCAGGTGAGCTTTCTGGCCTGGGGTGTGCTGAGAGGAGTTCACCATCAGGTAGGAACCTGCGGCAGGGGAGAGAAGGGGAAAGTGTGGAGTAACTGCAAGGATGGTGAAGGGCCCGGAGGGGCCACAGGAGGGGTGGCCAAGGGTGCTTGGTGTGTTCAGCTGCAGCAGGCGACACTGAGGGCAGAGCTCAGGAGGCTGCAGCTCCTCCCGAGGGCAGCTCCGATCTCTGCTCCCTGGGACAGGGACAGCACCCACGAACGGCTGGAGCTGGGCCAGGGCAGGGCCAGGTTGGAGATCAGGGAAAGGTTCTTCCCCCAGAGGGTGCTGGGCACTGCCCAGGCTCCCCAGGGAATGGGTACGGCCCCGAGGCTGCCAGAGCTCCAGGAGCATTGGGACACCGCTCCAGGGATGCTCAGGGTGGGGACGTTGGGGGGTCTGGGCAGGGCCAGGTGTTGATGATACCTCACTGATCCCTATGGGTCCCTCCCAACTCAGGAGATTCTATTATTCTAATCCCCCTGTTCCACATCTCCTGAGCTTTGCCAGCAGGGAAAGAGAAGGTGGAGGATGTGGGACTGCTCATGTCCCCCAGGGCACGGGTCCATGACAGCCCTGAAGATGTGCAGGACAGCAGGGAGGTGGGGTGGAGTCAGGGACAGACGCCTTTTGGGCAGCAGCAGGACACTGCAGTGGGACCCGGCTGCTGGACGGGGAGCGAAATATCAGACCTGCTGCCTCCCCAGGGCACCGGGGTCAGGACCGGCTCTGATGCCCCCCTCCTTTAACTCTTACAGCTTTGGCTGCATCAGTCCCCCTCCCCAGCCGGGCTCCAGCTGTTTAATTCCATTCCCAGCTCCTCGTATCATTTACCGCGCAGTTGTCACCGCGTTTAAACTGTGCTCAGCAGGCACTCGCAGGGGGAAAAGCTTGTTGGCTTAATGAGCAGCAGCATCACAGCTCTCGGGGATGCCTGGGATGTCATTCCAAGGCCTGCCCCACCACCAGCAGCCCTGGGATCCCACCTCCCATCACCCAAAATCCCCAGCAGCAAAACCAGGACCCCAGCACAGCCTGGAAGCTGCACTTGTAGGGCAGGTGGGATAACAACCCCACAGGGGATCCCAAAGGCAGCATCACTCCCTGCCCTGCATGCTCCAACCCAGGCAGTCTGGAGGCAGGAGGGGGATGCAGGAGTCCCAGCCTCTTGTGGCAGCTCCCAGAGTCATCCAGCACAGTCATGGGCTGGGATACAGGATGGATGGGATACAGGATGGATGGGAAGCTGCCCCACCAAACCCTCCCCCTCACCAAAGGCAAGGGGATTATTAATCTCCATTTTAATACAGCAGAAGCTGTAAGTAACAAAGCTGGGCCATTTATTCAAGCCTACCATTGTTTTCCTGACAGTCAGTGCTTCATTATTAATTAATTCTAAACTCAGGCACCTTCCTCCCATCAACTCCCACGGAGCAGCTCCAAGAAAAGCCTAATGAAGGTGAAGGGGAATTGCAGGGGCCACCCATCCACTGCCCCAGCGTCTGGGACCTGCACCTGGGGGGACACCAAAACACCCAGAGGGTCACAGCACCAGCTGGGGTGACATGGTGCCGGGTACCACACGCATCTCTCAGTGCATCTGCAGGGACGGGAGCTGGGGCAAGGGAAAGAAATCCCTAAGAAGGGAAATTTTCACCACAACGCTGACCCACGTGGCCCGCCTCACCCTGCCAACCCCTCGGGGCAGCTACTCAAGGTGAAATAAAAAGATGACAATTTATCTCCTCGGAGTCCAGCACAGCTTGTTTCACCCACTGAGGGGAAGGCACTATGCCCATGCTTCTCTTTTTTTCTCCTCTCATTTCCCCCAGCAAAATTACTTCTGCTCTAATGAGATCAGCCCCATTTGGTCCAGGCAACAGCGGAGTGGAGACAGACCACTGACCCACCCCACGCCAGGGGACATCTCCCAAAATCCAACTCATTAGCGAATGGGCACTCGATAACAAACATAAGCCCTTTGCCCTCCCTTTACAAACAAGAAGCCACAGGACCAAAATACAGAGGCCAAAACTAAAATTAAACCACTGATGAGTTATTTTAAAAGACAGAGAATGCCCATGATGTCACCCGGGAGCAGGGCTGCACCTGAGCATCCCTCATCGGGCAGGGCTTCCCACACACATGATTTTCGCCTCTTAAATTTTCTTCCTGGTGTTGCAGCATTGGAAAAAGTAGGTTCCAACCACTCACTTTTGTGCTAATTATATCCTCCTCTGCTGTAAATATCTGGCATTAGCCTGAAGCCCACGGTGTGGGTTGGGGTTTCTTTGTAAATACGAGAGAAGCAGAGGTACTTCAAGCTGCCAGAGGGCAGAGTTGGATGGGTACTGGGCAGGAATTGTTCCCTAGGAGGGTGGGGAGGGCCTGGCACAGGGTGCCCCTAGAAGCCGTGGCTGTCCTATCCCTGGAAGTGTCCAAGGCCAGTTGAAGCCCTGCTTGCCCACAGGACAGGGGCAGTTTTTCCCACTGTGCTGCCCATCCCAAGGGTCCTGCCTGCCACTGCAGCCCTCCAGCGAAAATCCAAACAGCCCTGCAAGAAGAAAAGCGAAGAACCCGCTCCCTCGGCTTCCCTGTCTCAATGAGTTTTTCCTCCTACAAAATCATTGAGATAAAAATAAATAAAAAAAACTTCCAAGAGCTATTAGAAGGCAGAGAAGGCAGGCGGGATGACAGGAAGAGGGCGGCACTGCCAGACAAGAGGTGCCAAGGGACCAGGTCTGAGCACTGAAGCATCTGTCTCCAGGAAATCCCGCCGGGAGATGAAGCAACGTGTGCCGGATCCCTCTCCATGGCAGAGCCAGCACAGGAATCAGGGAACCACTCCCCACTTCTGTGCTGAGCATCTCCCAGAGGAGCCCAGCACTAAGGGCTGATCTCCCACCACCACAGCGTCCTTGGACACACTGCAGCAATTCCCATGGGAGCAAACAATCCAGCTTTGTTTCTCAAGGGTTTTATGGATGTGCAGCAAGAGCTGGTTGGGAAGTGGTGCTGGAGCTGAGAGCTGAAGGAGCAACTCCTCGATAGGATGGAGAGGGATCAGAGCTCTTCAGGGTGGGGACAACAGCTCAGTCCCCCCAGCACAGGGACAGGGCTGTGCAGGGACACGGCAGCAGCTCCACACACAGAGAAGCTCCGATGCACAGGGGGTGTCCTAAAGTCAGTGAATTTGGAAGGAAAATCTAGGAAAAAGTACAGGTGAGGAAAAAGCTCACCCACAAATATATTGATTTAGTATTTTGAGTGAGGGACCTTAGAGCCCCTTTCAGAGCCAAAAGAGACTCCTGGAGAGCTGGAGAGGGACTGGGGGCAAGGGCCAGAGGGACAGGACACAGGGAATGGCTTCCCACTGCCAGAGGGCAGGGATGAATGGGAGATTGGGAAGGGATTGTTCCCTGGGAGGGTGGGGAGGCCCTGGCACAGGGTGCCCAGAGAAGCTGTGGGTGCTCCTGGATCCCTGGGAGTGCCCCAGGCCAGGCTGGACAGGGCTTGGAGCCACCTGGGACAGTGGAAGGTGTCCCTGCCATGGCAGAGGTGGCACTGGATGAGCTTAGAGGTCCCGTCCAACCCAAGCCTGTCTGGGATTGCAGCCTCACACCTGCTTTACCCAGCTCCCTGCAACTGCTCCTTTAAAAAAAGAACAATAAAGAGATGAAAAGGAAATAAAAAAAAAAATCACGATTGCAACGTGGGAGAGACCCATCTGTCATCTTTAGGTGAAACAGAGACAAGTCAAGAGAAGGGGGGAAAAAAACCCCAAACCAAACAAGAAAGCAAAAGGAGAGTGGGATGGAAAGGTAGCAGCAGGTGGCTAGCAGCCAGCACCCACTCCAATAAATCCTACACTCCTTGAAACTGGCTGATCTCCAATAAAAACTCATTTTAATCTGAGACCATGAGACTCCTTTGGAAAGTGCTCCCTGGAGAGGCCCTGGTGCTGTGAAATCCCTTTGATCCCCCAAGCTGCTGCAGGGACCGGGGGGGTGATGGGGCTGCAGGAGCCTCATGCACAGCTCTCCACCCAAAATGGAGTAAAACCTCCCAAAAACAGGGTCCCTGCACCCTCCTGGTGCCCCAAGGCCATAAGCAAACAGCCTCTGCCTGGTCCTAGGGGAGCTGCAGGGACAAGCACCCTGTTCCCAGGCCATAAACAAACAGCCTCTGCCTTGTCCTAGGGGAGCTGCAGGGACAAGCACCCTGTTCCCAGGGTGACACTGTGATGGTCACACTCACACCGTCCAGCCTGGGATGTCACATCCACTTCCCCATCAACCCCAGATTTTATTCCTCAAACTCCCTGTGTTCCTCTAAATCCCCATCTCCTGCTGAACCACAGTTATCTCCTTGAGTGGGGAGAGAAGCCCCATTCCACCCGACCCTCCAGCCCCCTGCGAGCCCCCAGGCTTTTAACTTGGGCAGTTCACTGCAGATTTTAAATTACAGCTGAATATTGAGCAGAAAACTCAACTAATTACAGGTTTCAGACTCCCCATCAGGACCCACCTCAACCCCCAGCTCTGCTTTCCCCAGGAAACCCCCCCTGGACACACACCAATTAGGACAGCTCAGTTTAAAGCAATTATGTGGAAAAATCGTCAAGTGAGGAGCAGGAATCTGTCAGCAGACCCCTGAGGGTTGTTTACCCTCACCCAGCACCCAGGACGTGCCAGCAGGGACAGGATGGAAGGAAAAGGTAAAGGCAGAGGAGAGTTAGTGAAGGGGAAAAGCCAAATTAAGCCCTGGCATGAACAAGGCACAAGGTAAACAGCTGGAGGCAGGTTGATGGAGCAGTAAAGAGTTTCCTGTAAAGCAGGTAATATTTTAATAAATAAAAAAGGTTATTTTTACTGTTGAGCTCTAAACCAGCTCCCCATCCTCAGCACAGGACTTGGCATCCAGGACCAGGCAAGAGCCAGCAGTCCCAAAAACAAGGAGCACCCCAAGCCCAGCGCACCTCACTGAGCAAATGGGTTCAGGGGCAACCCAAGGGGGTCACAGCGGGACAGAGCTCAGTGCAGGGAGCGAGCAAAGACCCCAAATGCCATCCAGGCACGGTGCCCACACCATCCTCATGGAGAGGGGAGCTCCCCACAGCTGCCTGGCTGGCTCTGCTACCTCAGCCTAGCCACCAGAGAGGAGATGGACCCAGAAAACAACAAAAAACGGTTTAAAAACAATGAGATTTTTTTAAAGGCCATTTTCTTTTTCTTCCTTACAGTTCCCAAGAGTTTGGAGATGCCTCCAACTCACAAGCCCTTCCCCACATTTGAAAAAGCCAGAAACACATTTTTTCCCCATTTCCCACACAACCAGGGAGAAACCAAGCCTAAAACACTGCAGGAATTAAAGCAAGAGGAGCCCCACAGTCCAGCCCAGGGGCACAGGATACAGACAGAGTTCTCCAGGGACAGGGGACCCCAGAACTCACCGTGAGGCAGGTCAGGTGTCAGGTGAGGCATCAGGTAACTGCGGAGGAGCTCCCAGTCGAAGTCATCGTCCTCGCCCTGGCTGTACTCGCACTGGTTGGGGTCACTGTCCTCCTCGAAGGTGCAGCCAGCTGTGGGGACAGACCCGTCAGCCCCTGAGCGGCTGCTCTCTGCCCAGATCCCCCGGGATGGAGTGATGCCTCTGGAATGCCAGGGGACTCCAGGCATCACCCAAGGGCACCGTGAGCAGGGGTTTGGTCCTGGTGCTGCCGGGGCCCTGCAGCCCCATCCGGCTCCACCAGTGACACGAGCTGGCAGGTCTCAGCTCCCAGGCAGGCCTCAGCAACAGGAGCGGGGTGCAGCTCCCAGCTTTCCTTCCCAGGGTCGGTGACCCCAGGGGTTCCCCCAAGAAGCAGCACTCGATCATGGTAGCCACACAAAATCCCTGCTTTGACCCCAACCCTTGGCCCACGGACTGGGCTCTTGGGGATCTGTCCGTGGCCTGATGTGAGGGAGCCAGTTCTGAGCTGGGACCTCCAACCCCCTGAACGCACCCCTGAGCCCCGTTGGCACTGCTGAGTCCCTTTAGCAGTTGTGTTTTATCACAGATTTATCTCCTGGGGGTCCGAGGGTGTTTACACATCAGCTCCCTGGCCCACGGCGTGCTTGGCTGAGCAGAGAGAAGTGGAGCAAATGCCAAGAGGCCACTTGTTTCCAAGGGAGGTGACACAGAGAGAGGCCCCCAGCCCACATCCAGCCCCCATCCTGCATCCAGCCCCCTCCCATCATCCGACATCCAGCCACCCCCATCCTCGCACCAGCCCCTCCCGTCATCCCACATCCATTCAGCCCTGGAGCTCGGGGCAGCTTTGCCCGTGGGGCCGCCGGGGCCGGTTCGTTCACACTGCCCCATTGTCCCATTAAACCCTCGATTACAGGGACCAGGGCACAGCGCTAATTAACGGGCCGGGCTGATGAGGGGCCCCGGGAAGCCCTGAGCAAGCAGAATGAACAAAGGCAAATATCCCCTAATGGGCCGCCAGGAAAACAGAGCTGGGCCAAAGGATTATTTCTGCCGGTTTTTTCCTATTTTATCCCAAATTACATCAGTAATTCCCCCCCGCCACCCAGGGATTTGGCAGTTAATGGCCTCGCTGCCAGCATGGGTTGTGCTTCCCTGTGCTCAGGGATGCTTGGATGCAACACTTAGTCAAACATGAGTCCAAACACTGGGAAAAAAGCCCATAAGGTGCCCAGGAAATTTCAATTCCCAAGTCTTTCATATATAAGAAGATATTTGTGGCTTTTTCGCCCTTTTGCACTCATTTTTCAAAGCACAAGGGCACATTCCAGCTCTGTCACCAACTGTTTTTTTCCTCTCAGAGCCGTAAGAAACTTCTTTTTAAAAAACTGAAAGCAAATTCTCTCCTATTCATATGTCTAGAGGCACTGAGACATCACAGCTTTCTTAAAACCCTTCCCGAAATGGAGTGTCTGCCCAGCCCATGTGTGGACGTGCCCCCGCACTGCAGCCCCTGGTCCTCAGCTCTCACCACGAGACATGTCAGATTTTAGAGTCTGGAACTCGGCTGCACTTTCTAACAGGAGGAAAAGCACAAATCTGTCAAAATTTTCCAGGAAGGAAGGAAAATAAAATACATTTCAAAATAAAACAGTGTCAGCGACTAAGTGCCAAGTGATTTAAAAGAAAAAAAGTCCCAGTGTTTCTTTCCAAGATCTGCTCAGCGGGATATTCTGGGAGGCAGAAATTTGTTCTTGGGGGATTTTTTTTGGCCTGAGGAACCAGAGCAGAGACAAACAATGTTTCAGGCTGGCAGAGCCCCATTTCCTAGGGAAAAGTGATTCCTTCACCCCCAATAAACTATTTCCAGCCGCTGAAAACATCAGGAGAGATGTACTCTCCCTCCTTCTCCTGCTCCCAGACTGCAGCCCCCCACCCAAATCCCGCTGCTACCACCAGTGCAGCCACTGCCACCAACCAGTCCTGTGCCTCTGTCTCCCCACGGCTCCATCACCCCACAGCTGCATCCTTGGCCACCCATGAGGTGATGCCCAGGCTCCAGAAGTTTAAAATGCAATTACAGAGTAGATATTGTGCTGGCAGAGGCACAGCTGGCCAGGCCGATCCATCTCCCCCCTCGGACAGGTTTATTGCCACAGCTTTTCCTGGCACGAGCCTTCCCTCCCATCCAGGCGCACAGCGAAGGCAGTTCGACTGGCCACTCCATTTTCCTGACTATTTGTCCATGATTTGTACACACAGGGAAAAAATCCAAAGGGTTTCACAGAGCCTTGGTTTCCATGAGTTATGGAATGCTTCTGGCACCATCTCCCCCCAGCCAAGGACAGGGCTGGGAGAAGCTCCACCTCCCACAGGTTCTCTCTCCCCATCACAAGATTAAGAGCACAAAAATTAACACCTGAGCAATTAAATGCCAACAGCCCAACTCCACAGGGGGTGGCTGGAGGTGCTCCAGCAGCTGTGAAAAGTCAGAGAGGGAAAACCCAGAGCAACCCACAAAAAATTAATGTTTCATCACAACATTTGCAAAGAGGGCAGGGAGCCTGCAACCTAAAATATCCATCTGCGGCAGTTGGAGGGTTATTCCATCCCAAGGGCAGCAGGACAAGCAAGGATTGTGGGAGCTGGGTGAGACTGCTCCAGGTATGGATACGCCCTAAAAATGATCCCAGGAGCCCCAAGTCCCCTGTGCAGGCTCCAGGCCAGGGTGACAGCAGCTCTGGGGAAGGCAGCGAGCGCAGGAGGTGCGATCCCAACGTGAGGGTGGCTAAAAATACTGCAGTGAGCTGGTGGTCTGCCCCCAGGGGTGGGAAGTGTCCAAGACACAGCCTGAACACCCCAAAGCTGCCTCAACCACCCCAAATACAGAGCCTGCCCCATGCACGAGGACGCCAAGGATGAGCCATGCCCCATTAAACACCCCACACAAAACCCCCGTAGCAGGGCAGAGGGCAGAGAGGGATGAGCACCAACACAGGGGTTTAACACCAGATGGACCAGAATTTTTTAAAAAAGAAAGAAATAAGAGGTAGTTTGAGAGACTTGCCAGGGAGATGGGTACCAGTGCTGCTCAGCCTTCTCCAGGTACTGCTGCCACCTCCATGATCCACCAGAAGGGAGCAGAGGGACAAGCACCAATGCAGAGGTTAAACACCAGATGAAGCAAAATTATTTAAAAGAAAGCAAATAAGGTGACTTGAGGTGTTTGTCAGGGAGCCTGGTAGCAGGCTTAGCATCTCCCTGGGTACCACTGCAGCACCAGGCCATGCCGAGGGAGCAGAGGCATGGGCACCAACACGAGGGTTAAACACCAGACGGACCAAATTTTCTTAAAAAGAAAGAAAAGGAGGTGGCGTAATGGATTCACCAGGGAGAAGGGCACCACTGCCACCCAGCATCCCCCTCCACAGGCATGGAGAGGAGGAAATCTGGGGGGGAAGGGACTGGGGATTCACAAAGAAGAGGGAGGAAAAGAAAGACCAAACAGCCAAGTACAAAGGACAGCATCTAATTAATTCTCCGTGGCCACCGAGGAACGTGGCCGCCTGCCCACAGCCCACCCCAGCAGCAGAGTCTATGCTGCTCTCGCTTCAAAGTTAATTACACACTTAAACCTTTCCTGTTTAACTTCCTGCACTGTGGGACATGATCCACGGCTTCTCTTGCCTTTTATTGAGTAGCCTTGAGAAGGATCCTGTGCCAAAGGGCAGCCCAGAACCATCCAGGATGGGATCACAGCCCAGCACCAGCCAGGATGAGATCATGCTCTCCCACACCCAAAGGGGCAATGACACCACCCAGACCCTTTGTGGTATCATCTGATGGGAACATTACACCAATAACATCCCAAATTGGGGACAGGCTTTATGAAAAATAGGTTCATACACTTTAGCAAGTGCTGCTTGAGCTACAAAATACAGCGCAGCCGCCCAGGACTCCCAGTCCTGATGGGAAAAAGCCCATTTTGCTCCTATCTTGGCTTAGCCAGGACTGGATCAGCCCCGTGGTCATCTCTGGGGTGCAGCATCTTGGGGGCACAAGCCACAGCACCCCATGGCACAGGCACAGGCCAGGGGAGGTAACACTGGTCATCTTTCAGACTCAAGATAAATTTTTTATCTCTGGCCTTTTCCAGCAGCTCCTGCCTTCCATCCCAAGTAATTCTCAGCAAGAAATCAGGAGGATTCAGATACCCACAGGACACACCACACGCTGCCCTGGCAGCCAAGTTCAAACCCTGCAGAGTGAAACCATCATCTGGCTACACTGAGATGTGGCAAGGGGTGAACAGAGCTCCTCTGCCATCAAATCCAGAGTTTTCACTGCCTCCCATGAGAAGGGATGGAGCTGCAGGCTTCACAGTTGCACAGCCCCAAACTATCACACCCAAGACCTCTCCTCTAAAGGAATGTGAGAAAGATGCTCTTTGCAGCGAAGGGTGAAGCTCTTTACACAGGATAAGTGGTCAATGAGCTGCTGCAAATGGGGGAACAGAGGCAGAGAGGTGACACCAGCAGCCGGGACTGCCCTAGGGATGGCAGGAAGCCAGGGAGCCGAGTTTGCTGGGATCCAGAACCGCAGCACCAGCAGATCCTGGCAAGGTGCCATCCCTCCCCAGCACCCCGCGGAGCAGAGCCAGCCTTCCACCTCCCAGATCCCGGCTGCTATTTAGAGGTGATTTCCTTGGCACACTCCTACAGGAACGTGCCCCGGGAAGGAAATGCTGGGAGCTGCTTCCCTGCGGTGCCGGCAGACACAGGGGACAGGGAGCACGTTCTGCAACTCGCCTGAAATGAGCTGCACTTCTCAGCAGTGAGATCCTGCACCCAGCACCCCACAGGCTCCCAGGCGAGGTTACAGGGTCCGGGATCACTTCCATCCGTGGGGGGCTCGGATTCCTGGGGCTGGGATGCTCCAGGGGTCTGGGGCTTCTTGGTGCTGAGGAATCCAGCTCAGTGAGAAAATTCAGACAGGGAGAGGGTCCTGTGTGACAGCACCCCAACATCTCACACTGACAGGGACCCCGCCATGCCAGGTACCCCAGCAGCTCCACGGCCAAATACCCCAGGATTTCACTGGGAAAACTTCTTCCAGCCCAGGCAAAGGGGAGCTGAATCTTGGCACATTCAGAGGGCTTGGGGCACCAGCACAACACAGAAAGGGTTTCTGTTCATCACACCCCGGAGCTGATGACAAACTCCCTCCCTGCCCCTCTGCTCCCCACTTCTGCCAAAGAGAAACGTTTAAGAGAAATAGCACTGATTTCTCAGCCCCAATAAAAGCTGATTGGAAGAATACAGAAAGCAGCACCATTAGAATTCTCACCAGTAGTTTGTTTTAGTTCTCCAAATCATTTTAAATATTGTATTTAATAGAAAAAGAATTTGCTCAGCTGTAAGAAACATCAATTTGCAACTTGAAGCCTTGTATATTAGCCAGAGAAGCTAATGTGTAAACATCAGCAGCTCCAGGAACGCGTGGGGTTTGGCCAAGGCAATTCCAGGGAGAGAGCAGCCAGATATTAAGATGGAGGATTTGCATAATAAAGTCACTTATGCCTGATAACCTCAGTGTTTGGAACACACAGGACTAGAGAACAATATCCATCTGCCAGCAACTACAGAAGCCATAAATCTCCCTTTTTTTTTTTTTTTTTTTTTTTTTTTTTTTTTTTTTTTTTTGTTATCG
>VZTJ01004897.1:47272-57484 GCA_013397795.1 Orthonyx spaldingii
CACGGTTAAGGGAATGGAGGTCTCCGGTACCGGGGGAGAGTGGCCTGGGCTGCCCGGGAGCGCCTCTCGCTTGCGGGGTGGTGCAGGGGAGGAGCCACAAGGGTGCAGGAGAAAGCACGGGGGTCCCGGTGGCAGGGAGGTCCCGCTGCCGGAGGGTCCCGGTTGCCAGAAGGTCCCGGTTGCTGGGGTGTCTGTTGCAGCGGAGGGGACGCAGCTGTGGGGGGAAGGGGGCTCCCTGCGTGCAGGCTGCCAGGCCTTGGGGGGTCCCTGGTTTCAGGAGTGCGCAGGGACGTAGGGACAGTCCCCAGCCTGGGGGGGAGGGCCTGCCTGCAGAAGGGTCCCCAGGATCCCCAAATGCAGGGGGTGTCCTCAGGGGTCCCAGTTGGAGGGTCCCCACCGAGCTGCAGTGGATCCTGCGGCGTTTCCAGCTGCAGGAAGCTGCCGGGAGGAGGCTGGGACAAGGACAGGTGATGGTGACACCCACGCTGGGATGAGGAGGCTGGGACAAGGACAGGTGATGGTGACACCCACGCTGGGATGGGTGCCCCCAGCCCCTCGAGTGCCCCCCATCACGCCTGGGCTGTGCCCGAGGCTGTGGGGCAGAGACAAGACCCCACAGGCTGGACATTGAGGACAGAGCCTTCTGCCCATCCCAGGGTGTCCTCGGACCCTGAGGCCCCCCAGGTCCTCCACCACAGGCTGGATGTCCGACAGGGACAGGATGCTTTGCCCCGCAGGATGGTGACAGGGAAAGCTGGACAAGACTGTATGGGAGTGGCAGTGGCACCTGAGACCCCGGTGACGCCCAGCAAAGCTACCATCCCCCGGGGTGGGAAGGGGTGATAGAAGGAGGTGCATCTAACTCAGAGCGAGCAGAAAGGAGAAAAACCCAAAAGGATGTAAAAGGAGGCAAATCTCCATCCCTTCCCCAGCCAAGGATGCAGGATCAGGCACAGAGCGCTGGCAGCCCCTGGTGTCCCTGCTGGCCGTGCCAGCGGGGATGAAAGGCCCCTTGTTCGCTGACATCCTCTCCAGCCCTATTTCTGGAGGAAAATGTTTTCCCAAAGGTTTGGGATGAGGAGGAGGGGAACTTTGCATCAGCTTTCTGGCGTGATCCATGCTTGGGTCACCCAGCCCCAGCTGCAACTCCAGGGTGGGAAACTGCTTGGGCCAGGAAAACTTGGAAAGCAGAGGGAACAACGCTGGAAATTTTGGGACTTCTTACCCCAAATCACACAGGGAGAATCCCTGGCATTGGCATCACCCTGCAATGATTCAGCCTTGTCCTGAAAGACAGCACCCAGTGCCAGCACCCAGCAGGGTGACAGAGGGACAAGAGATGGTACCTGGGTGTCACTGAGCCCGGTGAACCCACCGGGAAGCTCCCAGCCCTGGAAGTAGGACAACACTGCCCACCAGCTTCATCTGAGTTCAGCTCATCCCTAGGGATACTTCTGTGCTGCTCCAGTGTTGGGCTGGTGGTCTTACGAAGGGAGAGGGTCCCGAGGCGGCTCGGGGGCTCTCCGGTAGGAACAGGTGGCGGCGGGACGGGCGGGACCCTCCGCGCACCGGGGGCGGCGGAGCCCCGGAGCCGCCCCGAGCGAGCAGGACCCCCTCTCCCCGCGCACCCCGCTCTCCGTTCCTACCGGCGGGCGTGGTAGGGGACACTGCAGAGCCTTGGGGACACTGCGTTGACACAGGGACTGCACAGCCCTGGGGACACTGCACAGCCCCCTCCTGGCCCCCTCCTGGCCCCCTCCTCCCTGGGACAGGGGTTCAGCACATCTGGGGTCACCTCAGAGCTGCCAGCTCCAAACATCCTTCTGGCAGTGTCCCCAGTGTCACCCCTCCCTGTGCCATGGGGGTACAAAACGTTTACCTTCCATTCCCAGTTGCTCCCAGCAGCCCCACAAGCAGATTACCACCATGGTGATACTTTCTTGCAGGGATGTATCAGTCCCCACGGATCTGGGGACAAATGGATGTGGTGACAAACCAGAGCAGCACCATGTGTCCCTCAGCCAGGACAGCACATTTGGGGTGAGGGCGGAGGGTGATGGACACCCCTCTCCAAAACACATTGCCCCATGCTGAGCATGGAGTCATCCTGACAAATCCTCTCCCAGTGACACTAAAAGCCTGTTAAAATAGTGCCCGATAAGGGAATTAAGCTGCTTAGATGTGTGGCAGCGAAGGCAGGAGAGGGCTGGCATGGTGCTAACTTTGCAGGATTCCCCTGGAGTTTTTTGGAGAAAAATCCCCAAAATCCTTCTGGGAAGAGGAGCTGGGTGACACAGAAGCCGAAGAATGAGCTGGGGACAGTCTCTGCCCAGAGTGGGGAGGAATTTTGGGTGGTCCTGTCCCAGCAGCTGAACTGAAACGTCCAAGTTCAGGGGGGAAATGCAGCCAAAGGCAAGCAGCAGCAGGATACTCCCAGGATTCTGGGGGAATCAACCAGGAAACGGAGTTTTTAAGCTGCACAAGCCTGTTGGAGCACTGCACTGTGCTTTCCACCACCTTTTAAACCCCAGAATTGTATTTCCAAACCAATCACTTCACAAAACAATAAAAAGGGAGTTTTGTCGCAGCCAGCGTGGCACAACAGAACTGTTCCCAATTCCCTGTGGGTCCTGGTGCCACACCCCGCAGCCCAATCCCAGGCTCCTCCTCGGGTGAGCCCCGGGATTCATTTAGTGACACTCCCGTGCTTCTGGACAGGGATCATTAACGCGCCCAGGACCCGCACGGGGGGCACGGCCCGAGTTTTGCATGAGCGGAGCGGGACGGAGCCGTGAGTCCCACAAAGGCTCCTTGTCCCCTCGAGGGCTGGCACTGCCCACGGTAGGGCGATGCAGGGGGGTGGCACCCCCGGGGGCTCCTGTCCTGAGGAAGGGGCTCGGAGGAGCCTCCCGGGATGATGGAGCCGGGGGTGTGAGGGATGCACAGAGGGGTGGGTGCGTGCACGGAGGGTGTGCATTCACGTTGCCACCAGGCTTGGGGACAAGCAGGAATTGTCCTCGGGGCTCTGGATGAGGCCAATTACGGACAATTACCCCTGCAGCACATCCAGCTCAAATCCCATGTGTCCAACAGGTCTGAAAGGCAGGAAAGTTTGGCCAAGGACCCATCACCACTTCCCCGGGCTGGCGGAGACCTGCCTGGCACTGACAGGGCCGGGGTGCAGACAGGGACACTGGGATGGGTTTGGAGGTGGCACAGCACAGCACAGCCCCTCCCCATCATGCCTGGCCTGGGCTGGGACCAGTCCTGCACAGGAGGAAGAACGGAGGGACAAAGGGAAGCAGTGAGGAAGGAAGGACGGCTGGGCCGACAGCACCGCTCTGCAGCTGCAGGGATGGGGCCAGTGACAACCCACCAGGACCAAGCTCCATCCCATTCCCGGGGTGAAAAATCCCTTCCCCTATCCTTTCCCAAGCCCCTCCTCCCACGCTGAGCACCGGCAGGATGAGCCTCCCGTCCCCTGCCCCTTCTCCCCATGTCATCAGCCCCGAGTGTCTTGCAGGAGCAATTGAGTTAAAATGAAGTAATCACTCTTCAAGTACAGTCATTTGCAGGAAAAATATAGGCCTTGCTGTGATTGCAAATGGTCTCCACTGGAACCATTCCTCCCACTCGACAGAGAAATGTTTTCAGCTCCGGAGTGCTCAGTGACAGCCTCAAGCGCAGCCAGTGTGGCCACATCACATCTTGTAGCTTCTCCCAGGCTGGGGGTAAAGAGCTAGGATTTAGGGCTTTGAACCTCTTAGGAGCCAGCAGGATTCTCGTGAGGATTCTTTTGCTCTCAGGTATCTCTGTAAAAGGGCAGGTTGAGGGAGAGGGGCTGCCCTGAGCCCTCATCCCAGAGCCTAGGGATAGAGCTGCAGCACCCACTGGTCCCCCTCAAACCACTGGACGAGCATCTTCACACTGAGCAGTGCATCCCACAACAAAACCCTTTAATTTTTGGCTTATTTCAGAATACCACCTTTTGCTGCCAGCGCAGTAATTCCCCATTTTCCCCCATTAAACCCACAGGAGACAGAGCCCTCACTCCCTCCCCAGCACTGCTCCCAGCAGTGCCTTCCCTGCAGCAAACGGCTCCTGCGGAGCTGCTGGGACACAACNTAAGCAATTTCACTCCCCCCAAAATTTTTGCCTTCTGGGTTTTTTTCCTCCTTTTCCCTTTACTCCAGTCTCTCCCTCTTCCTCCCATATCTCCCTTTTTCTATACCTCCACCTATTACACCCCCATCCAGATCTTTTGAACAACTCTCTGCTATTTTCTCAAATCACCTGCCTTTTGCTAATGCTAAAAACCCTTTTTCTTTCTTAACAGACAAAATAGATTATCTCATCCTGCTGTTCTCCTCCCTGTCTGTCCAGCCCCGAGCGGTCAGACGCCTGCCACGGTGCCGTGGCCGGATGTAATAGGACCATTAGATGAGTTATCACAGCCTGAAAGGATGAAATAACTTCTGTGCCTTCATCCATATAAAACTCCTATTCCTGTTCAATGCAATGAATGAACAAGAGCTCCCAGGGGAAATAGCCAGGAGAATGTTAGTAGATGTTAGAAGGTGTTAGAAGCTGTTATTTAAGACTCGACCCTTTGCCAGGCCAGCTCTTGGTTTGGGCTCAAAGGGCACTGGGGTTTCTCCATGGAGAATTGGGAAGCCCAAGGATCAGTGCCAACACCCAGAGCTAAATCCTCACCTGGGTGCTGCTCCAACAGCATTTTTTGAGTGCTTGGTGGCACAACCTCATGAATGTCCCACATGTGGCTGAATCCCTGGACCACTTGCAACCACTGCTGTTTTCTCACCCCACGCATAATTCCAAGGAAAAACATTGCTTTTCATCTCAGAAGGAGCTGTCCCTGCACTTCCTATGAGCTCCATGCAGAGTCCCAGACCTGCGGGTGAAACACCCAGCCCAGCCAGGGCAGAAGCCCAGCCCCTGTGGGAGCTGTTCCAGAGCCACACCTGGGCTGGCCCTGCAGGGCACCGCTGCCCGGCCAGCCCTGAGTGACCTCCCGGTGCCACCATTCCCCCGGTGGGGTTTCACAGGGATTTCCTCAGAGAGATGAAAACCCTCAGGTCCTCCCTCCTGGGCTGGTGAGGAAAGGCCCAAGGCAGCAGCTGCACTTCAAAATTTAAAATTACAACACTTATTAGGACTCTGCTTGTTCACCCTCTGCTACCCTGCTAAACCCTCCCATTTCTGTCCTCCCTGGAATGTGACGGACGTGGGGACACTGGCACCACCACCACCACCTCCAGGCACACAGTGATGCTCCTGGGGCTGCACCCACAGGCCTTGGAGCTGCAGCTGCTTCCCAGCCCAAATCCATGTGCAGGAATAGCCCAAATGTTTCCTCTCTGTCACCTTGTTTCAGGCTTATTTATCTCCCTTCAGGTAATTTTCATCTCTTTTTTTTATTCCTGGAAAGACCTCACCCTGTGGTCCCTAACCCAGCACTGTCATGTAAAACAGTAAAAATCACATTACTGGAGCGCAAGGGTCAATTTTAGTCCCTTCCCTGCTTCTGGAGCTGTCTGGCAGCACAATAAATGCTCCTGGAATTTTCACAAACTGCTTTTAACCCCAAAATATTCCACAGTACCATGCACCATCCGTCTGTCCATCTGCTCAGCACTTCACCCAGCCCAGCTGCCATTCCAGCTGCGTGAATTTGCCCATCCCTAAACCTTGCAAGAAAATGACCTTGATTAACCCAAGCAGTTCTATACCACAACTCTTTGTGCTGCTCCTTCAGTATTGCCTCAGGATGGAGGGGTTTTTGAGGGGGGATGTAAATCAGCCAAGGCATTTTGGGTCTCTGGTCACATTCAAAATCACAAATGTCATTTATTTTCAGACCTGAGGTTTGGCTATTGCTCAAATTCCTCATAATCATGTCTCAGTGCTGACAGGCTGGAGCCTGAGCACAGAGCTGGGTGTGCAACTGTTCCATCTAAAATCTGACTGCAAGGAAAGGAGGGAACAGTATCGCATCCAACATTGATTTATTATAATTTTTAATTTGGTTTTACACCTTGTTTGGGTTTATTTTGTTCAGTTTTATATACAGAGAAGTGTCAGCTCTCCTCCCTCTTCTTTGGCCTCCTCTGAGCATCAGCAGCTCTGCTTTGGTGGTATTCCAAGTCCCATTGGGGAAAGGATGCGCTCGGCAGTTTGTAACAAGAAGAGTTCATGGGGCATTTCATGGGAACAAACAAATCCAACTGGTGTTGGAACTGACAGAACCCAGACATCCATCAGTTCTTCTCCCAAATAACTCTTTACTCTCACACTTTACTTCCCTGCAATGCTGGGGATATTTCAGGTCTGCAGACAACAGAAGAAAGATAGAAAAGATAAAATACAGTTTAAAATGGATAAAAGACACCAATTTGGTGCCTTTCTTCACCTGGGCAACTTTTCAAGATGTCTCAAGAGATCTTCCCTGCCAAGTCACTCAGGATGATGCTTTTGGGTGCCACTGTGGCAACACAGGGCCCAAAAGCAGCATCTCCCCAAAAGCAGCATCTCCCCAAAAGCAGGATCTTCCCAAAAGCAGTGTCTCCCCACCACATCCCATCTGTGCTCCTCCTCACCCAGCTGGATGATGCCCTGCGGACATCACACCTCGATTCTGTGTCAGCTCCCAAACTCCAACCCTGGGGACCAGCCTCTGCACTGTCCCAAGCTGGAAAGATGCCTGAACAGGATGATTTCTGCATCAATCACCCCTGAAAGTCCAGGGATGGACCAGCCCCACTGCACAACCCGAATATTGGTGGCACGGGAAAAAGTCATGACGGGAAAAGCAAGAAGCAAGCAAGGACGATGTCCCAGCACAGCTGGATCCTCTCAGCATCTCCCTCTCCTTCCTTATTTGCAGCTGGAGCTGAATCCTCCTTGTTCTTCTCCTTGGCAGAGAATCAGAACTCATCAATTCTCCATTTGTCGCTGAGCGTTGTGTTTCTTCCTATACATTTTTTTCTTAATTATCTGACAATGAAACAATTTAAAGAGGGATTAAAAAATATCAGAGATGCAAGAAACAGTCATCAGCGTGCTTAAAAAATAAAACCTCTGTGGGCATCGCATTCACTGCCCTCATCTCCATGGAGCCAGGAGAATCGGGCACAAGTTTTTAGGTGAAGGATTCAATAGTTTATGGGATTGTCCAGCTCCATCAGAGGTGTTAAATGAGGGATTCAGGGATAAACCAAGGATTATGTAAAGCAGGTCTTTAAGGACAATGTGTTTTTCATTCAAAGATTCAAGCATTTCTAATAAAAAGGGATTGATGTCAGAGCAATGGGGCTCTGCCAGCACTGCTGGGTTTGGGGAGAATGAGGCTCAAAATGGGAAAATAACCAGCTGAGCTGTTCCTAAGCCTTACAAAATGCAGGAGGTGGGGAGGACCTGGCCCAGGACCCTTCAGTGGACACAGGAGGAGGATGGTGGCTGCAGTGACTGGGAAGAGGGAGATGGGTTCGAGGCCATAGGAGCTCAATGCTCGGGGGGCTGGGCAGCCCCTCCATGGGGGATTCTGAGCACCCCCCTGTCTGCCTGGAAAAATAAGTTATTTTGCAGATTGTTCTACAAGCCTTGTCCTTCTGGTGCGTTCCAGCCCCGAGGTCCCAGCCCAGCATCCTGACCCAATGTCCAGGGGATCCAGCAGGGCTAGGACCTCCTCTGGCTGCCCTGGGATGGCCACTGAGATGCAACATTAAAATCAGCCCCCAAAAACCCCCTTCCAGCAATCTCTCCAGCCTCAGCTTTCTTAATTACTCCTAAGTAAAGCAGACACACCTTCCATTTCTTCACCAAAAAGGGAAAAGGCAATAAATTATTATTCCCTTTAATTAAAAAGTGTGTCATTCTTATAAGCAGTTAATTAATAATTCCACATTAACTTGATTAAGCAGTGGGAGAGCTGGAGGCAGCACAGCCCATACAAGGCTCCTGGGGTCAGGCTGAACCTGCTAGGCTCAACTCCTCCTAAACCTCCTAAAGGGGATAAAATCTCTGTCCTCAACAGGATTTAGGGATGAAATCCCAGCAAATGTCACCCTGGTGTCACAAAGGTGCTTGTTCCCACTCTGCATCCCCTCATGTCTGCAGGAACAAACCCAACTATCAGCAGCACTTTTGCTTTCCAGCCATGCCCAAGTGTAAACAACTCCAATTAATCAATGGCTGTATAAATCATGATAATATGATAAATCAGAGCTCATTAACAATAACAGGGGTTAAAGCAGAGGGGAGCAGAGGACATCACTCCTTCCCCCAGCTGGGTGCTGAGGAATCATCTCCTCTTCCTCCTCTCCCCATCCACTCCTAAACCCTCAACTGCAAAGTGGATTTTTATGCATCTCTCCTATAAAAAAGTGCAATTCCAGGATATGAAGTAGTCATTAATCACCCAGAAATTGTGCTTGTTACAGGAGAAACATTAACAAAATAATCATAAATCGTCTGCCAGCCCTGATTTGCGGGTGCACACGTTTGTAAGGGGATTGAGAGGCCTCACTTGGCTGCTGTAATTAGTGATTAATGCCCTGCCACGCGGGGCAGACCGTGGGCCCCACCAGCATCCTGCACTACTTACTGCTCGTGCATCCACCCCAACACGAAATATCTGAGGCATTCCTGGCATCCTTGGAAAGCTGCAGGTTTTGTGGTTATTAAAATCCCATTATTTTATTGCTGTGATTAGATTGAAAGGCTGATTTGGATGTCCAGCCATGCTGGAGGCAGCACAACCTGCTCAGCCAGGGAGCCCCTTCCTGCCCAGAGCTGAAGGTGCTGACAGGACCCAGATGTGCCCAGGATCTCACCAAAACCAGCCAAGCCTGTTTTGCCCTCTGACTCTGCTGTCCTTGCAGTGCCATCACACAGGAGACTTTTACATCCACCTACAGGTGACCTCAAAACTTCGTATAAACTGAAGAAGTTGGTGAGAAAAGTTCTTTTTCTCTCTCTCTCCCCCATGCTGTCACAGAGCCTCTGGTGGGAACACCCCTGAGACCTCTGAGGCACCCCCAAAAGCAAATCATAACCCAGAAAAGGCAGAAAAACCCTCACCAGCACTTTGGATGAGATTTTTTTCCAAACCTGAACTTTTCCTTCATCTTGAACCTGAATTCACATCCCAAAGAATATGTTGTTTTCAATTTTTATTTACAAAATCATGTGAACTATTAAGCAGGTTGACTAAATCTTTTATTTAGGATCATGACAGCCTTAGGGATGGGTCATCTGAGCCAGAAAGGATCCTGCCCTGAGCCCCTGGACGTGTTTCAGTGCCCACCAGGGTCTGTGTGTGCTGTGTCACTGGAATGGGCAGAGTCTTGGGAGGATCTGTCAGCAGGAATCTGTGGAGCTGAACCGATCAACTCCTCCCTTGGATAGCAATCCTTTGCAAACCAATTCTATGGGAATAAAATACCAGGTGCTTGAGGATGGGATGGGGTAAGCAGTCAGGGAAAGCATTTGGATTCCAGGGTGATGTTGGTGGCCTTTGAAACCAAACACTGCAGAGTGGGGATGGAACCGACCCCCAAAACTGCAGGTGCCAAGGTCTGGGAGGGGCAGGATCAGCCACAGGCTCCTGTTGGAGCTCCCAAGCCGCCCCTGGCCCCCGTGGGGGTCTCACACACCCTGGATGCTCCAGGCCATGGGGACCAGTGAATCTCTGGGGCTGCACAGGGAGGGATGGTGTTAACGAAGGGATCTGCTAATTACACAGACTCTGCTGGGCAAACCAGGATTCAGTGAGCTGCTCCCAGCACCCAGAGAGAGAAGTCCAATTCCACACGAGAGAAGAAATAATTTTTAAGCCCTGCTGTTTGTTCTCTGTGACAGGTCTATCAGGAAGGCAGGAGGCTTCCCTTCTCTTTTCCCCCTCCGATCTAATCAGGTTTAATTGGAAGAATAAATGAGACCTTTCCTTCAAGAGAATTATACAAAACATTGAATTCAATTACTGTCAGGAATTTTTTTCTCACCACTTGTGTCAGGCATCTGTTGTTTTAAATAATCACCTGACGAACATTTCCCTGCAGCTCTCCATGCTGGGAGCATGCCCCTCCTGGATAGGGCAGCTGGAAGGCACTGGGTAATAAATCTCCCCAAAATCACAGAATCACGGAATGCTTTGGGTTGGAAGGGAACTTAAAGCTCATCCCATCCCATCCC
>VZTJ01004897.1:58159-68863 GCA_013397795.1 Orthonyx spaldingii
TGGGGGTGAATTTGGGGTGCATTGCAGGGGGTGCAGATGTAGGGCCAAGGCTGGGGTGGGAGCTGGCACAGAGTGCAGGGTGGGGTGAGGGTGCAGGTGAGGTTTTGGGGTGCTGCAGGGCTGCTTCGGGGGTGCAGTGCAGGGGGGTGGGAATGGGGTGCAGCTCCCTGTGGGACCCCCGAACACATAGGGGGACAGGGGGACCCTGGGATCCCCAATGTTTTCCTGTGCCGTGGTCTCACAGGAGGACGCTGGGGATGATGCCTCCACATCCCCCACCCTCCTGCTGCTGCTCCCTCGGTTTGCTTTAAACCATGTGTTTTTCCCAAAAAGCCCGTTCTTGCTTAGTTTGGGGTATGCCAGGGAGGTCCGAAGTTCCAGTATCCCTGCGCCCCAGCTTCATCCTGGGTAGCATCCCATTGATGGGGATTCTCTTTGAGGTCCCAATTTAGGGGCCATGCTAGAATCACAAGCATTTTTTGGGACAGCCAAAATGCTGCTCTGCATCAAAAAGCCTAGAAAGGATAAAGCCATGTTTTGCTGGATTTTAGGCCTTTTTTTCAGAGGAGGAGATTTTGAGGTCTTGCTGTCCAGCTTAGGTCATGCTGATCCATTATCCAGATGCATCCAGACACCAACCCCCTGATATTTTAGAGGACTGTTGGTTTTCCAAATCATCATTTAGTTGTACAATGGTCTTCGCCACCACCTGAGATTTGCTGCTATCACGCCATTGCATGTGCAAGGCCAGTCTTGCCTTGTGCTCCATCACTTCTCCTTTTTCACAGATTTCTGAAAATATTTCAGGTTCCTGTAATGCTGGAGGGGGGCAGGGGAAGCCGTAAAATCCCTGGCCAAAACAGCGTCTTTTTTACTCAACCTGCTGAATTTGTTAAGTTTAGCAAGTACCACTGGGCTTGGTGACACGGGATTGTGTTGGGTGGTTTGCTTTTAGCAGCCTCCTCCAAAAATCTGCCTATCTGTCCAACATAAATTTGATGTTTTAATGGGATGGGGCATGCGGTTCTGTTAATTTAGGTGTGGTGTGTAGGTGATACAGGCACGCTCCAGCTTCAGCCACGGCACAGAAGACATCACCAAACTGGTCTTAATGCCCTTTTCCCTTGTGTCTCCCTGTTCAGACTGAAGGATCTGGAAGTGCCCAAGCTGGGGGACTCTAACGTCCATGTGAAGATGTTGGCAGCCCCCATCAATCCCGCTGACATCAATATGATCCAAGGTAATGTGTTGGATTCATACTTTGCATGTTAATTCCTGCAGGATGCTCTGAGTTGGAAGGGACCCATGAGGATCAGCAAAGCCCGGCTCCTGTCTGGGAGGGTTTGGAGATGGCTGCTGTGGGGGTGTTGGGGTGTGACGGGGTCTGCAGCTCACCTCAGCTTCCCACCAGGGACCTACCCCATCCTGTCGCCGCTGCCGGCCGTGGGAGGGAATGAGGGCGTCGGGGAGGTGTTGGAGGTCGGGCGCCGTGTGACGGCTCTAGCACCCGGGGACTGGGTCATCCCTGCGGACGCTGGACTCGGTGAGTTCCCCCCAGCACCCTCAGCACTGGGTTCTCGCTCACCCCCCACCTGCAAAGCATCTTCCCAGGGGATTTTTGGGATGCTGGAGCCCCTGGGAGCAGCCCAGGCTTGCCCAGCGAGCAAACCCATGGTCGTGCTCCTGTGTGAGCTATTGCTCGGGAAGCTGCTGTGGTGATTTTGGGGGTCCTGGAGCAAAAGCACAGCTCTCCAAAGCACCATCTTTGCAGGGTGTGGGGAGAGCCATGAGCCCCTCCACTTACAGCAATTACACCTGATGGCATGGGACTCAAAATGGGGAACAAAGCTCCATTAGGGAATGCTGGGTAAGGGAAGCAGGAGCTGGAACCCATTTAGTGCTATAGGAGACCAATCATAATGAGACAGTTAGGATAATTGATGGAGTTATTTCTTACCTGTTTATATCTTGGTTTATTTTCACCACCTATTTTTATTTTTAATTTATTTGTTTTAATTTCATTTTTAATGGGCTTTTTTTAAAGCAAGCTCAGCTTGTGCTCCCCAGCCCCAGCAAGTGATGCTGCTCATCCTCCACAGATGCAGGAAGGCTCTCAGGAAGGATAGGGGTGCCCAGGGAAGGGACTCCTGTGCGCAAAACTTACCGTGCAAAACCCTAGAACACCTGGAGCAGGAGCAGTGGCAATGCCATTGCTTATGCCAAACTTAAACTTAGCAATAATCTTCTCTTCTGTAGCACAGACTCTTTATGGGGTGTCTGTGCCACTATTAAGCGTTGCAGCAATCTGTGTATCTCTGGAAACAACCGTATTTTATCCCATCATCTTAGAGCTTCCTAAAGACCTGGGATAAAACATTTCACTGGACAAGGTCATGGTGGCATCTCACTGTAGTTTTCTCTTTAATAGTACTCTACTGGGAAAGTGGGGGAATTTATTTCCCAACAAATGTCTCCCATGCTCCTCCAAAATGTCAGTGGCCTGATATTTGCTGGTTCTGGTTTAGAATCACAGCTTGTTCTTTGCCTATTTCTTCTTAAAGGGCTTTTTGCTAAATGAGAGAAGGAAAACCATGGAGTTAAGAGCCAAATGGGATATTTTAAAGCATAAACCCCCTGTAAATAGATGATAGAGGGTTAAAATAGATGTAAGTGTAGAGGGAGTAAAGCTGCCTAAATTGGCTTGGAATATATGGGCTCATCCATAGGATGAGGAGTGTATCCATTATCTCTGCACACATACCCGGGGAGCCCCAGTCCCAATATCCCTCTGGGAAATGATTAGGCTTTGCTGGGTGATAAATCTTGGCAGGAGGCGAGGACTCCATTCCTTGCCTCTTGGAGAGTTTTGACTGTACCCATATGGGAACACATTCCATGATTCCCTCTGCTGGGCATAGCTGGTTCCCAGCGTGGGGATGCTGCCGGCGCTAAGGCTGTGCTGTGAGCTGATGGTTTTCCTTTGCTTCCCCTGCTGTGGCTGTGCCCGTGGTGCTGCCGTGCCCAGGGACGTGGCGGACGTGGGGGGTGTTCCCTGAGGAGCTGCTGCTGAAGGTGCCCCGTGACATCCCGGTGCTCTGTGCGGCCACCCTGAGCGTCAACCCCTGCACAGCGTTCCGTGTGCTGGCTGACTTCGAGAGCCTGGCTCCCGGTACGGCCCTGCCCCGAGAGAGTGATTCCACCTGGATCTCCGGCTGCCTCTGCAGTGGGAGTCTGGGCTTGTTCACCTCCAGGTGACTCAGTCATCCAGAACGCCGCCAACAGTGGCGTGGGCCAGGCCGTCATCCAGATCGCCAGGGCCTCGGGCATCAAGACCATCAATGTGGTGAGGGACAGGTGGGTCCTCTGGGCAGGAGTGACTCTAGGAGCTGCATCTGCTCATCCTGCCCATCCAACCCAGGATTTTCTCCTGTTTGCTCCTCCAAGGTATCCTCCAGCCTCTGCTCTGTTGTCCCCAAGTGATGCCAGAGCAGGAGGAAGGAGAAGGTGGCACTCTGCTTCCTGGCTCATCGAGTCCTCTGTTTTTATCTCCTTTTTCCCTCCCCAGACCTGATCTCCCAAAGCTGATGGAGAGGCTGATGGCCCTGGGTGCTGACCACGTCGTCACGGAGGAGATGCTGAGAAAGCCAGAGATGAAAGATATATTTAAGGTACCTCAATGCTGATCCCACTGGAGAGATGGTCCAGGGCTATCACTGCTGTTCAGCACTGGGGAAAAGTGCAGAGATTGTGGGAAGGACAAATTTCTTTCTACATCAGGATTTAGCCCCAGAAGTGGAGGGATTTTGCTGCTGCCACAAGGGCACGATCACAGATTTTAGGTCTGATTGGAGCAGTTTGCTCTAGCTGAAGGTGTCTCCATGCACATGGCAGGGATTGGAATGAGTCCCTTCCAAGCCAAGCTGTTCCTTGGTTCTGATAGATTTTAGCTCTACTACTCTTAGCAGCTCTCAGGTAAATGTTGAAGTTAAAGCAGATGTTTTGTCAAGAACCACCCTAAAGGAGGCCTAAAATTTGGGAACTTTTCTCATAAACCCTTATAGAGCACCCCAAGGCCCCGGCTTGCCCTGAACTGCGTCGGAGGAAAAAGCACCACAGAGATGCTGCGGCACCTGCAGTAAGTTTGGCTGGGTGGTGGCTTGGGCACAAGCCTGGGGACAGAAACCGGCAATAGAGAGTCCTGCCCCGGAGTCTGTTGAACTTTTGGAGAGGGAAGATGAGTGGAAAAGTGGTTTTGGATAACAGCAGTGATGTAAAGTCTCACGCTGCCAGTGGCTGAGGGCAGCTGGGGTCCAGCTGTGAAGGTCCCCCAGGTCCTGGCCAGGTGTAACTGATGTGCTGAGCTGCAAATTCAGCTAATGGTGCATGGAAGCAAGAGGAGAGCCTGCAAGGTGGAATCTGAGGAGTAACTGGGGGCCCTGGGTGTGAGGACAGCCCCGGGGGGGTTGGGGACAGCAGAGGGGGGGGTTGCAAGGTCAGAGCTGTACTTTTGGGACCACATAACCCAATACCCCTTTCGTACCCCAGGCCCAAGGGGACCATGGTCACCTACGGGGGGATGGCAAAGCAGCCTGTGATGGTGCCTGTGGTGAGTACTGGGGATGCCCCTCCGTTGTCGCCTGTGCTCCCCTGCGTGCCCCCATCCCCTTGGTACTGCGGGCTCTCCTAAGCTGCAGATTGAGACCCTCCAGCCTTTTTTTATTTGCCTGATGGTGTCTGTTACAGGACAAGCTGCATCCCACTGCTGGGCTCTTGGCTATTTATATGGAGGGTTTGGGCTGCTGGAAGATTCCAGTGGGGAAATGGCCCTGCAGGTGCTGAGCACCAAACCTGCCCTGACTGCACACCTCGGAGTCACCTCTCCACAGCCCTGGCTCACAAATGGGAGCTCTAATGAGGCGCCTCACTGCCACTTTCCACCACTGTCACGCTGGGAGGGGACACACAGGTGTCACTGGGAGTGTGAGGGAACATGGGAGTCACTGGGTGCACAAGAGGACACACAGGTGTCACTGGATGCCAATTCCCTCTCCACAGAGCACCTTCATCTTCCGGGACGTGCGGCTCCGCGGGTTCTGGATGACGCAGTGGCGGAAGGACCATGCACAGGGTGAGCTGGGGGGCTGAGGGACCTGAGCCAGGAGGGCTGAGGGTCTGTCCCCGTGCTGAGGGTGGGAGCGGGGCCAAACCCCACCCAGCACCATCCTCACTCCCACTCACAGAACCATCTCTGCTTGTCTCAGGGTGCTGAGACACTAGTGCTGGGCTCAGGCAGGGCCTGTGCCGGGGGCTTTTGCCTCATCGCACATGCCTGAGCCGGGGGCACGTAACACCCGGGGACCCCGTTTGGCTTTGGGCAGGTGTTTCCAGGGTGGTGGGTGGCCCTGCACGGCACAGTGAGAGCTCCATCCTCTCTGTGCAGACCCGGAGAGCGTGGCCGGGATGATGGACGCCCTGTGCCAGCTGATCCGCAGGGGCCAGCTCACGGCGCCGGCCTGCACCGGGGTCCCGCTCCAGGACTACAGGGCAGCGCTGGAGGCCTCCATGAAGCCCTTTGTGTCCTCCAAGCAGATCCTTCTCCTCTGACCTGCAAGTTCTGGAGCTCTGTCCTGCTCCACCTGTTGTCCACAGACTTGAGGGGGAAGAAAACCCTCCAGATCCATTGAATTTCTTTTTTCCTTGTTTTCCGCATTTCGGGTGCCCACTGAAAGCTTTAAAAGCCTCTGCAGCTTGTGTCGAAGTGCTGCTGGAGGGAGGGTGCATCTTGCAGTGGTTGGGGGGAGTTTGGGAGCCCAAATGACAGCTCGCTTAGCTCAGGGTGTGAAAAGAGCAGCAGTTCCCCCTCACATGTGCTTTTGGGGCTGGCAGGGCTGTAGTTATCCCAGCTGGAATGTGGGATGGGCAGGGAACCCCGGCTGCCTCCAGGACTGTTCCAGGCAGGGGGAGGGAGGGGCACGGACTGCCCTGAAGGACGAGGGGATGCTGTGGCTGAATTTTGCCAAGGGCACTGCCAGGGCCGGAGCCTTTGGCCATCCCGGGCTGGAGCCAGACCCTCAGTGTCCCTGAAGGGCCTCCTGCCTGGGTGCGGGACAGTGACTGTGACACTGCAGAGCAATGTGAAAAGATTTATTATTGAGAACAACCAACAACATGTTCTTGCTTCTTCCTGTGCTGCTTTTCTACCTCTGTGACCTCACAGCTCCCTATGGTCCCTGCTCATCCCAGTCCCGCTCTGGCCAAGGTCCGGCGGCGGTGGCCATGCAGGTGCAGGTGGGGCAGTGGCCATGGCCGGACACTGCCCCTGTCCTTGTCCCCAGTGTGGCCATCCCAAACCATGGCGTGGCCATCCCAAACCACGGTGGGGGCAGCCCCGGGCACCTGCACAGCACTGGGATTTGGCTGCCCAGGGGTGTGGGCAGTGCCAGGAGCGTGGGGGGCCTGTGTGGGGCAGGAGGGGCAGCATGGGGCAGAGGGGCCGTGGCTGGAGCAGGAGCTGCCCCTGGACTGCCGGCGGGGCCGTGTGGGCAGCGCCGTTTGCATGAGGAGGGCCCGGCACTGCCCAGCTCAGTCGCTGGGGCTGTGTCTGTGTCTGCCCACGGCTTGGCCGCTGTGGAGCTGCTGCTCGTTGACGTCTGGGTGTCCTCATCCTCCTCCTGCTCCACTCCTGCCACCGGCTGAGCATCCCACCTTTGTCTCGGGAGCTTTGCCTGGATCCCGGTGCCAGCGGGGGACACAGCCAGCGGGTTTATGCTTTCTCCAGCACCCTGCACACTCCTCCTGACACAGGGTGGGTCATCCCTTGTGAAAAAGGGGTTGGAGTAGAACAGCAACTGCAAAAGGCAAAGGAAAGCAGTTGTGTGCTGCAAGGAGGAGGAAGAGATCCGAAGGATTTCCAGGAGCTGGCACAAGAAAGGACAAATGGGTGTTTAAAGGACTCGCAGGGGCGTTCCCATACCTCAGGCTTCGGCTGAGTAAAGTGTTAGGACAGAACTTTGATGAGTCACAACCACCTTTGTGTTTGAGCATTTGGGAGCAGAGAAGTTAGGGTTTTCAAAAGAAGGAAAACTGACGGAGAAACTCAAATTCCGGTAGTTTTCAGGCCCTTCAGCATGTCCAAAGTAACTGATCCCAAGACAAAACCACGCTGTTTGCTCATGTCCCATCTCCAGCCTTGCAAGGATCATTTCATCTGACCTGGAACCTCCCCCTGAGTGTCCCAAGGAATGTTTAGTCTGGAGGAGCTGAGTACCTTTCCCACCGCAGACTTGGCTGCTGCTACTGCTTGGAGCTCCTCCATAGAGGTCAGCAGGGGAGCATCCCCTTCCATCCTGCAGAATCCATGGAACATGAGATGGGGAAGGAAGCCTCTCATGGACTTAGTTTCAAAGATCTTCCGGGGCCCCCTCCTGGCCAGCACTTCCTTCCTGAAGGGCTTTTCTTTGATCACGACGCAGTTCCCATCATTGCCCCACCAGATTGACTCGAAGCTCTGACTGCTCAGGATCTCCCAGAGCTTCTCAAGGATGGAGTTGGCTGAAGGTTTGGTGCTAGCAGAGATCTCCAAGGAGCAAAGTTTCATGTTGGGGTCCCAGGATTCATCAGACTAATCCTCAAGGGTATTTTTGTCTGTGGGGGTCCAGCAGCAGCATCCCAAGACGGTCCTGTATCATCTCCAGGATGGTCGGGAGAAGCTGAAGCCACCGGCCAAGCTGGATCCTCCAGGTCAGAAGCACAGGATGTCTCCTGTGAAGACAGCTCCATTTTGACTTTATTTTTCCACAGCTTGGCTGCCTCCAACCAGTATCTTGGTTCTGGCAGTCAGCAGGATGGAGTTCCGTGGCTCCAGCTGCCTGGGAAGTTCTCCAGCCTGTGTTCCATCACTGTGACATCACAGTGTGGCACCTGTCTCCGGGCAGCAGGAGGTGGGAGATGCAGGAATAACCCCATAACCCTGCTTTCCCAGACAGCTCTTTGAGCCCAGAGCTGATTCCAGCTGCATTCCCATGTGGAATGTCCATGGCAGTGCTGTGTTCCAGTGCCCCTGGGAGCAGTACCCAGGGAGGGATGGGGAAGGGGACAGCATCCAAGTGCCCCAGGCCTGAGGTTTTTTACTTGAGCACCTTCTCCCCCATGCAGAAGTGCCCAGGTGGGATTTCTGTGGAATAACCCAGTTGTGTGATGGCCACAGTGCTGCTCCTGCTGTGACTGTCCCTGTTCCTGGGTGTTGTGCTCGGATCCCAGCAGGCTCTCTATGCTGCTCCCTGGGATGAACTGTGGGGGAAATGTTCCCCAAACACGTCTTGCAGTGGAAATAACCTCCCCTGGGTTGGGTTCCTTGAATTTTCTTTGACTGGGAACCTTCAGAACCCAACGCAGGAACCTCACTGGAGTTCTCCCACCTTGTGCCCAGTTCTCAACACGCTCCGAGTGAGAGGACCGTGGCTGTGGAGTTGTGTGTGGACAGAGGAATTGTGAGGGACCAGTGGTGTCAGCTGAAGGCTCTGCTGGGATTCATCCCAGAGTCCTGGATGAGGTGGTGGGGTTATGGCAGGGCCCCTCTGGATCTACCAAAGGCCTGGGGGATCCGGGGAGGTCCCTCCTCACTGGGATCTGGCAGTGTCACTCCCGTGCACAGGGAGAGTGTGAGGGACAACCCAGGAGGTTGTACCTTCATTTGTGGGATTTTCTGGGTCCCATGGGGTGACGAGAAGAGCAGGGCAGGAATGTTGCTCAGAGTGGAGGGAGCACTGTACAGCTGCATGTGCTAAACTGAAATTAAACCCCACAGCCGTGTTGGCAATTAAATGGACATGTCAAAGCCATTCCATCCCCCCTAAAACCCCTCTCACTGAGACCTCCTTTAGCACAGAGCACGTGTGCCCCAGGATAAACTCTGTGCCAGCGTCTCCCTTCTGCTCCTCCATCCCTAATAAATACCCCAATATTTTGCATTTTCCTTCCCCCTGCCAGCACTGGAGGCAGAGCCCCATCCTGTGTCTCAGTGCTTCCTGATTGATGGATAAAGTAGGGGGAAAAAAGCAAGCAAACAACTTTGAGATCATTACAAGCACTATTAAGCATGACATAAACCAGAAAAATTAATGCAAAGCTTTTATCCCCCTTTGTTTATTGGGCTCAGCGATAAAACCAAACAAGCTTTAGAGAACTCTTTCACAAAATGTTCCGACCTCTCACTCCTACACCAGGGCACAAAGGAATAAATAAATAAATTTAATTTTCCTTGTCAAATGAGCAGGATCGTGGCTGGAAATCCAGCTGCTAGTGTTGCACCTACACGATATTAATAGTTTTGGAGGTGCTTGTGGGGTTTTTTAGGGGGGTGGCTGCTAATGCTGGAATGTTCCCAGAGCCTCTGCTGGGATTTGGCGTGATTTAGGCATCTGATGTGTCAATCGAAAGGATAAAAATAATTCCCCAAAAATGGCATTTAGGGTTCTGTAAGAGGAATGTTGTTGCTCATCAGAGGGAATGAGGAGCAGCTAAGTCTGGCCGCTGACGGGGAATGCCAGGGGGGGACGCCTGAGCACCCCGAGTGTGGGGATGGAGGACCCCCATCCCATCCCTGCCTGCCTTTGGGGTCCCATCAGGATCCAGCATTTGGAGAAGGGAGCACTCCACTAGCCCCTGCCATAGAGGGGACCCCATAAGCACCTCGGCACCTCCATTAGGGCCCTGCACGTGGGGAAGGGGGATCGATCCATCCTCTCCATGGGGAACGGGACCGCTGTGGGAAGGCAGACCCCAATACACCCCGTTTATGGAGAGAGGGGACCCCATCCTGCCCCGCACATCAGACACATGGCACGGGGACCCCACACTGCCCCGCCCATCAGACACATGGGGACCCCCGTTAAGGCCCCGTCCGTGGGAAAGGGGGGTCGGTCCATCCTCCCCCTGGGGACGGGACCCCATCTTCAGGGGAGGTGGGGCCCACCCCTCGGCGTGGGCCCTTTAAGAGCCGACGCGCGGTGGGGCGAGGCCCACGGTGACGTGACGCGCGTCACTGCCCGCGCGCCGCCGTGACGTCAGGCGGCCGCGCGGCCTGCGGGCCCCTGACGCCCCGGGCGCAGCCCTGGCCCCGCCATGCCGCGGGTCTACATCGGCCGCCTCAGCTACCAGGCCCGCGAGCGCGACGTGGAGCGCTTCTTCAAGGGCTACGGCAAGATCCTTGAGGTGGATCTCAAGAACGGGTGAGCGCGGGCCCGGCCCGGGCACCTTAGCCCCTCGGAAGGGCCGGGGGGAAGAGGCCGCCGGGGCGCTCGGGGCAGTGGTGGGGGCAGGACGGCTGGGTCGCCCCGTTTGGGCGGGCGTGAGGAGGCAGGACGCTTGGGCTCCCCCTTGGTGGGGGACGGGAAGCCTGGGCCTTCACTGGGGGGGCATCTCGGGTTCTCTCCTTTGCGGAGTGGGCAGGATGCCTGAGCTCCCGTGGGAGGAGGGACAGGGCCGCTGTCTCCCCCCTCTTTGACGGGGAGAGGATGGTTGGGCTTTTACTGGGAAACGGCAGTCTGCTTAGGTTCCTTTTTCGGGGGCAGAACGTCTGGCTTCCTCGTTTTCGGAGAGGGGCCAGGATGTCTGGGCCCCTCCTGGAGGGGGGACAAAATGCTTTGATTCTCCCTTTTCTGGAGAGGGCAGGACGCCTGGGTTCCCCTTGGGGGGGGGGGGGCG
>VZTJ01004897.1:68922-80008 GCA_013397795.1 Orthonyx spaldingii
ACGACGTCTGGGCCTTTCTTGGGGGAGGCAGGATGGCTGGGGCTCTGTTGGGGGGGATGCGGGTGCCTGGGCTCTTCTTTGGGTGGGGGTGAGGGAGGCTGGGTGGTTCCCCTTTGTTTGGGGTTGATGCAGGACACCTGGGCTCCCCTTTGGGAACGGGCCAGGACGGGTAGGTTTCTCCTCTGTGGAAGGCAGAACGCCGGGGTTTCTATGACAGCTGGGGGTTAGGACGGCTGGGTTCTGCCTCGGTTCTTAGGGGGCAGCTCGTCTGCCGCCCTCCTGCAGGGAGGGGAGTCACCCTGAGGGATCCTCCCCAGGCCCCTCTGCACTCCAGGAGAAGCGCTCCAGGGTGAGCCAGGCTGCACCCTAGGATAACGCCTCCGCAAAAGAACCCCACTGTTTTGGGCGGGAGGTACAGAGCTGCTCCCAGAGGCCCCAGGCTGTCTGGGGGCTGTCCTGCCCCCCCAAACCCACCATACCTCAGTGTGCTGTTCCAGCAGCCGAGCCGTCACTGCAGCTGCAAGGGTCTGATCCTGCTCCATCAGGACTTGGCCAAGACATTCAAGTGTGGATTTTTCAAGAAAAAACAAATTGCTATTTTTGGTGGGTTTTTCCTCAACACTCAAAGCCTCATGAGTGCTGATGCCTTTGCTTTTTCCGAGAAACCCAGCTTGAACTCTTCCTTAGAAAGGCTGAATGGAATATGGATTTATTATTATGTAGCCAGGAGAGCCAGGTATTAATTCCACCTTAGAAGTGGAGAAGAGGAATTTCTTGTACAATTTAGTCCTTGAGCGTTAAAGTGAAAGAGACTCATTAAGTTTTAATGCTGCTTGTGCTGATAGGTAGACATTTAAGAGGTTTGTAAGATGAATAAAATCCGTTATTAAAGCAAACAAATGTCCATGTGCCAGTGTTTTAACCCACACAGCCTCAGGTGTTGTTGAAGATTAGCTGAAATATCCAAGGCTGCTGTTTTCCAGTCCTGCTGTGTATCCTTGGAAATGTTTGGGGGGTCAGTTTTGCTGTTGCTGAGTAAACCCCAAATTCAGTATTTCCGTTTCATACCTGTTGGGGAGGGGGGGAGCCAATTGAACTTTCTTAACAGATGTGGAACTGCTGAGTTACATGGCTGATGTGGCAAAGGGACTTCTCTTCCTGCTTTTAAGGCAATTTAATTAGTTTTTTAGTTTTATGTTCTGAAGTCTTTTGACAGGTTCAGAGTTAAATTCCTCATCAAAAACGGAACTTGAGCAATCAGGTTTTATGTCTGTGCTTGGCAAGCCCCGGGCTGAGCTCTGCTCTCCTGAGCCTTCCTCCATGGCTCATTTCTGGTATTGCTTAGGAAACAATTCAAACTTCCTGCAGGGTATTTGACTGGAGAGATTGTTCCAGTGGCTTCTGCAAATCTGGGGGTTCCCCTTGGTGGATCATCCACTGGGAGTTTCAGCGGCTAAATTGGAATGCTGGAGCAAATGGAATGCAAAGTGACACCACAGAGCTCTAAAAGCTTATCTGGGGCTTGCTAATTGTAATTTAAGCTCGAAATTCAATGGCTTAAAGTAATGATTACCTGAGGGTAGGATGAGGAAATGAAAATGTGGGTCCTGTAGTATTCTCCATTCGAAATTTCCAGTTTTAATTGTGTGGTCTTAGTTTTCATACTCTTTCCTGCTCAGAACTGCACTTACAATCACAGCTCTCTGTGTGTAGTGAATGTATGAAATGACCAGAAAATTGGACTTTTTAGCCTTGTTTTTATCTTCTATGAACACCCTAAAAGCTACAATCACAGCTCTCTGTGTGTAGTGAATGTATGAAATGACCAGAAAATTGGACTTTTTAGCCTTGTTTTTATCTTCTATGAACACCCTAAAAGCTGCTTGAGATGCCTCTAAGAAAAAAACAAGCTAGTTCTTGTGCTTGCCTGCTTGCATTACTCTGAGCAGCTCTGAAGAATTCAAGGCTTCATCCCAATACAATACATACAGGACAGAGGGATGGACTTTTGCAGTGCATTGAGGAACACAGGTCAAAGCTTCAAACTTCCCATCTTCCATCTACCTCCGTTCAAAATCAGTGTTTGCTTTCCAAAGAGAAATGGTTTGGGTGGGAAGGGACCTCAAAGCCCATCCTGTTCCACCCCTTGCCATGGGCAGGGGCACCTTCCACTGTCCCAGGGTGCTCCAAGCCGTGTCCAGCCTGGCCTTGGATGCTTCCAGGGATGCCTGAGGCCATCTCCAAGATCATGGTTGGACTCCCTGGTCTTGGAAGGCTTTTCCAACCTGAACAGTTCTGTGATTCTGTGTTTGTTGGGTGTGTAGGGTAGTGCTCACTTTTAATGGTTAGGGTTTTTAACCTCTACCTTTAAAAAGAAAGATAACATCCTTAATTTCATCAAAGATTACTCCATAGTAGTAATCTTTTGCTAACATAAATTAATTCAGCCATTACACTCTCACATGATTTATCATTTTGTTGATGAAGAATGACTTTCGGTTCAATTCAGCAAATCAATAGATGTGTTTTCATACCTTTGTATTTCTCTCCCTGTTTTTGGAGGTGTTTCAATTTTTTGTAGGTTTTTTTCCAAGGCTCAAGCCCTTGAACCCTCAGGTCTGCTCAGGAGGCTCATCTGCAGGACAGTACTCCCAGGGCTCTGCAGGAAGCCATGAGTTGCTATTGAACACAGATGCCTCAGGTTCAGTTCCTTCCCAGTGATCCCTTTTCCCTCCCTCTCCCTAGGTATGGCTTTGTGGAGTTTGATGATCTGCGAGACGCTGACGATGCTGTTTATGAGCTGAATGGGAAGGATCTGTGTGGGGAGAGAGTGATCGTGGAGCACGCCCGGGGCCCACGTCGTGACAGCAGTTACAGTTCTGGACGCAGTAAGCACTTGTGCATTTGTATCCATGGCTTATTTTAAATAAAACATTGGTTTACTATTTTATTAAAAAGTAATTTAAAAGGAAAGTGATACAAAGTTGTGACTAGTGTTCTGTAACTGTAAATGTAACTGTTGATCTGAATATTTATTAATTTGTTTGTTGTATTAAACTATTTTAATTGATATATTAATAAACAGTTTCTTGTACCATTTTTATTATTATCATTTTGTTTAACTATTTGAATGGTTTATTTGCAATGTGATCTCTAACATAAATTTAACAAAGACCTCAATGTTTTAATTGAAAGAGTCCTTTGAGGCTAAGATGACTGCCCGTTCCATTTGCTGGCCTTGGGGTACCTTTCCATGAGTGGCTCCTTGACCTTTGTGGCCCTTGGCTGACCAAAAAAAAAGGAAGCCATGTGATGACTGCAAGTTTTTCCCTTTAGACCTGGGTGGTGAGGATCCCAAGGGTTAGAGACAGATGAGATTAATCTGAAATAGGTGCCTGAAAAGCTTTATTCATGTCAGATATTCAGAAAGCCTTTGAGCAATGTAAGTAACATTAGTCAACTGGCTTTATTCAGTTTCTTCTTTCAAACTGTTTTAAAAGTAATATTAAATATAATTGCATGTTAATTCTAGCGTAATTATAGTTCTGTGCCTTGTTTAATTATGAGCTTGTAGTAGAGTTTTGCAATGCTTTGGGTCTTTGCAGGGTGTTGTTACACTGGGGGTTGGGTGTAGCCCAGGGGTCTGTGCTGTCTGCGGGACATGTGGGGCAGAGCGGCTCCGCTCGGGGCGCAGAGCAAGGCTCCATTTCCCTGGCTGAAGCTCTGCTGTCTGCTTGTCACCTCCTAAAGGTGGATATGGTTATAGAAGAAGCGGAAGAGATAAGTACGGTCCCCCGACCCGTACAGAATACAGATTGATTGTGGAAAATTTGTCAAGCCGCTGCAGTTGGCAGGATCTGAAGGTATGGGGCCCCTTTCCTTACCCTCTCTCTGTTACGGAGCACAAAGGGTACAAGTCATCTTCAGCAAGACAGAGTGGTGTGCACCTCTGCTTTGTTCCAACTCCTGAGCAATTCCACGTGGGGTAGATTTTGGAAGTAACACACACCTTAATACAGGAGTGTATTTGTGTGTATGAAACCATTAATGAGAGGTTGGGAGTTGCACCTGCAGAACTGGTGGCACTGGACAGTGTGAGAATAACTTTATCCTTAGCAGCAGCCAACATCGTGTACAGATGTGTTTTATCTTCTCTTAAGCCCTGTCAAAACAGACCCAAATCATGCCGGGGTAGGGTTCACTAGAGATGGAGGAGTTTGCCCTTGTCAGTTTGGATTTAACCCATCCACTCGTAACGTGCTACAGCTGTTTGATACAACAGCGTTGTTCCTGCAAACTCTGTTAGGAATTTCCACACCATCTAAAGCTGTTTTAAGGAGAGTTTCAGGGAAAGGATGCTTCTAGAATGAGTAATCACGCAAAACCCCTGCCAAAAGCTGTTATTTTTGAAGTCCAGAGGAGTGGCAGGTGATTCTCTGTAGTGGAGGTGTTGAGTGACACTGTGGAGCCCACAGTACCTCTGAGTACTCTGGAGGTGGCATGTTGGCTCATGATTATCCACATCGTGGGTTCAGGGAGCAGGATTTCAATAGCAGATGCAAAAAGATTAGTGCTTCCTTATCAAACTGAGCAGCAATGGTTAAACCCACTTGTTCTTACTGGAACACTTTCTCTTATGGTTCTTTTTTAAGGGTGTGTAAAATTTGTTCTAAACAAACTTTGACGTAGTAGAAACTGGTCTGTAATTGAATTGTTACACTAGTTCAGGTACGTACGGAGATGCTTCCAGTGTCTTTGTTGTTAACGCTTCACACCATCAGTAGCTTGTCTTTGCTTCTGGTATTAAAATTGTAAGTAGAGCATGGCATGATTAATCCTCCAATGGATGCACTGCTGCTTTTTTGAGAATAGCTTTCATTTCAGTGTACTTAAACGGGGAGTAGCTGGGTTGAAAACAAACCAAACCAGAGGTCTGTGCCCTGTTTCCACTGCAGCCAAATTCCACGGGGGCTGAAAGATACCCTGGCCTGGCAGGTTGCTCAAAGCAGGGCAGAACAGACCCCTGATAAACAGAGGGGTTTAGGAATGGAAACGGAGAAGTCAGGAAGCATGAAGTGGGAAAATGAATTGAGCTTGGAGTTCTGGGGGGGGTTATCCAGCAGAACGAGCTGTGTTGACGAGGTGGAGGATGAAAGGAGGTCTGCTTCTCTGTGGGCTTCTTGCCTCTTCATATTCAATCTTTATCACTTTTCCTAAATATTTTTGAAAACATGATTTAGAGAGCAAGCATTTTACTTCTTTAATCACTTCTGTAATTTGAAACTTCGAGTCCAGATATTTGATCTTAGACTTGAGATGGGAGACCTTGAGTTATCATTTCGCTCAAAACTATCAACCTGGTTCTAATCACACCAACTCTGTGAAGTCATAGTGTGTTATTTGGCACTACAGGTGCTGTTTGGGTCAAAGCCTTGCTGACATCCCTTTGAATAGAAGAGGCTCAGGGAGCATCGTGTCAGAAGTGAGCAGGGTCAGCTGGAAGCCTGGCTCTGGATTCAAGGCGATGGTGATTCTGTCCTCTTCCCCTAGGATTATATGCGTCAGGCAGGGGAAGTGACATATGCAGATGCACACAAAGGAAGGAAAAATGAAGGTGTGATTGAGTTCAAATCCTATTCTGACATGAAAAGAGCCCTTGAAAAGCTGGACGGGACAGAAGTAAATGGCAGAAAGATTAGATTAGTGGAAGACAGACCTGGATCGAGACGGCGCCGCTCTTACTCCAGAAGCCGAAGCCATTCAAGGTATGTCTGTGATGTATCTCAGGTTGAAGTTACATGAACATAGTGATTGAGACTTTTGGGTTCCAAAACACCTTGGAAATGTTTGGAATTCTCAACAGGTGTAGTCTCTTGAGAATGTATTAGTGTCCAGGGCAAAGAGGACTGTGTTCTGAGGTGTCTCCCTTGGTGGCTGTGTGGAGCTGCTCCCTGACCACTTGTGACTGTTCTTCGCTGGTACTCAGCCCTTGCTCCTTGTGGGAGCAGCTGCATGGCCGGTGGAGCCACGCACATAGAATGAAACAGAAGGTGCTTCTCACACTTCAGCTCTGAACACTGTGTTCTGCTCCAAGCACCAGGACTAACAGTTCTTTCTCAGCTTGGAAACCTCCACCTGTTCCCTGTTTCTCAGAGATTTGTTGCTTTCCTTGTCTGACCAAGAGCTGCTTCAGCAGCACTAAGTGTTCTCCCCTTTCCATTCTGGGGTAGAACTTGTTGCAAGAAAACTCAGGCAAATCTTTACTGTTCCTAGAAGAACTTGCTTCTGAAATCAAAATCTGAAGTCAAAGCTTTATGCTAGTGTCTCATCATATTCAAACTGTGATTTGATTGGGAAAGTGATTATCCCTTAAATAAACTGGCATCTTTTCTTCCAGATTAGCACCCTGCTCACAGCCAGACGTGGCAGCAGGGATGAGAGGTGGGGAGAAGGGTGCTCTAAGTTTGTAACTGTGTTGTGTAACTGAACATTTGGCTGCTGAAAGGTGCTTTAACCCTGTGGGGTTCTGCCCACAGGGATCACAAGCTCTCCATGGGCACGTGCTAACGTGAAGCTGGTTCCTTGTGTTCCAGGTCTCGCTCTCGGAGCAGACACTCCCATAAGAGCAGGAGCCGCAGTGCCAGTAGCAGCCGCTCCAAGAGTAGATCCAGATCCAGGTATGTCTTTGTTGTGGGAGAACTGGGGGCTCTCATTTTGCTGAGAAGCATCATATTCAATTTGCACCAGGAACATTTTGTTTTTCTTTTCCTTCCCATTCTCTGCACACTCTGCTCAAACTCTTGCCGCACTAAAGCAGAGCTGTCTGTTGCCTTTGCACTTCCAGGTCTGTGTCCCGTTCCAGAAGCAAGAGCCGTAGTCGAAGCAAGAGCCATAGCAGAGGCCAGAAAGAGAAAAGCAGGACTCCAAGTAAAGAGGATAAAAGTAGGAGCCGCAGCAGGAGTGCAGAGAAATCCCGAAACAAAAACAAGGATAAATCTGAGGTTACTCTCCATAACAGCGATGAGAAAGCCAAGAGCAGGAGCCACAGTAAGGAAAAGAGCAGGAGCAGGAGTGGGAGCAAGGACAGGGGAGAGGTGAGGGAGAGCATGAGGAGTAGAAGCAAAGACAGGGAGAAGAGCATTAGCAAGGCTGGAAGCAGGAGCAAGAGCAGGGATGAGAGCAGAAGCAGAAGCCACAGCAAGGACAAAAGGAAAAGTAGGAAGAGGAGCAGGGATGACAGCAGAAGTAGGAGCAGGAGCCGCAGCAAGAGTGAGAAAAGCAAGAGGCGCAGCAAGCGAGACAGCAAAGGCAGCAGCAGCAAGAAGAGAAGGAAGGACAGCCAGGAGCGGTCCAGGTCAGGCTCCAAAGAAAAGGAGCAGCTCAAGTCCGAGTCGGACAAGAAGGAGGCAAGAGGCGAGGGGGAGGATGCGGTGTCCCGCTCCAGGTCTAGGTCCATATCCAAGTCCAAACCAAATGTCAAATCAGATTCTCGTTCCAGATCCAAATCTGTTTCAAAGCCAAGGTCCCGGTCCAGGTCTAGGTCTGCCTCTAGGTCACACTCCCGGTCGCGGTCAAGGTCCCGCTCCAGATCCTAACCTTGCTGCAGCCCCACTTGGAATGGTTGGAAAAGTCTTTTGTACATGTTTAGTAGCTGTAACCACATGATTGAAGTAGACCCCTGTCGATGCTGTGTATTTTTAACAACCTGATGGTCTGTCTGTCATTAACTGCAGCACTCCCTCCCTGCAGCGCTACCTGGCCTGAGGGTGCTCTGCTCATTTTCTATCCCACAGAAAGGTTCTCTTTACAGACAGCTCTTCCTAGAGCCCCCAGATTGCCCTGTTTTCCAGGGAGAGCCCTGCAGGGAATGAGCACTGCGCCCTGGTGGGTTTGTGGGATTGCGGTGATGACTGATAGGTAGGTATGACGGATTCAACAGTCTTTGCCCTTGATTGATGCCCTTTGATGTCTGCCATTTAGTGGAAGTGCTAAGTCTTAAGTTTCATACTACTTTTGTTCCATATCTTTTGGACTTACAAAGTTGTGAATACCACAGTCAAAAGGAAGAAAAATAGAGGTACTTGGAGTAATCTATAGGGAAAAGAGGTATAATTCCATATTCTAGTATTGTGACAATATCCTTGTTTTATATTAAATTTTTTTATTTTATTTTTCCCTGTCTTGCAAAGTACAGTGATTCCTGTTTCCATGAAATTTGAATAAAGACTATTTTTGCTTGATGACATTTGGTGGTGGTTACCTGATGCTGTGTTGTGACTGTCAGTGTTTTCTGTTGATCAAGGTAAGCCTGAATTTGTAGAGTCACTCAGAGAAAAGGTTCTTATTTCAGAAAGTCACTTCATATTCAGTGTAGGCACAACACTTGAATACAGTCCAGATAAAGAACTTATTTCTCCAGCATATTTTCCAGGAGGTTTTCCTCCTAGTAAAACACCTGTGCTTGGGAGGAGCCTTCATGAAAGAAAAAACTCTGGATGTGCTTCTAGGCTTGGAAGCACGGAGGGTGGTGGTGGCTGTTCTGTGGCATGTCCCCAGCATCTCTGGGGACCTGGGGAGAAGGGAGGGCAGCTTCTAGCAGGAGTTTTGTAGGTATGTACGTGTTCCTGAAAAATATCCCATTTTTAGACTTAGGCCATTTGCAAATTGCTCAGACTGAACTTCCCACAAGCTCTTCTCCTGCATGATTGGCTTTGAATGAAGAAGTGACATCCCCAGCACCTGTTCTGCCTGCCAGCAACATTCTGAAAAATAGAAGGCAGAATGTACTTTGTGAACTCTTGGTCTGGAATAAAAAGGTTAGTCACAGCTTCCCCTAAAACTGCCCTTTAACCAATTCCAAACTGCTCACAACAGATGGCAGCGGCTCTCCAGCGAGAGAATCACTTCATACGTGCAAGTAATTCCATATAATTTAATCATTTGGAACTTATCCTGCCATATTAAAAAGATTAAAAGGTAATAGATCATCAGAGTTGCTTTCAACACAAAATATTTCCCCACACTTTGAGAGGGGTCAGGGCTTGGCGAGTGGCGCAGACTTTATCAAATGTCGTATTACCACAGCCGCATGAGAAAGTTCTGTGGAAGTGATATTTAATTTCTTCAGAAGGAAAAGCATTTTCCAGCTATATGTATTTAGTGCTTTAGCATCTTAGACTCTTAGAACATCATTTTTAATCCTTTTTGCTGCTTAATCTTAATACAGAAGCAAACTAGCCAAGGCAAGATGTTTGCTAATAGAGGATAATTAACTGAAAAGTACTTTTAAGAAAATCTGCAAGTTATACAGTTTAGGCAAAGACTAAAAAGTGACTCTAGTTTCTGCTGCCTGGCAACTCTGTTCCGAAGGACGGAGCCAGGTTGTAGCGAGCCCTTTGGGAGAAGCATCCATTCCTTAAATATCTGAGGACAGGCCTTTGGAGGGAGGTATGTGGGAGTAGGTCTGAGGTGTAGATTGTCACTGCAAGATTGTGCAGCAAGAAGAGGGAAAGCCACAAATCCTGCATGTGTGAGCACCTGGAGCATTGGTGATTGCTGTGTGTGCAGTGCAGGGTGTGGACACACCACCACTGGTGCTTTACTGCCCAGAGCAGGGACAGATCTTGGCACAGGCTCATTCTCCCCAGGCACCGTACATGTGGGTTGGAGTGTTGGAGCAGCAATTCCCAGGGATGGACACTCTGGGACATCCGACTGCTGATAATTAGTGTGAAGCACTGCAAGTGCCCCACGATAGTGATTCCGTGGGCAGGTCCAGGCACATGCCCCGGATGGGTTCTGCTGCATCATTTAATGTTCATTTCTGTCTCATGGACGTCACTGGGTGAGTCTCCCCCATTAATATTGCATTAAAGCGTAGGTTTTGTATCAAAACCTCCAGCTCACATGGCTCCCTGGTGTGGGCACTTTGCCTTTCCCAGCCTTGAGTTGCTGCTATCTCGGTGCTCCTGAAACTGCAGGGGTCTGCCTGGCAGCAGGTGTGAAGCTAGTCAATGGCAATAATACAAAATATTAAACAATAATAATAATAATAATAATTATATTGCATGGCCAGAGAGGAAGATCAGTGGAATGTCTGCAATATTCCCAAGTAACATTTCTGTGTGAATAATTAAATACAAAGTGAGAACTCAAGTTTATGCTCAAAGCATCTACTCAGATGCACTGAAAAACAGCCCCAGATAAGCACTTTGGAGGTGAGCTCTGAGGAGGGAAAGCAGGAATGTGTGTGGCAGGCACAGGGCAGCTTCTGGCAAAATGATCCATAGGGCAGTGAGATAAAAGGGCAAGAAGCCCCAAAATAGGGATCTCTCAACAAAATTTACAACAATTAGAACCAAATTAAGAGTCTAAATAAATAGGGGTGGTTCAATTATTTGTAAAATTTTTTGGCTCCAACACCCCTGTAAACCTGGACCCAGCAAATGCTTAAATGCTGATTACAACCACCTGCAGAGTTTGCATTTTAGCTGGCACAGATGAGGTGAGAAATATATTTGTTTTCTGACTAAATTTAAAGATTTTAAAGGGTATTTTATGTGCCTTGCTCGAGGGATGAAGAATACTGTGATGTGTATTTCAAATGAGCCATTGCAAATCTCATTTATTATTTTCCCGAAATCCCATTCCATTTAAGCTGTCACAGTTTGGGGCCCACTTGTGCTCTTTCCTCTTTCACCGTGGCGGAAAAACCCCGACGCGTCATTAAAAAATCCTACCCCTACCTCTTTTATTGTTTCAAAATTCAAATACAAAGGAAAATAACACTCCCAGATGAGAATACAAGCAAGTTTAACAAACGCAGAGAAGAGGGGGCAATATTCCCTGTTACTCCTGGCCGTGGGAGGCAGCGGGACGCAGTGGTCACGAACTGCTGGATGCCGGCACCAACGGCGGTTTACAGCTCCCCTTCCCAACTCTCCCTTCCCAAATCTCCATCCATCCATGGATGTGCCCCAACGCCCACGGCCGTGCCCAGGCTGCCCCCGGCCAGCTCAGGGAGCAGCACTCGGAGCGGGGCTGTGCCCCTCACACCCACACTGCCCCTCCCAGCGCCCCCAGTCCG
>VZTJ01004897.1:80362-129083 GCA_013397795.1 Orthonyx spaldingii
CGGGGCTGCCGCGGCCCCGCGGGGCAGAAAGTGCGGGTAAACCCCAAAAAGGGCGAAAACCACCGCAAACACGGCCGTGGGCGCGGGCAGAACGCGGGGTGAAGTTCTTGGCACGCTGCGGGGCACAGTCATAAAGTATTTTCGGTTTCTGAGGTGGTCTTTGCCCAATTTTGACGCGAGAGGTGGTGGAGAAAATCGGAGTTATCCCGCCTGGGCGCCGCTCCGGTGAAACTCCCCGGGACTGTGACAACTCAAAAATATTAACAAACATATAAATCCAGTGCAATAGAAACAGTTCTTGGAGACCTTCCCAACACCAGAAAGATTTAAGTTTGAAAACAGATTTTACATGACGGGAAAAACAAAAACAAAAAAACATCAAACTTTCTGGCAGTAAATTCAAAGTGCAGAACTAATGGAATGGCGATTTTGAGAGGGGAAGTCGGTGCTGAATAAATAGAAGGATAAATATAATCCTTCAAAAGTATCGATCGGCTGCAGGTAGGGATCGGTGTGGGACAATCTGAGTGATGTTTGGTGTCAGGAGAAAGGTATTAGGACAGTTTTATGGATTCCTGGTGCCGCAAGGAATCGGATTAGATTTATACTATGAATATATTTAATTTATTCAATTACTGCCCAGATAAATTTTTTAAAAATAGCCTCTAACTGGGATTAAGGAATAAAGAGCTCTGATATTTTGTGCCAAGTTGTAAAAGACCTTTCTGGTTTGTGTTTTATTATATAGTAAAATGTCCCAGCTGGTGTGGGGTAGTGAAGTGCCAGGACCTTCCCCAAAAGCGTCTCCAGAGAAGTCGCTCTTGGTGTGGTGCTGCAGCTCACAAACTCACACACACACTCTCGCCGGATAGCTGCGATGGTGAAACACGAGAAGCATCCTTGTATGGAATTCCGCAGAGGGGTTTATTGAAGGAGGGTCCAAGAACGGAGAACAGGGAGGGTGGTAGCCACGAAAGAACCCAGGGCCGAAGACAAAGGACAAAGGGGTGTCCAACCTTCTGTATGGAGCAAATAGGAGGCGGGCAGAGCATCAGGGTCAATCGTCTGAGGGCAAGGGGGCAGAACATAGGTGGGGTCAGGGTCTGAGGGCCAATGGGGAAAACCTGGGGGAGTGACAAAGGAGCAGGGGCCAATGGAGAAACAGAAAAGGGAGAATTCTCTGGAATCGGGGACCTCATGTGGTACAAGAAGGCAGGGATACCAACAACCAACCAAGGTAGCAAAGCTGGGGTACCTTTGAATAATGGGAACAAGGAATCCTGGGAGAAGGCTGCTCACCCTAACCTAAGGAGCAGTTATCAAATCAGGGGTCTTCCCACCAATGGACCCTGCTGGTCCTTGGTGATACAGGCTTAGCGGCCTCCACAGTAAAACAAAAGTAAAAAGGAGGGAGAACAGGGACTTGGTGCTTCAAACTTTCCTTCCTACACAGCAATTAAGAACAGTCTGATGTAGTCTCATCAGCGTTTTGCTTCCTCACTTTATGATCTCTAATCTACTCAGATTATACATTTTTGAGGATGGGAACAGTCTTCTCCTGAGCGAGTACTCCTGCTTGGCGATGGGAGATATGTAATAATGATTAATAAGAGTCCCCAGGGTAGTTTGCTGGATTGTAGTCTTATAAAGTAATTACAGATGCAATTAAAACAGAGGATGTTTTTGGCCTCTGTGCACTAGTTTTGCCCTAAAATTGATTGCACCTTATACTGCAAGTAATCCCATTAAAGTTGAACACGTGTGAAATGAATTGTAATTCCCAGTGAGTGCCAGGGTGGAATTGAAGCTGAATTTGAGCTGCTGAGGACAACTGGGTACAACTGCTGGGCAGGTTGCACAGGGCCAGCTCCACAGTTTGTCTTGGCCACAGGTGATTTATCCTGTCTTGGGGGGTTTCATTGCCATAATGAGCAAGTTGCAGGAGGCTGGGTGGGTACAGCCAGATGTGCTCTGCAGTCCTTCCTGCCCCACTGACTCCTCAGGACCGAGACTGTGTTTCCTTGCCTCAGCCATGCTGTTTATCAGTAATTTTACCACCAGTGCTTTATTTACTGAAATTTTAAGGCTTCACACTGATTTTTAAAAGTAGCATCTTGAATTTATTTAAAGCAGTGTCTGCAGTCTTACTTCAAAATATGCTTAAAATTGTGTTGGTTTATTTGCAAGAGAAGGTCTGGCTGTCCCTTGTCTCACTTCTATCTTCATGCAAAGCATTTAGTGCAGATACTTCTGGGTATGATGATAGATCCACTGGTGTTGGGGGATGTGGATTTGAGGGTGAGGCTTCAGTATAACCCTCTTGTGTGTGTGTGTGTGTGTGTGTGTTTGACACAACTGTGTCAGCAGACCAAGAGAAGCAGCTCACAGACTCCAGCATTGCTTGGGGCTTCGTTCTAGGATGAGCTGCCTGGTTTACAGTAAACTTACAGTTTTGCTGTCTTGATCCTATGAGCTGATTGAGGCTGCATTACTGTGGTGCTGTTTATTTTCTCCCAGTGCAATAGCACTTACCATAATCTACATGTTATCGTGTGCTTAGGGGAAGCTTGGAAGGGCTCTGTTGTACAAATGAGATGGACAAACTCCTGAAAACCCAAGTACTTCATCTTGTGGTCCTGTGGCAGAACTGAGACAAAAAATGTTTGCTTCTCCTCCATACCAGCCAAAGCATCCCTCTCTCTTCCTAGCCTCTTTTCCCCATCCCATCTTTCAGAGCAATATTGTCCTTGATTTGTAGTTACAATTTTTCTTTCTTCGTGAGAAACAAAAATTAGTAGGAAGTGCCATGGGTGGAGCTTGGAATTCCTCACTTATGAATTTTGGTTTTTTCCCTTCACTGACATAGACAGTCTCTTCATGCTGTTAAATGCTTGCCAGTGGCTACTGACACTTTCTCTTGAGGCATTGGTACAATTCCATTGCAGGCTCTGGAAGTTCATTTTAGTCCATGACTGATGAGGTTCCTGGAGGTGAGGCTGGGTTTTTTTTTTTTTGTAATGGTATTAGCACAGCCTTGCAAAATATTACTTGTCTGAGGTAAGTAATAGGTTTTGACGCGTGAGTAAAGCATCATCTGTCATCGTCACAGCAAAGTTTGGGTGAGGTGGTTGTGTCTGAGCTCCTCAGTGTTCCAAGCAGCTCTGAAACCAGTTTAGTTGTGCTGCAAGGAGTCGTGGTGGGTTTTGTGTATTTCTGTGTGAGCTGCAGATCTGTTCCTCACTGGTGGCTCAGGAGTGCCTGGCAGATGTCACAGTCGGGTGTCAGACACGGCTGCAGAGCTCCCGAGGGGCGGGGGATGCTCTCAGAGCCAGCTCGCTCCGAGGGAGAGGAGCAGCTCTGCTCAGCTCCCATCCTGTTTCAGGGCAGAAAGGTGATTTGTAAGTCAGTTATTCCCAGAACAGCATGGTATCAGATGGTTCTCTTGATGGCAGCTGCTTCTTGAATGGGATTTTGCCTCCTCGTCCATGGAAGCTTAGGCAGAAGGGCTGCAAACTTCATGTTATTGCTTGATTTACAGTCCTTGGGTTTATTGCACCATTGCATTCCTTGCCACAGAGAGACACTGAAGTCCTCATGTCATTGGAAATAATCCTGGCAGCACCTGAAATGGGATTTCTGTTGAAATGTTTCTCTTCCCATTAAGTCTGATGGTGTTTATAGAAGTGGAGTGAACCCCCATCCACCCATTTAGCCTTCACACTTAGTTTGTGTGAACTTCTGCCCTTTTTTCTTCCTTTTTCTTTTTATGTTTGGTCTTCTAACAAAGGTAAGATGGATGTTAAAAGCCAAAGCTGGTTTTCTACAGTAACAATGAGGTGGTTTCCCAAGGCTGCACTGGTTCAGGGGCAGAAATGAGATCAAAACCTGAGTATTTCTGACCTCTTCCTATGGATTCCCTTTCTAAAGATAAGCACAGAGGTCTTGGTGGGAGCATATTAATTAGGCTCCATTATCTCTGCCAGCCTGGCAATCATTTATCATTTCATAAATCTGAATCTGCAACTTGGAACTGAATGACTCATCTCAGTTTTGCAGTATCTTCTTTTGCCTTAATGTTTCTGAGCCTTAAAATGCTAAAGATGAAAAGAAATCACAAATTAGGACAAACGAGGAATGTTCGTGCCTGACTGTCGTCCCTCAAAATGTTTCAAGTTAGTTTCTGCTCTCTTTTTAATTGCACCATTTGCTTGATTTTATTGTAGATTTTACTGATAGGGAGCATTATAAGAAAAGCAGTTTCTTTATTCTATTTTTCTGTGGGTTTTACTGAATTTATAAAATGCAGAGATGAGAAAGACTGATTATTTTATCAGGTCTTCTCTGGTTATGTTCAAGATTATTTTCTACATTGTGATTTTTGACAGTTTTCCTGGCCCAGTTGGAGGTAAATTCTCCAAGTTAATGACTTCTGTCCAAGTAACTTCCAAACTCCTTCTCCCAGAGGGAGCTTTGTAAATAGTGTTGGTGTTTGAGCTTCTTTATTTTTTAAGCGCAAACACAAAGGGATGGATTTGCCCTTGCTGGAACTGGCATTGAAATATTTGCTACAAACAATGTTTATAGATGTGCAAGGCTACACCAAATATTAATATATTCAATACCACCTGACACAAGGCTCGTGTAGTCCAGTTCCTGCCTCTCCCTGCAGCCACGGTGGCGTGGATCTGTTCTGTGACCCTGAACACGAACACCGGCTGCAGATGTTCCACACCTGCAGTTTGAATGAACGAGTGGAAGCCGGGGAACTCCTACAGAGATTATCCTGTGCTACCCAGAGATATTTATTATTGCCATTTGCAAACGTCTGTCCTGCTTTTGGCCCAATTAAAATTAAAATTAAAATAACCATAAAGAGCATAGTGCTGGAATTGCAGCTGTCGGAATGCTGAAGCTCCCTGTGCTATCCTGCATATCAGATCCATGGGTCTTCCTTTGGCTGAATTAAACTCACACTTTGAACCTGCAGGTAGAAAGTTGAGCACCTGCAAGGCTTCAGGTCAGGAGTGGAGATCAGGGGCAAACATGGCTCTTGTGAATCAGAACCAAGGTCTGATGATCACACACTTGGGGTTCTGTGTTACAGGAGGCACGGTGTCTGCTGACATTCCCAAATTACCTTCAGCTGTTCTGTTCCATTGTGCTGAAAAGAAATACACAGAATTGCCCTCCAGGCTGCAAGTTCTGAGTCTTGGGGAGGAAAAAATCAATTCCAAGTGAAATAAATTGGAGCTGAAGGAACTTGAGAGCTCCGAAAAATCAGGTTATTGTTACCGCATCAGGCATTCAGAATCAGGCCCTGATGTTCAGGAGTTGTTGGTAATCTTCCTTCTCATTCTCCCTTTGTGCAATGGGGAAGGGCTGGGAAGGACCTTAAGCTATGAGGAGCCAATTCACCAGCAGATGTGGATAAACCTTCATGCTTGGAGTGTTCTGAGATCAGCGGTCTACACTTCCATAAAACATACAGTTGGTCCACTGACTCCCTTGGGTTATTATTTTCACTGTGGCCTAACCTTTGCCCTGTGTTCAAGTCATTACACTTCTGCTCCTTATCCAGCAGTAACGTTCCCTTGCAGAAACAGCTCCACTTTTATTGATTCCTCCTAATAGCAGAGAATCAACAAAGCACCACGTTATTTATTAGACTGAAAGACACCAAATAATACTGTTTTGTTTTATATTAGATGATCAAGTGTAAGAGCCCTCAGTACCTCAGTTAGTGGGTCTGGTTGGAATGTTCAGCTGGAACACGATAACTGCCTGCCCAGGGACCTGCTTTGTCCTTAAGATCACAAACTTTTTTCTTCTTTTTTTTTTTTTTTTTTTTTTGGTGTTTAATCCTTTTTTCCCCTCTCTCTTCCTGCTATATTCCAGTTCTTGCATGCACAGAATACATTTTTTCTTAATTCCATTCAAGAACATGTGTGGAAGGACAGATTATTTCTGGAGGGTTTGTGTGGATTTCATATTAGCAAACCTGCTCTATTGAGCTCTGTTGTGTAAAGGAAGATGCAGTCCTGATAGTCAATTCTGCATTTCCAGAACTTACTGTATAGGGGGATAGAGTCTTGTGGCACAGGAGTGCCTGGCAGATGTCACAGTCGGGTGTCAGACACCTCTGCAGAGCTCTCGGGATATATGCACTTATATAGGGGGATAGAACCTTGGGATGAAACTGGAGGTTGCCCCCATGATCACCCTCAGATGAGAGACTGTTAGTAAAGATGCTTGTTGTTTTTCTAATACAAATTTATGTGTGCTGGGATTGGGGTTGGGCTTCCCCAGCTCACCTGGCTGCAAGTGCATTGTGAGATGATGGCAGGAGGAAGCCCCAGCCTCTGCCTGCACCGCTTTGGGCAGAACCAGAGCTGTTCATTCGTGTGCAGGAGCGTCCCTGCCCCGGGGACCTCTGCTCTACAGTGCCGTGGGCACCTTCACAGCTCCCAGGCACAGGAACTCTCTCTGGAATAGCACGTGGGGCTCAGAGATCCTCCTGCCACTGACCCTCTGCCAGGACACTACCCCATCCCATCAGCCTCAGCATGGAGCCTCTGGAATCTGCACCAGGATGCTGCTGCTCTTAAAAGTGTTTGAGGGAAGTGAACAGGATGGAATTCTGCAGGAAGCTGAGTCCATTTAGAATTATCATTTCTTCAGAATGGGATGTTTCTCTTCATGTTGAAATGAAAACAATGCTCTGTCTCCTTGGGGCTACAGAGGAGGATGTGAGCCTTTCAGAAGCAAGTCCAGCATCTTTGAAGCTTTAAGAAATACAACCTTTAGATGAGAGGGAAGAACACTTGGGATGAAGCTTTGATAGGGTGCTGAAGGCAGGATCCCGAGGCCAGGAAACATGCAGGAGTAGAAGACAGAGGGGGCTTCTCCCCTCCACAAGGAGCCCTGCTTCAGAGTGAAGCAAGTGCTTTCAAACTGAGGTTTCAGTGAAGTGAAGTGCAGATGGCTGAGAAAAGATCTCAGACTAATGAAGTGCTGGGAATAAAAGCTTTGGAGCAGATGTTGCGAATGCAACCACCTTTGGCTTGCCTCTTTCATTCTGGAGTTCAGTAACTCCATAATGCAGACAGTAAAGAAGATCAAGGAATGAGTAATCTTTGCAGCTATTTGCTCATCAGAAAGGTGGTTTTTTTAGTTGGTTGTTTTTGGTTTTTGGTTTTTGGGTTTTTTTTGATGCTTGGTTGCATTTGCAGGTCAGGAGTAATAAAAGATGCACCATGGCACTATTTAACACACTTCAATAATTTTATCTGGACCAATAGTGTGTTCCTTCATGGCCTGTGTTTTAAGCTCCAAGAATGAATCTCTGAAGTCTGCCACGTATCATTCCTTTTCCAAAGCTGCCCTGTATGTGTCTGGAGGGGTTTTCTAGTTCTGCGTCTGGATTTCTATGATGTCCTTAGCAGGACAGGCCGTGTGTGTGCAGAGCTGTGCTGAAGCAGGGGTGGGTGTCAAACCCCTCCCTCCTTCCCAGCTCTCCTCTCCTCAGTGGCACAGGGAGATGGGAATGGGGGTTATGGTCAGTTCATCACAGGTTGTTTTTGTCACTCATCAGGGAGAGGAGTCCCGGTCCTTCCCTGCTCGAGCAGGGAATTCCTCTCATGGGAGACAGTTTTTCATGAACTTTTCCAAGGTGAGTCCATCCCATGGGCAGCAGTTCTCCACAGACTGCTGCAATGTGGGTCACTCTTCCCCCGGGTCAATCCTTCAGGCTGTTCAGCATCACTTACTTTGTAAATCACTTGTTTCCTTTGATTAAATTCCTCCCTGTTTCAGTAGAGCTTCCTCACAGGTGATATCATGAAGTCATTAAGGTTGGAAAAGAGCTTTAAGATCATCAAGTCAACCAAGATGTGCCTAAGAGTACTATTGGAGACCAGTGCTCCAAAATTAAAACATTACAAATAAAAGGGGGTTTTCTCTACTGAGGTGATGTGGCAACACACAGATGATAATTACTTCCCTCACAGTGGGATAGTGAATGTCAGTTAATGAAAGTTTGTAAAGGACTTTGGCAGGACTCATTGCCTGAAAGGTGTTTTAACACTTTTATTTAATAGTTGTCTTTTTCTTTGCTTCTGCAGTGCCCAGACAAGCCGTGCCCTGTTCCGATTGCCAAACCTGTGAGCAAATGGATTGCTTTGAGAATGGAAAGATTTGTACTCAAATGGGCTCCCAGCAGCACAGGGAGAGGTACAGAAATCAGAGATTTTTCCCATTTTTTGTTAGAAGGCATTTAAAGGGAACATGGTGTTGCTGTGAGTAGAATGAACCCGTCAGACCAAGTGTTACAGTTCTATATCCAGGAAATCCTGCAGACACCATTCATTTCCTCAGGTCCTCAGCCCAGACCTCTTCATTCCAAGAGGATCAGAGACACTGGGAACACTGCAGGAATAATGTTGCAGTTTTAATTTGCTATTGGTTTTAATTTTGGATGTTTAATGATATCAGAGACATTCCAGATGATTGCAGAAACGGGAAATAATGGAAATCTTACTACCAGCAGTGGCTGTCAGGTGACTGAGGCTGGCAGACCTGTCAGACGTCTCCGGAGGAAGAGAAGGTTGCCTCTGGATTCCGAGGATGAGGAGGAAAATGCATATGAGGATGAGGTAAATGAGGCTGCATGTACTTCCTTTAGAGAGAGCTGTGAAAAGCAGGGGCAGTTGTTTGTCTCAGAGTTCCTTGTGCAATGCAAGCTGGACTGGGGGAGGTTGTTCAGCACCCAGGGAATGGACTGGGTCTGATCCTGATTTACATCAGTGATGGGAATATCTGTTCTGAGGAGTCACGGGGGTGAATGAATAGCTCAGGTGAGGTGAAAGTCAGGAGTAAATAAATACCACAGTAGTAAAACCACATGTCTCCAGAATAGCTACACTCAAATACTGTTGTGTAATATTGAAGATCAGTGTCAAACCACAGGGCTTGTTTGGATTTTATTACGTACTTACACGTACTCTCTCTGCACTACCAGAAACCTGTATCAGTGGTGCATAAATAGCAATGCCTCAATCCTGAGCTGGTCTTTCCCTAAGCTTCCTGCAGCCCCTGACTCCCTCTCGGGGCCCTTTGTGCTCCCTGTGGTCTGCTCCTGCCCATCAGTGTCTCTCTGAGCCATTTTAGGTTTATTCACATAATGCACAGGTTCTGTACAGCAGAGCCACTGGGGCAGGTGTTTGTGGGCAATAAAACTGCAGCCTCTGCTGTCATGAGCAGTTTAAGTCCTTGTCTTGCTCAGCTCTTCCCTGTGATGTGGGTGAGATGTTTTAAGGGATGGATGTTTTCACAAGTCCTTGCCGTATCTCTCTTCCCCCTTCTCCTCGTCCTCATTAGATACTGCCCCCATCCCTTCTGAGGAATGTGTGGCAGGCAGCTTTGTATGGCACATATTGCCTTTTTTTGGTTTGCTCTGAGAAATGGCAGCCTGGGAGAAATCAAACCCGAGTTTGCAAACACAGATGAAACGGGAATGACAGTTGGACTTGGAATGTGACATAGGGAGACCACATTGTCTGGAGTGCTCATCTGTGACAGGAGGTACTTGAAGCTTCTGCTTCCTTCAGGGCTTCATAAATTCCATTTTTCCCCGTGTATCCCTTCCCTGGCATAGATGGACATGGGAAGGGGAAAATGAGTGTTGCAGTAAGGCTGCTGACGTGAGCAGCAAATCCTGCATTGCAGAAAGCAAATCCTCTGTATTGTAATGGAGATTTTGGTCCTGTGCTGCTCTATAGCAGCCACATTTAAATGAACTTCAGTGGCATATAATAAATACCTTTTAAAGCTCTTTGGGATACCAGGATCAGCGTTATCTGTGTAATATTCCCTCCTGATGTTCTTGCAGGGTTACTCAAGAGACAGTAATGCTGGCTAAAAGTCCTGTTAGTTACCTGTTACATCTGTGTTGTACCTGCATTGTGAGATGATCAGAGGGAGGGAAAAACTATCTTGCTAAACTTCTTTTTAACGTATCTGTGTCTAGGAGAAGAATAAATCAAATAATATGAAAAGCCGCAGAAACACTAAACCAATAAAACAAGGTGAGCTAAGCTCATAGTCTCTTTTCTTTAATGTTTATAGATTTTTTTAGTAGCTACTATAAAGTGAATAATAATAAACAGAAGAGGAAAGGACAGTAGAGCTCATTTCACATTCAGAACAGTTTATTAGGTACATAACCCTCTTACCACTGTCAGCTTTGGAGTGTATTAGCAGGAATATCCTGGATTTGCCTGCATGATGGGCACAGGGTGAGGATCTGGAAGGAGTCAACTTCATCCAAAGCTCACTGAAAACAATAAGAATCTTTTTTTCCATTGACTTCAGAGAGCTTCAGCCGCAGCCTACAGTGCTAAGTAGAAAATAAATTGTAAACAACGTGATTGATTCAAGACTATGAGTTAAATGTATTATTTACCTTAAATCAGTTAGTATGTAACTGGGGGGAGGGTTTTAATATACATTTAGAATGTAATTTTCTGTGTATGACTGTGGTTCCACTAGAATGACTCCAAGTTGTTGTTTTCATCATCTGGGAGCTGTCTCTCTGGTAGATGCATTGTGTTATTAGGAGGTTATAAATATATGTGTGTATATACATTAAAAAAACTTGTGAACTGAGCAAAAATTCACTTGGTTTTTTGTTTATTTTATTTTAGGCTTATTTTAGCTGCAATTATATGCTGCCTGTTAGTTTATGTTTAACCCCTTATTCCTATGTGAAATGTCAGGACGAGGAACTAATTCCCACAACTTTAAGTTATTATGTCTTGTCCAGACTTTCCTGTGGCACCTTTCCATGGGCAGCTTGCCAGCAGTCCTGATGCCACAGTTCATGTGACCTGTGAGGCAATAAATGTTAATTTCCTGAAGAATGAACACAGTTTTCCTATTGCTGGAATTCCTACATTTCCTCAAAAGTTGAGTAACACTGCCTCTTCTGGGGTGCCACAGCAAACGTAGAAAGAGGAGAAGAAGAGAGGAGGAGAAGAATAGCAGGAGGCATTGGAGAGAAACATTCATTTTCTCTTTGTTTTTGATTAATTAGTGCTTCCTGGAAAGAAGAAGGTATGGAATTGGTCTTCCTACTTGGAAGAGGAACAGATGCCAGCTGCTCCCCAAAAGCTGTTCAGAGAGGTTGGCAGCTTTTTCCACTCTCTTGCGCTGTTTTTCTCGGGAAACATCACAGGATTACTGGCTTGATGGAGGTGGGACTGCAGACCACCCTCAAGCCTTACATTTCTGAGTTTTTTGGTACAAGCAGGCAGTAAATGTTTTCTGCCCTGGGAAACGGGCATTTGCTCTGGGAGTCCCATCCCAAACCAGAGTGTAAAAACTGCTGGTTGAATCTCACAAATACCTGGCAGCTCTTCCGATCTGCTTTGCTCTGGCCCAGGGGGCTGGTGGGCAACTTTCAAGGCTACTAGAGAGGGACAGCCTAACATGTGTCATGTCCTCTGTGCTTGTGCACAGTCCTTGCAGCCTCTCCCAGTGGGGAACTGTGACTCCCTTGGCTCAGGAATGGTGTGAGTTCACTCCGTGGGTGCCAGGATGGAGGGTGGGTGTTGTGTCCTTCACAGGGGAGGTGCCAGAGGGGCGGTTCAACCTTGCACCCCAGTTAAATGTGCAGCTCCCAGCAAGCTCCTCAGAGCCCAGGGTTGTTGGTCCTTCCAGAGCGAGCTTAAAAGGAAGGTCAGGTCCTGCACTGGGTCATTTGCAATCCCAGTTCAGGTTGCTTTTAAACTTCTACTGTATTTCATCTGTTTCACTTGGATTAAGGCTGCAGGTAAATGAAAAACACAAATGCTTTCTGGAATAACTGTAAAACTGGGCTGCAGATCAAACCTGCCTTGTCCCTTTCCCCATTTAAAGATGACAGGTTACCTTTGGGGAGTGTATGGACTGACACAAAGTGATTTTAGCTTTCTCCGCTCTTTGGTTCTGCATTGAGCTGGGAAGTGGATTCTTTTGTGTTTGAGAAGAGCTCATTTCTGCATCTGTTCAAAGATGTGTTCATAGCTAATTGCAACAGTTCAGTGTTTTTGAGAGATTAATTAGAATAGCGAGTAACTGTGAAATACAGTGATGGTGCCGTTACTGATCCCTGAGCCTGCACCTGTCTGTTGGAACAGCAATCACTTGGGGATGGGATTTTCTTCTCTGAGTTGAAAATATGAAGCCTGAAATATAAAACTTTGAAGCCTTAAGTATCTGATGACTGTTCTGCAATAGATTTTATCTTCAGGAATTAAAAACAAATGTTCCTTCCCCCCTCACAGTATCAATCATTCCCACAAGGCCGAAATGGATTTAAAGTTGGAATGAAATTGGAAGGGGTGGATCCAGAACACCCCTCTCGATTCTGTGTTCTCACAGTGGCTGAGGTAATTGCTTTTCTTGTCTTTGATTCCAAAAGTCCCATGTTCATTTAGTTTTTTTTTTTAATAGAAAGTAGAAACATAACAGTTGTAGTACTTTAATTAGTTAATTAATGGTAGGAGCTCAAGATGACACTGAAGGGATGGTGTTATGTGATTAAGGATCTTTACCTTAAATCCTACTGGCAGATTTCTGCACTTGTAGCTAAGAATAGCAAACCTGCTAATTGCATGTAGTGAACAAATATGAAAAAGAACAATGCAGTGAGGCCCTAAGACTTAGTAAATATAAACAAATCAGAATGCTTTTGTGCTGCTTCAGTTATGTGAAATCTGGGTTGATCTGGTATAGGCTTAATAGTTCTGGGGCTGCTTTTGTATGCCAGGAATGTGTGCATGGCATGGAGCAGGAGCCCAGGGAGGTTCCACTGACCAGTTCCATTTTCAGCTGTTTGAAGTGGGGAAAGAGGAGCATGGAAACTGGGAGAGCAAATGAGTTAAAATACAGCTGGGCTTTCTGAGGAATAAATGAGATCCTAATTTACTTTCTCTGTTAAGTGCAAATATAAGGGAGTGTTTTATTAGTGGTTTTCTTTCTTCTCTGTGACCCTTGGATAATCAGAGCTTCTCTCACTGTAGGTGCAGGGATACAGGATGCGACTGCACTTCGATGGGTACCCAGAGTGCTATGACTTCTGGGCTAATGCTGATTCCTCAGACATCCATCCTGTTGGCTGGTGTGAAAAAACAAGCCATAAGCTGCTCCCTCCTAAAGGTATGAAAGAAAATAAAGTGGTGTAGAAAAAAACATAAATTCTGCTAAGAACTAGATGTCCTGGCTCTGCATATTTCATTTTTAGTGTGATTTCGTCATGAAACTCAATCAGAGGGGCTAAGGGGAAGAGGTTTAACTAACACAGTGACTCACAAAAGAACAAAATATGTTCTCTCTGATATTCCCAATGATGGATGTTGTTAGTCACATTAGAAACTCTGGACTGGATGTCTCTCTGGGCTGCAGAACTTGCTTCTTTCCTGAGTTCAGTTCTTTCCTGCATTGAATTTCCTCGAAACATTTGAAGGTTGAGATTAATGATTGGCCATTATGGTGAAGAAGAGAGAGCTGGTTTAGCTGAAATGCACAGCTCCTGGAGATCATAGCAGGGCAGTTATCGTGCAAAGTTCATATTCTTTCCAGGTAATTTCTATTTCTGAAAAACCCACTGGAATGTACCAGGGCCATGTAAAACAACCTTTCTCTTTCTTCCTAGGTTTCAAGGAGGGAGAATTTAATTGGACTTCCTATCTGAAGAACTGCAAAGCTCAAGCAGCTCCAAAAAGCCTTTTTAAGACCCTCAGCAGTGTAAGTGGTGATATGGAATAGAAGGGGTTTCAGTAGTTCTGGTGCTAAGTGAGTTTTGACCAGAATATTTATGTGGTTTTAATATGCTCATGTCAGAGGTACAACCATGGTACAATCAGATGCAAACTACTTCCTGCTGTGTTTTATTTTTGAAAAGGAAAGCTACTACAATTTTTCTTCCTTTCCCCAGTCACTGACTTTCCAGAGAATGAATTTGTATTTCCCTTCCACCTTAATGTTGGAGGAAAAGATTTACTGAATCATTTATTAAATATATTACAACCGTCTGTTTTGCTGTGCCCCTGCAGTCGAGATATTTCTGTCACTTTCCTGTAATTTAATAATTTCGAAAATAATTTCTGGTTTTCAGCAGCATGCTCACGTGTGCCACGGGATTCATTATGGGGCTGTGGATCTTGAGCATTTGTCATCCTTTCCGCACTGGTGTTTTTTCAGTGGTTGTTAACCCCAGTTCCCATGAAATCCTCCGTCCCATTTCATGTTACTGTGGTGACACAAGGCCCAGGGCCTGGTGGACTGGGGGCTGCACATGGACAATCACTGCCTCCAGCAGGATCAAGGCCCAGCTCTGCCCTGCTTCCCACTTAGTCTCTTCTTTTCCTTGAAGACTCTCTTAACTTTTCCACCAGTAAAACAGGATGTGCAATGCTCATTATCCTCAGCAAACCACTGCAAGCCCTCTCAGCCTGGGGGTCTGCAGTGCTGGGTGTACCTGGAAATGCTGTTTTTTGAGCCACATAAGCTTTTTTTTAGCAATAGGAACAATCATTGTCAGAACTCACGGAAATCTTGTCTGCAGACCTCTTGGTAGTAACTGTGGTGTGTTTTGGTGTGTGGGTTTTGGGGCCAGAGGAGTTTATAAGGGGGATTTTAATGGCTTGACCAAGAACATGGCTGATTTCCCTTTCCTGGTGTCCTGTTCCTCAGCCTGTCACACCTTCTGGGTTTCGTCTGGGAATGAAACTAGAGGCAGTGGACAAGAAGAATCCGTCGCTGGTTTGTGTCGCCACCATCACGGACACGGTGGAAAACCGGCTGCTGATCCATTTTGATAACTGGGATGAGAGCTATGACTATTGGTAAAAGATTCCATTTCTGATACATGTCTGCAGGCAGACTGACTTTATTCTGCTCTTTGTCTACAGGCAATAGCTGGGATTTCAAATGCAGGCACTAAAGTTGGGATCTTATATCAGTTTTCAGGCATCTGAATAATGACTTGGGGTTTTCACAAAGAGCAGGTTGCCCAGTAGTTCCCTTCCCTTGCCATTTGGGTGCTGGGCAGCTCAGTGCAGAACCAGTGGGGGTGGCCTAAGCTGTCTGGGAAGCATTGGAGATAAGCAAACTCGTTGTGGTGCCTGAAGGATCTCCATGAGAACTGGAGAGGGCCTTTGGACAAGGCGTGGAGGGACAGGACAAGGGGAATGGCTTCCCACTGCCAGAGGGCAGGCTTAGATGGGATATTGGGAAGGAATTCCTGGCTGGGAGGGTGAGGAGGGGCTGGCACAGGATGCCCAGAGAAGCTGTGGCTGCCCGGGGATCCCTGGGAGTGTCCCAGGCCAGGCTGGGTGGGGCTTGGAGCACCCTGGAAGGTGTCCCTCCTCATGGCAGGGCGTGGAACAGGATGGGCTTTCAGGTCCCTTCCAACCAAACCATTGCAAGATTTTTCTTTGTATTTCCTTTCCTTTGAGACAGCTTGAATGCCTTGAAAACCTGATTTTACACATTCTAACCAGGTAGTGCTTGTCTTCTACACCGTGCTCACACCCACTGAAAGCATCTGCTCACCCAGCAAAGGCCTATCAGACAGCATTTGAAATGCTGCCTTTTTGGCTTTCAATCTGACTCGTGCCAACTTTCCCTCTTTGATTCAGGTGTGAAACGAGCAGCCCATATATCCGTCCTGTTGGCTACTGCCAAGAAACTGGAACCCCACTGACAACACCACCTGGTAGGTTGCAAGTGAAACTTCCTGCCTCAGCCAAAAAACCTGCAAACTGTATCTTCCACATAATTACATATCTGCAAATTCCAGGTTCGCTTCAGAACTCTTTACTGCCTGAACAATACGATTGTTCCTACTTTCTGCCACTGCAATTTTTGTTGTTTCATAACTCCTTCAAAAATGGAACAGGGTTTGGTAATTTCTAATTGAATTTGATTTTACAAGGGGAAAAGTGAGAAGGATTTCCAGCGTTTCCTTCAAGATGAGCTGGAAGAAAAAGGGATCAATGTCATGATTTCCTAGATGGAATTTCTGGAAATCACAGAATACTCTGAGTTGGAAGGACCCACAAGAATCATTGAGTCCAGCTCTTAAGTGAATGGCTCATACAGGAATTGAACTATGGCCTTGGCATTATTAGCACCATGCTCTAATGATTTCCTAGATGGCGTTTCTAGAGTAGCTGAAGCCACATCTCTTTCTGCTGTACTGGAATTTGGTAAATGAAGAGAATGTTGGCAAGTAAGAGAGGACAGAATGTTCAGAGAAACCAGTGTTGTTTTCTGGCCTTGGAAGTGCTCATTCACCTTAAAAATAGCAAACATAAAAAATTTAAGCCTGACATTTGTCAGACTGATAGCCCTGGAGCAAGAATTCCAGTATTTCCTGCGTTCCAGGCTCAGTGGAGCAGGAAGCACTGTACGGGTGCACTTCTGCATGGGTGCAATTGGCCTCAGTGCCTTTGTTGTAGATGTAGGAGGGCTTGTGAGCATTCCCTCTCAGCAGCACCAACCATGTCTGTCCCTGCTCCTGGAAGGGTCAGCAGGGCTGGGCTCTGCAGTTCTCTGCTCATACTGGGATTTCCTGTGCCCCCAACGAAACCTGCAGCCAGTTCTGGTCTCTCTGCTGAGGGACTTAAATGCCACAGTTTGCAGACTGTGCTCTGCATTAGGCACTGCATCCTCCTGCCAAAAGGAACCAGTCCTGGGGGTAAAAATTGCTGAAATAGAAAGAGGAAAAAAAGGTAGAGCAGTTTCTTAATTGTAATTGCCAGGGAAAGACATCCCACTGTTGTTAGAGCAGCATGCCCATGGAGCCTTTTCTCTCCAGGTTGCTGGTTTTACTTAGCCATGGATGAGAGGGCAGCAGGAGAGGAGAAGGTTCTACAGTCCTACAGGCACTCACACATAGAGGAGTTAGTAAAACAGGAAATTAATTTAGTGATGCTATTGCACATCACAGAATCCTCTGACTAGCTTTTAATTGGAGCTTTCTTTAGAGAATAAGAATAGGTTAAGCTGTGTGGAGATGAACTCACCATGGTTAAAGCCCAGTGTAAAACTGAGGAACTGACAGAGCTGCTCTGGGTGCTGGATGGGGTGGGTAGGAGCAAACAGGCCACTGTCCAGCACCATCACGTGTAAGTGCTAATTACAGTGTTACAGAGCTGCCTCTTTGCTGTTCGTAACAATAAATGTGGGGGTTTTCTTACCTAAATGTTAATTCGCTATTTTTTCAGGATACAGGGATTCCAAACTCTTCTCATGGGAGAAATACTTGGAAGAAACTAATTCCCAAGCAGCCCCAGCAAGAGCCTTTAAACTGGTAGGTGAATCTCTTTGATTGTTCTTGCTCAGGTGCTGTTATCCACCCTTGTTTTGCTGGACGCTTTATTTGAGGGTGATTCACCTTGTCTGTGCCAGGAGGGTGAAACTGTGGTTTACTTTAAGATCATCTCAGCGCTGCTGAAACAAAAACACACAGCAAAATACAAGATTTATTTCTTTTTTTAATAGTATGGAGAACTGGCTTGGAAAGGATTTTTGACTAAATATCTTCAGTGCCTCCATTAGCAGATTTAAGGGAAGAGCCTTCAGTCCACACAGGTAACTGTGGCCTCCAGAGGAATGTGGGAAGTGCCTCACAGAGGGCACAGAGAGGAGAAAGAGTGCACTCATCTGGTGTTGCCTCTACAGGAAGTTTTAAAAACCTCTCTGAAATTCACCTTGCAGTTGTGCAAATCCGTGTTTCCCTGGCTGGTGAGGCTGGAGTTAAACCAGAGAAGCTCACATCAAGGGTTTATGTGTGCTAGTATAGATCTTAGTCCTCCTGGGGAAGAGCCAGCTGTGCCCTCCACAGAAATAAATGTATTAGCAGATGAAAGAGCATCTCTGCCATACCCCTGGGTGCGCTAAGACCATCCTGTAGACTCAATGTGAAGGTGCTTTTCTCAACCTTGGGATTGTGAGCTTTTGTTTCTTTCATTGCAGTTCAGTGTATTTATATGGAATCTCACTGTGAGCAGAAACAAAACAAAAACCTTGAAAATAACTGTATTTTAAATGGATTTTTTTCCTTCCTTGCTGCTGGCTCACCTTACTAAACTTTGCAGTACGTTTAAAAACTATTCCAAGCCATTGTGACACTTGGTTGTCTTGGTTCCTTTTGCTGAAGTGGGAGTTGCAGGTTAATACCTGCTGCCCTGCCGTGTATTTTTGTGGAAAGGTCTTCAGGACTGAGGAGGAAAAGCAGTCAGGGAGGCCTCAGATAAGGGAGGCAAAAATCCAGCCAGACAGGTTTGATAATTGCCAGATTTCAGCCCATCTCCACGTGAGGTTGGTGCAAGCTGCAGGGTGGTGTCAGGGAGGTGTAAGAGGTTTCTGCCTCTTTAGAGACTATAAGGCTTTAACTGGAGTTTTCTGCAGCACAGTCGAACTCCAAAACATCTCTGGGATTATGGTTTCCCACAGCTGGGAAGCACCTTGGAGGCCGTTGACAGGATGAGGAGTGAAGCTGTCAGGGGGACATAGCTGTTGCCCCCCAAGGTGGACTAAACCTTTTTGAGCCACACTCCTAAAATCCCAAGAGAGCTGGAAAATGTGAACTTAGAGCTCCCAGCACAAGTCCTCAGTAATGTGCCATTGTGGCTTCTTCCCTCAGATTTCAAGGTCTAAAATGTGGTGAGAAGTGTCATCTGAACATAAGAGGGCTTTGCTCAGGACAGGGAGCCTGTTCAGCACTGAGAACTCCGTTTTTTGGATTCTTCCAAAGTGCCTTCCCAAGGGGGATGCAGCTGCCTTGTCTGCCTCCTTTCCTGTTTCCTAGACATTTCTGCAGCCATTGTTCTGCTCCTTCAGGTATCAGGCTTTGAGAGAAGAGTAGAAGGATCAATTCTGGCTCTCGTGAAACTCCAGAGTGCAAATTAGTGTCTAAAACCGTGTTTCAAAAATGAGACAGAAAAGAAAAGATATTTGATATATCAGCATTTAATAGAACTCTTTCAAGATCAAACCTCGTTATTTTTCTGTTTTGGTTGGACTGAAGTGCAAATAAATGGCAAAGCTATTGATTTAAAAAAAAATTATGATTCCAGCTAGCAATTACAGGAAATCAGTACATAAAAATGCAGGTTGAGAGCCAGAACAGGCATTTCTCGCTGAATTATCTTTTAACAATTTTAAAGAGCTGTCTTATGTAGCCTGGAGACACAGGTAATCAGCACATATCGGAGCTCTTGGGTCTGGATTTCTGCCCTCTCTGCCCAAAAACTCAGGAGACAGCTCCAATGTAAGCATTGCTATTTCAGCCCATAGTCTTGGACTGCCAACTCCAAAACATTCATAAGCTATTGCCCAAAGGGCAGCAACCCTTCAGCAAGGCTTAAACAAAGAGCCCGACTCCTCTGCTGGGCAAGATTTGGACCTTGAGCACTCAGGCTCCTTCAGGGAAGACAGACAAGGTTGGCTGGTTCGGTAAGATGCTGTTGAAAATAAAAGCAGTTTAGATTGTATGTTTTCTGGTGTGTCCAGTGTCTGACAGCCCATGCACAGATGTCTGTGTCAGGTGAAATGACCAAAGAGGAACTTCAGGTTTGGAGTTAAATCCTTTAGCGCAGGAGTGCATCTCCTTCCTGCCCCCAGCCACTGGCAGTACAAAGGGTAAGGAAGATTGGGAGACAGGAGTGATTATAATCATTTCATTAACCTGGTCATGTTCAGATAGACAATTTATCTTCTCTTGCTAAAATTCTGACCTCTGTGTGCGGAAGTGAAGAGGGACATGTTTTGAATGAGGATCCATAACCCCCAGCTGAGGAGGTCAGAGGAGGAATTTGCAGTCAGATAAATGGGAAAAATTGGTAAAAGGTGTCTGTTGCTTAGAGGCCACATCTGCATGCTGCAAAGGCACACATTATGCCAAAGGACATTGTGGAGTCCCAAAGTCTTCGGGATTTGAGGAGAAGGATGAATGAGCCACTGCAGGGGGAGGCTGTGGGGCCAGAGCTGCTCCGAGTCCCAGCACGGCAGCTCCCAGCAGGTGCTCACGAGCAGCGTAGTTGGTGTTATAAGAAGCAGAGGGTGACCTGTGTATGAGGGTAGTGGGATAGGCAGGAGCTGTGGCTGATGCCAGGCAGGACGTAGGGTAGTGAAGAGGGACCTCCCAATGGCATGTTCAGAGGTGAAAAGTGGGGAACTGGCCACTCTCCTTGCTGATGTGAGATCACAGAATAATCAGGCTTGGAGGAGAGGCTGGAGATCATCCATTGCAATTCCCTGCCAAGGCAGAGTAATGCAGACCAGGTGACACAGGTGGCTTTGGAATTCTGCATCCAGGTGGGTTTGGAATGTTACCAGAGAGGGAGACTCCACACCCTCCTTGGGCAGTTGTTACAGTGCTCTGCCACCCTCCATGGAAAGTCCTTCCTCATGCTGAGGTGGAACTTCCTGCGTTTTAGTTTGGGGCCATTCCTCCTTTTCCTGTCACTGAGCCCCGCTGGGGAGTTTGGCAGCATCCTCTAACCCCTGCCCTGGAGATATTTATTTTTACTGTTGAGATCCCCTCTCAGTGTCCGCATCTCTAGACCATGTCCCTGCTGTGTGGAAGGTTTGCTGTGGGTCTGAGGAGGCCGTACCAGTGGAGCTGGTGGTGGTACCTGGCCTTTTGTCCCTGAGGGAAGGGCCTCTTGTCCTGGCTGGGAAACTCCTCTGTGCTGAGCCACCTCAGGCTGCTCGCCAGTAGTTTGGGGCTGCTGACAAACACTCAGCTCAATCCTCTTGGGAACTCTGATGTTAACCTCTTGGAAACTCTGAATTTCGCCTCTGAACAGTCTGCCACGTGAGATAACACAAAGCTCCAAAGGCATCTAGGGGTGGATGGCAACTGGAGCACATTTCATTCAGAGCAGGTACCCGCTCTGAACTCCAGGGCTCCTTAGCATTCTGCTTGCAATCCTCTCTTCCAGCGTCCTCCTCACGGATTCCAAGTTAATACGAAGTTAGAGGCTGTGGACAGACGAAATCCCATCTTGATAAGGGTGGCAACAATCGTTGACAAAGACAACCATCGCGTTAAGGTATGACCTTGCTCCGAAGGGCAGAGCCTGTACTGAGAACACCCCTTTGGAACAGGGAGCAGTAAAAACAGCCTGGCAGCTGATGTGGCCTCTGGGCCTGCCCAACTGGAAGTGATTCCTGTTGCTTTGTTTGCTGAAATATGATGGAATTGGCCTGGTGTTGGTTACTGTTCTAATGTAATTGTTTTGAACTAACACTTGACAGTGTGATGTCCCATCTCTTGGCATTTTCTGTGTGATCTCCGTGACTGAAGGCAGCATGAGTGCTCTGCTGGGGGAAGCTGCCTGACTGGGTCTTTTTCCTGCCGGTAAAGGAAAACCCAAAGCAATTTAAACCCTGGTACAGGGTTCATTCTCCAGTACAAATTTGTCACGTAAATATGTTTTAACTTAATCTTTTCATGCAAATATATTGTCAAAATAATCTATTGTGCTTTGGCTTCTGAGGAATTAAGTATGAGCCAGCTAAAGTGGAAGCTGCACTGATGGAGACTCCATGGCCCCAGGTCCCCTTCCCAAAGGATGATTACATGTGCAGGAGTGGAGTTCACTCCCCATTATCTAATTAATTCTCAGTCTCATTGCTGTGAACAAAAACCAAGCTTTGCCAGTCCATAGTGGCATGAATCTCAATTCATACGTTTCAGCTTTGCTGCATGAACAACCCAGTAGCCTTTAAACTCCAGTGATCCTCAGTGTCTGTTAACCTGAGCTATTACCAGCGTCTTCATCCAGCAGAAAATTGTGGCTTGTTCACTGCAAAACTCACCAAACTTGTTGGCTTTTATGGTGTTTTGGGATCCTCAGAAAACAAAACAATTAAATAAGCATTTGTGTGTGCATGGCTTTGGACTTTGAGTGTTAGAGCACCCCCCAGCTGTGGGGTGACCATGTCACCAGAACCTGGTTGTTCTGTGAAACACAGATGCAGGAAAACAAAGAGTTACACTGAGCACAGAGATGATTGTGCTTGACTGAAAGATTGATCTGAAAGATTGAATGAATCAGCCCCAAGCTGAGTGAGGTGACACAAAGGGGGAAGTTAACACAAAAGCTGAGTCATACCGTGAACTTTGTCTTTCCCTGAGACTTCTGCTTCTTTCAGATACATTTTGATGGCTGGGACCATCACTACGATTTCTGGGTGGATGCAGACAGCCCTGACATCCATCCTGTGGGCTGGTGTGACAAAACTGGGCACGCTCTGCAAGTCCCCCTAGGTAAACCCAGGACACACTGTTGTTGCACTGGATAATTTCCTAAGTGCAGTCTGTTCCTCATGTGCAAATCTTTTCAACTTTCTTTTTTTAATGTTATCAGGTGCTGAAGACCCAGAGGGAGCAGTGGGACAGGCATGTCCTACTCCAGGCTGCCAGGGCATCGGGCACGTCCGGGGCCCCCGATACGGAACGCATTACACGTGTGTGATGAGTGCTCTTAATAACAATAATAACAACAATAATGCAGCACCAGTCAACTGCACTGCACTGAAATGAGCTCAGGGTGGTTATTCTGGAGATAGTTGTAGCCGCAATCGCAGCTCCCTCTTGTGTCTAAGTGGGCTGTTTGATCATAAATTCTGTTTATACCACTATAATCATTATAGCTGCAATGCAAACAGGTTCATTCACTCCGATTTCTACATTCCAGCAGTACTGAAGGATTCTTTTTGTGAAATAATATACTCAAGAACAGGATGCAAGGAGACAGTTAAAGAGGGGAAGGCATGGGTAGGATGTTAAAATGAGGAGAGGTCGCTCATGTTTTGTGCTCTGCCTTTTGATTTCTTGTGTGAAAAGGAAGCTTTTTCTCAAGTAAATTATTTTAAGAGCAAGAAAACAAACTCAGGTGGAAGATCTGAAGACCTGGCAGTTTATAATGTAGTAAATTTTTCAGACACACAGTTGCAGAACTGTGTTGATTCATGAAATGTTGTTCAGATAAGCAGGTTACAGAGGATGAGCTCTTCTTGTCCTCTGAGGTGGCTCTTTAGCAACATGACTTTGGTTTGTAATTTTGCCATATAGTCCCCTGCTTTCACACACCTAAGGCTGGATAACAGTACCTCCTTAGAGTTTGTGGCCTCTTTTTTTCTGGGTTTTTGGTGGATTTCTCTGCCTGAGGTAGGGAAGACTGTATGATTATAAAGCTTTCATTGTCCTCTCTATCTCTCTGTTTTGTTTCTGTGTCACAGCTTAGTTGGCTGCCCATACTCTGATGTGAACCTCAGCAGAGAAAACCTGTTACAGGACCGGCTCAGTGGGGAGAGACCTTCCCCTGGGAACAGCCTGCAGAAGGCCAGGAAGCTGGAGACCCCTGCCCCATTGCTGAGAGCAGGGGAGTCTTCTCAGGGGGACTATTCCCAATCCAGGTGAGCTGGATTTCACTCTTGGCCAGGTACTGGGCAGCAAAACCATTTACAAGGAGGAAAAGCACAGGAATTGGCAGAGAAGCAGCAGAGCATTGAGTTCATCTGTCTGTAATTTTGACCCGTGCCCCAGACACTCTTAACACAGAGCAGTGCACTTTTATACCCTCATGTGCCTTAATAGGTTTCTTGATTCCTTAATCCTGGTGCTCTGGTCACATTCCAACAAACGAAATTGCACTCTGTCTCCATAAATTTTTTCTTGCTGTTTCAATTTAAAATATGTTCTTTTCCTTCATTTCCTGTCCTCAAACTGTGAAGGCAAGGTTATTTTGCACTATTAAACTGTAACTGTGATCCACCCCGGGTCAGCTGAGCACTGTGTGTATCACTCAGCAGCAAACAAGCTGAGCTCTCTGAGACACTTTGTTTTCTTACAAGAAAATCTTGCAATTGAGCAGCATTGAAGGAAATTGTGCCTTAGTTCTTGGAGTGCAGGAGTCAGTTAAACCTGTCATGGGACAGAGCAGGACATGAAGGATTTTATTAAGATCATTTTTAGTCTTCACAAATCCAGTCTCACTAGGGCAAACTCCAGCAATACTTTAGTTCTTTGTTGTATGTGAAGGCTTATCTATATTTTAGGCTTCATTTATTTGTTCAGTTTTATAACATTTTCAAGATCTATTTGTCTAGAAAAAAGGAATGAAAGCTTCTTTCTCCTCCCTGGCCTTCGTGGCCAAATTGCTTCCTCCCATCCCAAACCTATGCAAGCATCTTCATTTCCTAATTTCCACACCAAAATTGATTGCATTTCAATGGCACTGTTACCATAAAACTCTCTCAGGAGATTGGGGATTCTCACAGAATAAATGGCATTCTAGAATTGTAATATATTTCTTTTCTTCTGAGTATTTCATTTCCTGATAGTGGGAGGTCTGAATTGAGGCTATAAATCTGGTATCACTCTGCTGCTTGCTCTTGTGTGGCCAACTCTGTAGCTCAGTTTATGCATCAAACTTAGTCATGGAAACTCTTAAACATTATCCTGAGGTATCAAGATTCAGAAATCTTAAATCTCTTGCTTTCACCATAATGCAGTGGTTTCCTGTAGCTGCTGGGATCAGAGCCTGAGTCCACAGAGGCTGATTTATTTCACATAAACTCTCTCAGTCCGTGCAAAAGAGGAACAAAGCACTTTGTACTCATGGAGAGGAGAGGAAAGTTCTGCCACAAGGTGGTGGTTGTTGCTCTCACTTGCCAGGAGCAGCCAGCTTTGCTCTCCTGTGGGAAAAGAGAACAGAGGATGTCAGCTCAGCTACTGTCATTTATCTGTCTTTTCAGAAAATCTGCACCAGACAGTGAAAAGTGGTGTCAAAGCAGCATCCACGCTCCATCAGAGCAGTCGGAAAACAGTCAGAAGAGAGACTGGGGAGAGGAGGATTTCTCTTCAGACATCAAAGCCACACCAAAAATGTAAACAAGAGTTTTGTGATGTATTTTCATGTGTTAACAGTCGTATTTCTTGATGCTGCTGCAGTGTCTGAAATAAAGATGTAAATAACAAACAGCCCAATTGATCAGAGTTTTGCAGCAGTGTTTTAGAATGATGTGGTAAATCTCCTCCCTTCCTCCTGATGTTTTGGGCCCTCTCCTTCCTGCAGTAAACTCAGATCTGAGTTCTGGCCATGAATTTAATAGAACAGCCCTTAGCTCAGAGAGAGGTCAGGAATAGAGCTATTGCTTATTTTAAGAGGAAAAAGTTTTTAGTTCCTGTAAGTCCCATTAATCCTTGTATAGAGAAGAAATTACATCCATTTCTGTATCTTCTGAAATGTTTCGTAATTGATGCTTTCAGGCTTGGGTGCTCACATGCCTATATCAAGTTTCAGCTGGTGAAACAGGAAAGCATTGGGAAAGGTTGGTTAAATTTTATTCGTTTTTTTTTCTCTGTGTGTGCCTAGCTCTGCAATATCCCCACAGTCACAAGCAGCATTCGAAACTTCACAGCTTTTTTTGTCCTTGATTCCACAGTCAGGAGAAAGCAGATGCTGGAGGTGATGGCAGTGGCAGTTTTTCTTCCTTTAAAATGAGGAGAAGGGGTAAAATTCCTTAGAAGTGAAAGGTTTAATAGAGTGAAGCCTTGTATTTATTAACTGAGAAGACAAGTTTGCACTGGTTTTTTGTGCCACTGCAAACTCCTCTGTAGTGACAAGGAGTTCCCAAACAGTCTATGACCTGTGTCAGGCTGTGACAGAGCCAGCACAGGGGCTGAGGGAGACTTGCTCAAAACTTAGCAGATGGTTTAGGTTCCATCAGCCCCTTTTTATAGACCCTCATGGATATTCAGAAACATGCACTGGATCATTGGAGGACTTTTTTAAGGTCCTCTTAAGGATGAAAAAGAAAATGAAAAGCTAAATGGAAAAACAGTGGGGTTTTTTCCTGGTACGTGACAGGTTAAGTTTTCAGAGCAGCTTTCTGCTATCACTTTAGCAAACCATATGTTTAACTTTCAGATTTACTATAAAAAGCCATTTCAGAGAACGGAGCTGACCAGGCTTTTAGGAGGATTTAATATAGTAATAAGTCTCCAATCAAAAATAGCTAAGCAGGCACAAACTGGGACAGGTGCCTGGATTTTTTTTTCAATACTCATTTTTACCTAGTGCTGAGTTCTGCAGAGCTGAGGGATCTGCCAGCTCCGAGCTGCAGTTGCAGCTGGCAGGGAGAGCTGCCCACTCTCCCTTCACATTCACCTTCCACGGAATGATGGAAGTCAGGGGAGGGAAATGCTGCAATAATCCACTGACCTGTAATTTCACAATTACCCAGAGCTTGCCTCCCAGCTGTGTTTAAACTATGAGATCACTGCTTCTTCCTCAGAGGTAAAGTCACTTGTTTAGGTCATGGTTTGGGTGCTTAGTCCAAGGATTTGGGCTTACTGGAGAAAAGGAATTGGTCTGAGATGAAAGCAGTGCCCACGCAGCAGGGATGTGGCCGTGGGGGAAACCTTGGGCATGAGTGGGACCCCCTGGAGCCGGAGGTGGGGCAAGGCCAGCTGCTGTCTGTCCCCACCCCTGCGGCAGTGGGGCAGGGAGGAGGGGTGACAGCCCTCTCGGGAGCAGTGTCCTGTGCCCTCTCGTCACCAGGAGCTCCGGAACTGAGCAGTTCTTACTCAGACTTTATTTATCCTCCCTTGGTTTCATTATTAGAAATTTAATGTATTTGATGCTGTCTCATGTCCTTAGGGATGTGGAGATGAGCTGAGGAGACTCTGGGGCCAGGGCAGTGACTGTTTGCCAGGACAGGCTTTACCTCCTGAGCTGCTTCCCCTTCAGCTGGGGGGGGGGAGCTGGCAAACCCTGGGAATCTGCTTTTTCTTTGTATTTCGGCTGTTTTCCTTCATGCTCTCCACATAGTGGCTGGCTCACCCCTACATCTTACCCCTGGCCCACTGAGAGCTGCTGAGCAGAGGCAGCAGCAGCAGCAGGCATATGGAGCTGTCCAAGGGCTGCCACAGGGTGGGAATGCAGGAGGGTAGTGCTGAGCAGGGGTCGGGGCAGCCCCCGGACACTGCAAACCAGAGCAGTGTTCCCCAGCTTGTTCCCATCCTCTGCCTGGCTTCCTGTTGTATAACCAGCACATCCCTGTAGGACCATGACTCTGCACTGCTCCAATGATCTCATAGGGAGGGGTGATTTCTTCCTCCTCTTTTTGCCTGAGTTTTCAAAGCTTCCATCACTTGACACATGAGGAGGGAGTTGGTGTCTGGAGGTACCCTGAGCACTCCTGGCCTGGGAGGCTCCTGGGGAGCGAGCCCAGGCCGTGCTGGCTACAGCTGGGGCTGGAACGGTGCCATCAGTTCCCAGCCGAGGATGCTGTTACCAGAACTCCTCCACTTTGTCAATAAAATGCTGCAAACATCTTCTCTGTTAGCAGCATGACATCATTTTCCAGGGAAGAAGCTAACGATAGATAAAGCCTCCAGCCTAGCAATCTTATCTTTTTTTTCCGCTTTCTCCTGCTCAGGGAGGGTGGGGAGAGTGCCCTGAGAGCTCAGTGTGCCACGCAGTAGCTGTGCCTGGCTCTGCTCACCCTGCCTTGCTTTCCCCTCCAGGCTGTGACCCTTCCTGCTTTGTTTTAGTTGCTCCTACTTGAAGCCTGGCTCTGACTTGTCTCATTTCCTTTTCCAGGCTCTGGTTCGGATCTGCAGCAGGCCCTCCACCAGTCTATCTTCATGCCTTCCCTGGCCTCTAACCCGACCCACCGCCTCCATCTCTTCTGGGAGCAGCACTGCAGGCTCTTGCCAGAGGTCTCGGGCCTGACGGCCAAACAAGTTGCCAAATGGAGTGTGGAAGAGGTGAGTTACCTGTTTCCTGCTCCGCTCTCCTGGGCTGCAGGAATGCCAGAGCACTCCTCCTCTGGAGAGCTAATTGGGAGACATCTTTATTTCTTTCTCTTTCCTAGGCAGTGCTCTTCTGTTTGCTGTGCGTCTGCCACAGCTGACTCAGCTGGAAGTTAGACCCAAGACCCTTTATCAGAGGGGAAGGTTACCTGTTAACCCTCTGGTATCCACAGTTTATTGCCCTCAATAGGATTCCCTCTGGTTATTTACCCCTTGATCTCGCAGTCCTCAGGCGTGAAGCATCACTCTGACAGCAGATTCCCTTTCTCTGATCTCCCTCCCCCTCTCCTGTGACTTTGCTGCTGATTCACTTTTACAGTGCAGAGAATTCCAAACTGCACTGTGCATGCCCACTCCTCCTGCGTCTCCCTGCCTGAGTCCCTGGGAACAAAACTGCCCACAGCCTGACCTGATTTCTGGCAGAGGTAGCTGTGCAGCTGGAGATGTGTCTCTGCAGCTCTTGAGATGTCTCCTGTAATTAGGTGGTATATGAAAAAGCCAGAGTGTTTTGTGTGCTGAGTAGTTGGTTTTTGTCTCGATGCCTTGGGCATAAATATTATTTCTCTCTGAGCTTGGGAAGTGGTGACAATTTGGATCCTGGTGCTTAATTGCAGGGCATTTAATTTCAGAGAAATGCGCTGTAGTGTTGTGCTTGCAAGGATGCAAGGAATCTGCAAAGCAGGAAAAAGGTACTGCTGTTCATGATACAGAGAGAATGTTCACAGACTTTTAGAAAGTGCATTTTCCCTAAGTGCCTCTTAACATCAGACAAATCCAATCTCGACTTCGCTCTTCATGCTGGAGGAGTGGTAGGAGTCTGGTGGGATTGCAGTGGCGTGGGAGATGGGAACCACAGCAGCTGGGAAAGGGACAGAGCAATTAGTGTTGATGTTTTAAAAGTTGGTTCTTTTTTTTTGGTTGAGTTGTTGTGCTTTGGTGCTGGTGTTGGGATTTGGTTGTGTTCTTTTTTTAATGAAAGTGTGTTAGAATTAAATTCATACCAAGGAGGGGAAAAAAAAAAAGCTCTGAAAGATTTACTGTTCCTGTCCTTTCGAGAAAGCTTCCAATGATTTGTCCAAAAGGTCTTTTAGCAAATCAATAAAGTCAGAAGCAGATAATCCTCTGACATGATAATCAAAATCTCTTTCTTTTGGATAAAACAGGAGGCTGGTTAATGAAAATACAGTGTCAGGATCCAAGCCGAATAAAATTTGTCCTTTGCAGTTGACCGTTAAAGCAACTGCTAGGTAAATTTAACTGGGATATTAGTTTGATAACGGATAAATGTGAGCAGGGACCACAGGCACAGGACGTGGGTGCAGGGCACTGGATATAGTGATTCAAACCTAGAATAAACTGAACCCTGCTGCAGCCTGAACTGGGGAACTTTTGGCTGCCAGTAGCAATGTAAATGGCACACTAAAAACCTCAGTTGCAACACCACACTGGACTGGCTGAAGTCATTACAGGTTTTGTCTTGAATTTCAGTGAAGTGGGTCTGGTTCTGCAAATTACATTCATCACAGATTCCCAGAGGAATCAATTTGGGCTCTCCCTGAGCACTTGCAGGATCAGCATGTGCAGTGCAATGTAGCCACACGTCTGGCAGTTGAAAGCAGCAGGACTTGCTGTGTTTTAGGGAGTCCAAAGTACATTTGGTCTGTTGGCATTTGGGCTCCCAACATCTTCCTGCAGGGTGAACATTTGCCTTTGGGTTGTGCTTTTAACTCTGCTGCTCTGAGTCCATTCTGCTGATCTGAGACAGGAGCATTGGGGGTGTAAAATTCTCCTTTGGTTTCAGGCTGAAGAACTGTTTTTATTTTATAAAACCCACATTAAGGAAAAAAAACATTGCTTTAATTCTCTGCTGGTTAAGAACAGCTGAAATGGCAGAGCAGCAGCATTTAGGGGCCCTCAAGCTAAGAAAGTTGTGGTAACACTGAGCAGTCACTAAGAGTAGTTGCTTTAATGCAACTTTGGTATTTAATGAAAGCTTCCTGACATGTTTTCAGAGCACAGCCTATTGACTCATAGAAAAACATTAAGATGTGCTAGAGCTGTATTGTTCATTAGTTAATCCTCCATCAAATGCTGATGTCTGGGGGGGATTGTCTTTGTGCCAAGTGTTCCTGGGTTTCTAAATCCCAGTTAACCCATCTCCTCTCCTGGTCTCGGGAGCGGTCAGCCCTGCAGGAGCTGCTGAAGGGGTGCAGTGTGGGGCTGCCTTGTCACCAAGGGACATCAGTCCTGTGCTGATCTCAGTGTGTCTGTCACACATCAGTACCTTCCAGAGGGGTCGCATCCAGTTTCCAGGGCGTTCCCAGGATTACACAGAGCTATTTTTCAAGCCCTTTCCCTTCACCAAAGTGCTTTGGGAGTGTAAGAGTTTCCAGCAGACAGTTCTGTGAGCCAGGGGATGGTTACAGCAGGAAGGGCCAGCCGGCTTTCACCTCCTCATAGAAAAGCTCAGATCCCACTGTGTTCCAACCTGTCCAACACCTGTCCCACCCTCACCTTGAGCCCCTCCAGTCTCACCCTTTCCCAGGGTTCGGGGTTTACCTGCCACCACTGTGGGATTGTGTTGGTTTCCTTTGGTGTCACTGTGTTCTGCCCTTGTGCCCCCGAGCCTCCCTCGTTCCTCAACTGCCCCATGTTGGCTTGGGAACCTCCTCCCCAGCAGTGACAGGCCAGGCAGGTCCCTGGGGCTCAGTGGTACCCGAGGTCTAGCTTGTGTCCTGGGGATCTTCTCTCCCATTTTCTCCTCTTGCATCTTCCTTCCCTCTGTTCTCCATTCCTGGTAAACCCCAGGGCTCCTGTTTGTCTAAGAGGCCTCTCCAGAGGCGCAGGGAGCTGCAGTGTCCCTGCAAAGGGACAGATCAAAGATCTGTCACTCTGTGTGGGTGACAGTAGCCAGCAGCAGCTGTGCAGGGAAGGACACAGGAGCGAGGCAAGCCCAGGTCATTTCCTGGAGGTGTCTGCCAGCCTCTCAGTGCCACAGACACTCAAGAGCACTCAGCTCTTGCCCCGAGGCCTCCAACTGTCTTTGAAATTCTGGAAGGAACCAGACCCAGCAGAAGGGTTTTCATTTGTGTTTTAATTATTAGCAGAGGGGGGGACTCGAAAGGAAAGTAGTATTTTGTTATTGGTTACTAATAGGAGTTTGCTCTTCTACAGAAGAAAGTTTTGAGTCACTGCCCAACGGAGATGTGGATTTTAGGGGTTCCCTTTAAGATGGAGCAGAAGAGGACAAAGGAGAGGGATGCTCTGCTTTCAGGTTACATAACAGAAACCACGAGAGTCAGAGCTGCTCCTGCCAGGGCAAAGAAAACCTGGAGGGCTCTCTGAGAGCCCCGTGCCTGCCTGCTTGGAACTGGGGTGAGAGAGTGACTCTAAGTCCAGTGGTCGGATGTTCTGGAGGTGCAGGGATGTGATTTAGGAGAGACTTTGACAATTCTGAGTTGAAGGCAGCCTGTATCTGACAGTGATCCCTCCCAACTGCTTGTTTGTGTACAGGGAAGAAATGTCACATCTGCAACAACTCACATGGTTACGCCTCATGAAACAGAGCTGTTCCTGCAAGGGAGCATCCAGTTAACAGGAGATGTTTGATCTGATTATGCCTCAATATACAAATCTCCTGTGAACCAGTGAGGCTGCAGCTGGAGCAGACAATACACATTAAGTCGTCCTCGACTGCACACAGGGCTGCTCCTCATGCTCCTTGGTGTTATATAATGTAAACCCAGGGCTGTTTGCATGACTCCAGGAAGATTATTCCAAATGTTAACAGATTCCTTGCTTAGAAAGGTTTTCCCTAATGTGAAATGTAAAACTAACTTTTTCTTGGTTAATGCTCTTGGTTCCATCGATCCTGTGCACCCAGCGCAGATTAAATAAAACCGAAACTCCTTTCCTTCCAGCTCTTCTGCCTTTGGATGTTGGTAAACCAGCAGTGCTCATTCAGTTGGTTTATCGTGTCTCTTACAGGCATGTCAGCATGGGAAACTGTCTAAATCCTTTTTTCTTGTTAGTTTTACTTTCCAACAGTACTGTAGAGAAAGTGAAGTTGTGAGTGGCTTTAAAGTACTGTAACCCATATACAGCTTTTAATCTGGAAAAATAATGTTGATTCTGTGAGGACCTTTAAGAGGAGTGGAGAAGCTGGGTTCTTACAGGGAGAGAAATGGTCAAATGGCAATAGGGGCAGTTATTGCTGGTAACCAAAATATGCAGAGGAGTTGCAGCAACAACCCAGCAATGTTTTCTATCTATATCCTTCATTAATGTGAGAGTTTTGAGTTATACTCAAAACACTCAAAATTTTGTGTGTTATACTCAAAATACTCAAAATTTTCCACAGTTTTAAAAATTTTTGCATAGAGGATTCTCATACAGAAATAAGAGGGTTTTGCTTGATGGTATCTCATTTTAATTGTCTGTGTTTCCTTCCTGTCCCATGCAATTCCAGGTGGTGAGCTTTATCCAGCGTTTACCTGGCTGCAAAGAACAAGCATCAGTGTTCAGGGAAGAGGTAAGTGGGCTGTGCCCAGACCCTGTGCTGCAGATCCCTGGAGTTGTGGCAGAGAGCTCAGACCTGCTCAGCTGTGTCATTGCAGAGCCTGTGGCATTTAGGAGGCAGCTTCAGCATGGAGCTGAGTTCCAGCATGGCGAATTGCATCCTGGTGCTTTAAATTCCCCTGCAGTTCCAATCACTGAGCTTATGTTTAACACCCTGTCTTGGCCCATTGTGCCATGGGTTTGGCACTGCTCTGAAGATGCCCTGTTGGAATGGTTAATGAGGATCTCATCTGCTGCCTCTAATGAGGACATATGCCTGCTTCTCCTGGGGAGCCTGACAGGCCTAGGGTTTCCCAGGAATCGCTGGCTTCCCCTATGGGCGGGGGTGAGAGCAGGGGGGGAACTTTGCCTTTGGACAAGCAGAGGTTGGGAAGGCAGAGCATGTCCTGTGTGAGGTGTGTCCTGTCAACACTGCCATGGGCTGGGCTCTGGTGCCATTCCTGGTGTGTCCACCATGGCCTCTGGGAGACCTCCAGGGGCATAGGGTGTGACTGTCCTGGTTTTTGGCACACCTCTGTGGGTGGATCACAGCCGAGGGTCTGTTGGGTGCTTCAGCTTCCACCTACATTGCAGGTATCACTTGGAGGTTCTTTATGAGCCCTGATGAATTTGCAGAGATGTGCCTTGTCCTGGACTCATTCCATGGTGTGGGCAGCTCTTGAGGGGGGGTTCTGCCCCTCTGTCCAGCTCAGGTGATTCCCCACCTGCAGAGCTGCTCCCAGCCATGGGCACCAGAAGGACGTGGAGCTGCTGGAGTGAATCCCGAGAACACCACAGGGATGCTCCAAGGGCTGGAGCCCCTCTGCTGTGGAGCCAGGCTGGGAGAGCTGGGAGTACTCACCTGGAGCACAGAAGGCTCCAGAGAGACCTCAGAGTCCTTTCCAGGGCCTGAAGGGGCTCCAGGAGAGCTGGAGAGGGACTTTGGATGAGGAGTGACAGGCCAAGGGGCAATGGCCTTAACCTGAAGGAGGGTGGGCATTAGAAAGAAGTTCGTCCCTGCGAGGGTGAAGTGACCCTGGCACAGGGTGCCCAGAGCAGCTGTGGCTGCCCCATCCTGGAAGTGTCCAGGGCCAGGCTGGACAGGGTTTGGAGCACTCTGGGATAGTGGAAGGTGTCCGTGCCATGGCAGGAGGTGGGACTGGATGAGCTTTAAGGTTCCTTCCAACCCAAACCATGCCTGATTCCATGATTCTGTCTTCAAAGCTCTCCTGTCTGGCTGTGAGAGCTCCAGGGAAGGGCTGGAGTCACTCCTGCTCCATGGCAGTGACTGGAAAGGACAGGTCTGCAATCACTGTCTGCTCCGGAGCTGGCTCCGTTTCGGGGGGAATCAGGCTGCAGTGCTTTTTGTGGATTTATGTATCTGTGTCTTGTTTTCCCTTGTTTTAGAAGCCGTGCAGACACACACAAAATAGGAAGCAAAATAAATGGAGTCTTGCAAAAAGCACTATCCACAATATGACAATACTGTAGAATACTCGTTAACTGAATACAGTGTGAATAGTGAAATTTATTCAAATGAACCCATCTTTCAGTGTAGCTGAGTGTAAAAGGGATTTCTAGGGCAGCTGTATTCAGAGATGAGATGTACCAGCAAATCTTCTAATAAATCCAGCCATTCTCCATGTATTTTATTTCTTCCAGTCCTGAACACAGTGACTGCTTTCTGGTTCTGAGAGTGCCATAGCCACAGTCTGTTTTAATCCTTACTTTCTGCAGCCTCAAAGTGTGGTTCCCTATGCCAAATTAGAGGGGCTTGTGTTGTTTTTTCCAGTTTATGCTCAAACCACGTTGTCAGTTTGAAATTAAAACCCTTTTAGCAGTTTGGCTTTGGCCAGAATACAGGTGTGAGTGACAGGAGAGCTGAACTCCCCCGCACTGTCCATTAGCTGGGATCAGCCTCCAAGTGCTTCATGTCTGGGATAAATAAATCTCTTGCAGACTTCCCTTGGTGGGGGGCTGGAAAGGGATAAGTTGCTGCTTATATTAGGAGTGAAGAGAACAAATTGCGCATAGCATTCTAAAACCCATCCAAATAAGATGGAACAAAGAAATGAATAATAAAGCACAGACTTGTTTCTAGGTCCAGTTCAGGGCAGGACTGTTTAAAATAAGCAAGTGTGAGGCAATGCAGTGAAACTGAAGCATAGAAATAAATAATATTGGACACAAAAGCATTTTGAAATGCAGGACTGTTTTCCAGCAGTTTTCTGCTGCTCTTGACTCTATTATTTAATTTAAGCAGCACAGTCCCATTTGTTTCAAGCTATTTTTAACACATTCATTGCAGCAGTGTAGACTCAAGGCAGCTTGAAAATAAGGTTCAGGGGCGTGGTGTGGCCATCTATGGACCAGGAGCTCTGCTGTCAGTCCCAGGGGAGGAATTCATTTCCTGGTTACTCGCAGGTACTTCAGTGCCAGCTTAAGTAACTTGTGAGGGTCTCTTGTGTGATGAGAGGCGGGAAAATCAAATCTCCTGGCTTCCAGCTCTTTGCTTTCATTATATGTTTTCCAAGTTTACTCAGTGTTTCCTCTTGCATCAGGCATTGACATCCAAAAAAATTCTAGTTGGGAAGACTACAGAAATAGCGAATTGTTATTCTGGCTGGGCCGAGTGTCCGGTGGTGTGTGCTGCACTGGTGAGCATCAAATGAGAGGAGGAGATGCTGTCAGTCTCTGTAAATGGACTTTAATGGAATAACTTAGGGAGACACACACTGTTTGTGTCCATTAATCTTTGGCTTCATCCCTGCAGCATTTGGGGTTTATATTAATTATATCTGTGTTGACTCTGTGGATGTTCTTGCTCAAGTGAATTTTTAACCTTTTCTAGAAACAGCGTGTCATGATTTCAGTCGCTGCTACCTAGTGCATCCTGGATTTTCACATGACAGTATGTTAATCACTTGCTTAATTTGCATCTAATCGAGTATATCTCCTTGTTGATGGATTAGGAGACTGTGTTTTTCCAGCCATGTTGCATCTTTACTATGCCTCAGTCTGTATAGCATATGGAATCATGGAATGGTGTGAGTTAGAAAGGCCCTTAGAGCTCATCTCATTCTACCCCTGCCATGGGCAAGGACACCTGGAGCTTCTCCATTTCCAGGAAAAGCACTGTGAGATGAGATCTGTGCCCCTTGAAAAGGGGACATCATGGGGTGTAGGTGCCAGAACTAGGGAGGAATCCCAGAATGACCAGAAGTGGGAATCCTGCCTGTCCCTTGGTAGTTAATCCCTGTCCCGTGTCGTGTTCTAACCTCCAGCAGATCGATGGTGAGGCCTTCCTGCTCCTCAAGCAGAACGACATCGTTAAAATACTCAGCATCAAGCTGGGCCCTGCCCTGAAGATCTACAACGCCATCCTCATGTTCAAGTCTGCAGAAGACAACTGAGAAGAGGTCTTTGGTAGATCCCAAGAGGAATTGATAGGGAGTGGATCTTCAGCTGTGAGCATTACAGCACGCCGGACAGGTGGACCAGGACTTGGATGTATTTTGAGTAGAACTTAGTAAAAATGGTTTGAGGTTATAAAAATCCTGCCACAGTCTGGAATATGGGGCAGCTTCACTTCCAAGAAGAGGATATTATTATATTTTGTAATTGAATTTGGTTTGGTATATCAATCTCTTTTTGAGATCGAGAAGAAACCTCCAGTTCTAAGGGGAATCCAGGATAGCATTGGTGGAGCTGCAGGAGCAAGAAGAAAGTTTTGAGTAAAACTGGTTTTGTGTCCAGTAATAGTGCCTGAAAGACTGGGTGATCACCAGTGAGTTTAATGTGTTCTTTGTAATAAAAGAGGGAAGAAAAAGATGCACTTCAAAGCAACTCCCCCGTATCTTTCACTGCTGTGACTCAGGAGCTGAGCTTTTCAGGACTGATTGTTAAATTCCAGTTTTTCCTACTGATCCTGGTTGTTGTGATAGCCTTGGCTGCTGGGCTGCTTACACCCCAGCAGGAAGGGAGCACAGGCAGAGGGTTTCCATCAGGGATGGCTTGCACTGGTTCTGCCAGCAAGCAAAATGTCCTCGTTCCTGCCCTTCCCTGTCAGGAAGCCGGGGCTGTGCAGGTGGGCTTTGGGTAGGCAAAGATCCCATAAGGGCATCTGGAGACAAAGCGAGATATTTTAGCTGTAGTTCTCCCATCAGTGCTTTTGTGCAGCTACTTCTGGGCCAGGAACATCTGGCAAAATGGCACAGTCAGGAGCACCTGGGGATTGGATGTGTTTGTTCTGGTCCTCTCCACTGTCAGCCAAATGTTAGGAATAGGACTTGGGAACCCGGCAGTGGCCAGAGTGTGTGTAAACAGATTTCCTAGAAACAAATGGCTTTTCTTGTGAACACTCCAAACTGATGAGTGTGAAGTGCTTTGAGCTTCTCCCCTTGAGGTGGACTTTGGTGTGTTTTGCCAGAGAGCTGTAGGGCAGGGCAGCAGCTCCTCTGCCTCCAGGAGGGAGGCAGGCAGAGCACACAGGGATGTGAGGTTGGAGAGGAATCAGGCAAAAACAGCAAAATGGGGGAACAGTTGCTTCCCAAAAGAGAGAGAGCTGCTGTGTGTGGGGAAAGGAGTGGAGGCTGTGGCTGTGTTCTGCACATACAGCCTGTGCTCTCCCGGATGGGCGCTTGGGTGGCTCCTGCTCCATCAGAGGCAGTTCTAGGAAGGTGCCCATGGACATCCTGGATGGGGGATCCCACACGGGCACTTCCCTAGCTGTGCTCTCTCATGGAAGCCTTGGGAGATGCGGGCAGTCCTGCCAGGCTCCGCTTGGGGTTCCCACTCACTCATGGCAGCACCAGCTCGTGGCTCTCCCTCTGGCCACTCTCTCTGACAGCTCTTTGGCTGTTCTAGAACCACCTCAGTTCAGGCAGCCCTTCCAGCCCTTTCTCCACAGCTGCCAGGCTGCATCCTGTGTGTGGGAGCCCTTGGGAGCACTGGGGGTGTTGACCTGGTGCTGCCAAAGGCAGGTTCTGCCATCAACCCCTGCCAGGCTGTGTGGGTGTCTCAGGGTGACAGGATCCATCCACAGGCATCTCAGACTCCCTTGGCATCTCTGCCACCAGTGTGGCTTCCCAGGAGCTGTTGGAAACAGAGTGAACTCGCTGTCTATCCATGACTGTGTGGTGACACAAGGAACACACTTGTTCCCCCTTCCTGCATCACCCATGTCCTTTGTCCAACCCTCCTGCTGCTGAGAAGGTTCTTGTGACTTGTCTGAAGCAGAAGGTTCCTTAAAATTGTAAATAGAATCCACACCACTGAAGCCATTCAGTCCCAGAATAATATTTATAGCAGTTCGTTTCCATACTTTTTTATTTTATAAGAATTTAAGGAGTTTAAGCCTTCACAGAGAAGACACAGTTTTAATGGGATATTTAATAGGTGAACCATTAAATGTCAGTCAGGCAGCTGCAGGGGAAAAAAAAAATTATTGCAGTGTTAAGGACTAGGCAAGGGGTGAATTTAGTTTATTAAAACACATTTTTAGTATGATAACCAGGATATTCACCAAAGAGTCATATTCCTTTATCCCACTCTGCACATGCAGTGTCAACATTAAGACTTGAATTGTAAGTGGCATGTCCTGTCCTCCAACAGAACTCGCCTTCTGGGCAAAGCAAAATTACTTCTTGACAACTGGAACAGGGGATCCAGAGCTGGGCTGTTTTACTCCTGGCTCTCCACTGACTTGCTAAATAACCCTGAGCCCTTCCTTGCCCCAGTTTCCCCCTCTGTGACACCCAGCCAGGTGGGGCAAGTGCAATTTTGCCTTTTTCTTGTTTCAAGAAAGCAGGTCCTGCCAGATTTTCTGTTTCACCTCCTTCCTTTGGGAACCTGAGTTGGGGGACAGCAGATTGCCTCTAGCAATAAACCAAAATATAATACTAATTTCATTTCTTTTACTATATATAGATGGAGGATGAAGAGAACCAGTTAAACAAGCAATGAGATTCTAACCAGTAAAGTTATTCAAACAGAAGAGAAATCTTTAATCCTTGGGGGTTCCGAGGCAGCTGGATCAAAGAGGAAAATGTATACTTGGAGGTTGTTCAGTGACAGCCAGTGCAGTGCTTTCAGCAGGGGGGAAGGAGGAACCTTTTAGGGATGGAAGAAGGAGGAATGTGCTTCCTGTGCCTTTTTTTGTAATCTGATAATTGTCTTAACAGAGCAAGCAAGAATGTGCACACATCTATTACCCACTCCTTTCCCAAATATAGCTGTATTCCAGTAAAATCCAGCAACTTCACAGGGCAAAAAGAGTTCCAGTGGCTTCACTGGACACATTTAAAACTCCCTGATATTTACAAGATAGAAAGAAACGAAACCAGCTCATCTTTTAGCCCCATATCTTAGGAATTCGTTGGTTGCTGATGCCATTCCAGTTGTGTCAGGGAGTGTTGCTTTCCCCCATGTCTGGGTGAGTTGTTCCTGCTGCCTGTCCCAACTCTGCCCCACCTGTTCCCAGCGCTGCTCCTGTGGCGTGGCCAGGGCTCTGCAGAGGCCTTTGCTTGTCTGATGCCTTGTATAATTTGAAATGTGCACTTTGAAGCAAAAATCCAAAAATTGTGGCTCTGTGGGGAGCAAAACCAAAGCTGGTTAATGCCAGCTGGGACTGGGAGGATTTCGAGCCTGCTGGATGTCAGCAGGAACCAGTTGTTGGCCCAGCTGTACCCGGGAGTCTCTTAGAAATACAAATACATTCCTCAGAAGCAACCCGGAGCTGTGACAAATTCGCATGGGCCAGCAGAGCAATTGGGAAGTTTCAGTTCTCAAAATCTTATTCCTGACTGCGTTTTTGTTCCCTTATCCCTGTTTTTGAAATCCAAAGCAATCAAATTTTTTCTCTCTTTCTCCTTGGTTGGGAGTCCTGTTAAAATTTTTCTGGGCCATCACCAGCAATGATCCTTGTAATCCAGTAGCAGCAAATTTCAGCTCTGGGTAATGAATCACATTAAAGTTGGACAGGAGCGTTTGGCGTCGCCGACAGCAAAACCACAGCCCAAGGAAGAACCCAACACTCTGCCCAGGGATAAGCCAGTTCAGCTCTACAACATTTCCTGCCTGCTACTTTTATGCCCTGCTTAGGGATTTATACCACAGAGAGCTTTAAAGTTTTTGACATCTCCCCCATCATGTGATGAGCCAGCTTATTTTGGAGATTTCCTGTGACTTGAACTGGAAACACATGCAGAGGAAGGGAGCAGGGGCTCGGCTTAGCCTCAGAAATATCTGCCTGTATTAAACCAAATACTTGAGCTTTTTGACACTAGCCATGACCTTGCACTCCACCGATGCTTTCCTCTGGAAATGTGAATAAAATTAATATAAGTTCACACCTGGTTTGTTTCTACTGTGTGTGGGGCTGACTCCAGCAGTGCTTGGGAGACACGGGGCTGGCTGCCCTGGAGGGCTGGCAGTGGGAGGGGTTGGTGATCACACCGGTGTCCTTCCCCTAAACCTAAACCTGGCAGTCACAACACAAGGCAGCATCTTCATTTTTATTGTCTCTGTCTCTTACCTCTGTACTTGAGCTCTCCTTGATGTGTTCACAGGACAGCACTGGCTGCTGCAGCTGCACCTGATCCCCAGTTCCTCACTGTCCTCTGCTGCTGCTAGGTTTTAATCACAGAGTCCCAGGATGATTTGGGATGGAAGGGACCTTAAAGACCATCCAGGGATAGGACAGCTACAGCTTCTCTGGGCAACCTGTGCCAGAGCCTCACCACCCTCACAGGAAACAATTCTTCCCAGTATCCCTTCAGTCTGCCCTCTGGCAGTGGGAAGCCATTCCCCCTTGTCCTGGCACTCCAGGCTCTTGTCCAGAGTCCCTCTCCAGCTCTCCCAGAGATTCTGTAGGCACTGGAAGGCTCGTGATTTCCTCTGGGATTCCTTAATCCCTCATGGTTTCTTGTCACAAACCATCCCAGAACTCTCCATCTTCCTGAAGCAGCTGTCAAAGTTGGGTTTTTAACTAAAACTAGCAAGAACTTGTTCTCAGGGTGAATCTGTTCAAACTGCATTTTGGGGTTTGTGTCTGTTTTCCCTTCCATTAATGCCCCCCTGAGCTTCTTCACTGGATGTCCATAACCATGATAATTACCTTACCTGTTTCTACTGTAATCATAATTAGCTGATAAATTGCAAACCATTCTCTAACATGCCCAAAACTTTGAACTTTTCCTGCTCCTTCTCCCCAGGGGTGTCTGGAGCTGCACCTGCAGCAGGTCACTCATCCAAGGGCAGAGGGGCCAGGGCCACATTCGCTGCTGAGATTTCCAAACCTTCTGAAACTAAAAATATTGGAGAGTTGGCTCCCAGCCGTAATTTCTAAACTATCCCATCTTCGGGGTAAACATTCGCTCTCATTGGTTTTTCCCTTCCAAGATTTTTTTCTTCTATTTAAACCCCGACTTGTTTGCTTTTGTTACTGTGATTGGATTCCCGGTCTGGGGAGCTGGGATGCTTGGAGCAGGCTCTGGAACATCAAATGCTGCTTTGTACTGTTGCTAGTTCCCTCGGGGCTGTGCTGGGTTGTGTGGCTGTGTCCTTGCACTTCGGAGATCTGAGTTTATCCACAGCAGCAATTTTTTTTCCCCCAGGATTTTGATGGAGAAGTTTGAACAGAGCAGGGAACATCAGTCACCCAAACGGCTGATTGCATTTGAAGATTATTCCGCTCAGGCAAACATGGAATTTTTTTGTCCCAAGTCATATTTCTCCTTGGGCAGGGAAAACCTGTAGTTGATCTTTGCCTGCTCAAGTTATTCTGTCAGCCCTGACTGTGCTCTGTGGGACTTGTGCCGAGATCATCACACAATTCCCAGTGGGGTCTGCAAACACACTGAGGGGGCTGGAGGGGTCTCTCACATTATCAGTAACCTGCTGTTAGCTGTGGGTATGCAAGGAGCAGAGTACAGACCCCAGCTCTCACCTTCTCACGCTGGCTGGGTCCTGCACCACCCTGGTTTCCACAAAAAACCTCAACTGACAACCTAAAATTCTCAAATCCTACAACTTTCCCAGGAGCAGGAACTGTAAAGACAAACCATTGCAGGATGTGGGGATGGATGGAGAGGGAACCTGCTGTCTCCATCCTGCACTCTGCAACTGATGGGCAAATCCCAGCCTCAGGAGAAAAAGAGAGGGGTGGCATTAGAGAAAAATGGATTGTTGGAGAGGTTCAAGGATGAGGCTGGCTGTGCTCTGCCCAGCTGGCTGCAGAATTGCCAGACCTTTCCCAAATAACACTCCACTATTTATTGACTTTGCCTGTCACTTCCCCTAATATTTTCTTCTCCTTGCCACCAAGTACAGCCTCAGCTTATTAATAGCCCCACAACACTTTCTCGTCTCTACATTACTTACCATCCAGACACCGGTAATGTAAGCAAGATATTTTTTAGAGATGGGTACATTTGCTGCTGGAACATTTCCAGCTGTTGCTCCAAGAAATGTGCTGAAGGCCTTTGCAGGAGGGTGTCAGTGCCAGAACCCTCAGAGGTGCTGGCGTGGGGGGCTCTGGGACCACCCCAGGAAACCCCTTCTCACCCAGACCCATCCTGGACCAGGGCACTGGTGCCTTCGATCACGTGCTTTGTCCTCAAAAACAGAGACGGCTTCACCATCATTCAGCCTGGTGTTACCAGTCGTGGCTCCTTTTAGGCCATAGAGTGGCTTTTTGCAGCAATGCTGGTTAAAGAGCTTTTTTAACCAGAGCATTGTCCATGTCCATTTCAGCACTTGAGTCACTCATATTCCCCGGATGTTCAGAAACGCTTCCAAAAGGTTGTTCCAAACTGAGGTGGTTTTCATGGTTGGGGCCGTGGCTGTGCTAGAATCCATCATCTCTATGGGTCAGGGTTGCCAAAACGCCTCCGCTTTGTACACCCACCTAAAACTGGAGAGGGCTTTTCCGCTCTAGGCTGAGGTGCCTGGAGGCTGCAGGGTTTGTTATCCCCAGCAGGATGGGAGCAGGAGAGCTGTGGTATGTCTCTGCTGCTCAAAGTGGGACCACACAACTACTCAATGAGTCTCCAAATGGTTTTCGCACTGTCTTGAACTCATCTCTCTCATGGCTGGAATTAAAAAAGGCCAGAGAAGAGGCCTGGATATAAATTTCCCCATTCCCAAGCATGTCTGTGCTGCTGTTTGACAGCTGGGGAAGGTGTTGCTCTTCATTTCAGAAGAAACACAACAGTTGAAAGGTTGATTTTTGTTTTCTTCCCCACAAACAGGTATTTTCCTTCTTGCACTTTGCCAGCACACCACATGCTGAAAGAATTAACTAGATTAAGTCTTCAGAGCTCAGTAACACTTTCCACCTTTTTCTCCCTGGGTTTTGCTTTCCTCTCTCTGGCTGTGCCTGTGGGATTTCCCTATCCTGTGATGCTCCTTCCCCACCAATCAATTTTTCAGGCAATCAGTTAATTCTGCCACTATCCCACCATCATTCCCCTTCCCTTTCCTGAATGCTGCACACACGTGTGAGCCCATGGGCCTCCCCTTCTCTTTATCACCATCCCTCCTTCCCAACACTGTCCACTGTCCCAAATGTCCCTGACCCTGTGTCCCTCCCCAGGGTGGTTTCAGCAGCAGAGGACGGGGCATCCCTTGGTCCTGGCGGGGTATAGGCAGACCCATGGATTTCCCACCAGCTCCTCCAAATCCTGTAGCAAAACGGCAGGAAGATGCCCTTGGGCAGCAGCAGTGCAGTTCTCCCAGCATCTCAGCCTCCCCTGCTCCCATCGAGCCAGGCTGCAGACTCTTCCCACAACCAGAAAGCCCAGGGTAAACCAGAGCAAACAGCACTGGATCCATCCAGCCCAGCTGGAGGTAGGAGCACTGTCTGTACCCACACCACGGCCAGAGCCAGGCTAGGGTGACCCAAAGCGAGTGGGAATCCCGTACTGCTCAAAGGGAAGAGGGGGATTCTGTGGGGATCCCTGTGCCCCCATGGAGCTCCCCAGTAGGAGATCAGGCTGGGCTGGAAGCAAAAGGAGCCTCGGGCTGTGCTTGGTGCTGGTGGGAGCGATGCTGGTGGCTGTAGCACGAGCTGCGTTGCTCATCTTGCTGCAGCAACAAGTCTCCAGCAAAGGCAGCTCTGGAAATGCTTTCACAAGGGATGGGAGGCCCCTTTCCCACTCTCCATAAATCAGCCAACAGAGTTTCTGTGCCTTCCTTGCTGCTTTCTCTGTTTCCCAGGATTTTGCAAAACTCTGGACTGAGCAACCTATTTGGAAGGAAACTGCCCTAAACAACCCCTGAACCAGGCATTTGATAAAGGAACCATTTACATTTCAAATAAATAAAACATTTTTGGCTTTGGATCACAACCAAGTTGTGTTCAGTGTTACTGGTTTCAGTGAGTCATTTGTTTTTATACCCAGGCAGTTTCTCTTATAAAATGTGCATGAGGACTCACTGTAAGCAGGGCAGGAAGCAGACTGTGTTTTTTTTACTATTGCACAAGGTTTCCCCAGGACAGAGCCACCAAAGCTTTTTTCTTGCCTTGAAGCTGGTGCTTGTTTATGTCTGTTTACAAGCAAATTCCATTAGGAACCAAGAGTGATGCTGTGGATGGCTCGGTTGTATGTTACCACTGTATTTCCAGCTGGATGTTGCAAGTAACTCCATATCCACTACAAATGGAAAACCTTTATAAACTTCAATTGAAGCTTCTGATCATGGAGCCAAGGAACTTTTTTGCAGGCAGGATAAAAACCCCTGTAACTGCAAAGGAAAGGACAGGACATGGGCACAGACAAAACTCATTCTGTCCATTCATAGACACTAAGAGCTTGTGGTGATAACCAGGAGGAGAATAATATGTTAATGTCCCCCAAAAATCAATATCCACCCGAGCTGGAGACTTGCCATGGCAGAGACTCAACCATGAGCTCTCACCCACACTGGAGAGGTGCTTAAGTAGCACCAAAGCCATCAGGGGTTCACAGTCTTTGTGGCGAGGTGATGGGTCTCCTGGTCAGTGCTGCAGCCTAGGTCCTCCTCAGGAGCATTCTGTCACCCAGGTGAGATGGATGTGATCTTCCTGCATGAGCTTTGCCAGTGGGAAGATCTGGGAATATGTGTTTAAGTCCTTCAGATAGTTAGAAAGCAGGTAATTCATCTTTGAAGACGAATATGATGTATTAAAGTGACTTCTCCAAGTGCTGTTTGATCTTAAATCCTAGAAAGTGTCCAAAAGAGGCTACAAGGATGGTGAAGGGTCAGGTGGGGCCACAGGTGGAGCAGTTGAGGGCGCTTGGTGTGTTCAGCTGGAGCAGATGACACTGAGGGCACAGCTCAGGGGTTGCAGCTCCTTCCGAGGGCAGCTCCGATCTCTGCTCCCTGGGACAGGGACAGCACCCAGGAACGGCTGGAGCTGGGCCAGGGCAGGGCCAGGCTGGAGATCAGGGAAAGGTTCTTCCCCCAGAGGGTGCTGGGCACTGCCCAGGCTCCCCAGGGAATGGGCACGGCCCCGAGGCTGCCAGAGCTCCAGGAGCGTTTGGGCAGCGCTGCCAGGGATGCTCAGGGTGGGGCTGTTAGGGGGTCTGGGCAGGGCCAGGGGTTCGATCAATGATCCCTGTAGGTCCCTTTCAGCTCAGGACATTCTGTGATTCTGTGACCTTTCAGGGTACTCAGCCAGAACAGTAGCATCTGCATCCCTTTAAGAAGACATGTCTGGTCAAGATCATCCACCACTTCCCCTGAAACAAGATTTAAAATAGGAGACCTCCCCTTCAAAGAGTTAGCTTTGTTTAGCAGTAAAATTGATTAATTGTTTGAAGGGATAAAGAAAACGAAGTCTCCTGTTGATCCTTCAGGGTCAGGCTCACTCTGTCAGAGGCGCCCTGTGAACACCGAGTGCTGTCACCTCCCCTTGCCCTCAGCCCACTGTGCTGCTCTCTGCCCTGGACCCTGAGGGCCCATCCCATTGCCTCGTTCGAGAGCAAGGAGCATCACCCCGCCGGCTGCAGGGACTGCAGCAGCTACAGCAAGGAGCATCAGCTGCTCAGCACAGGGCAGGCGAGGACAGGAGCTCCAGCCTGAACCCCTCCTGCCGCACGCCAGCGCTGCCGGCGCTAATCCCTGCTCCCTGCCACGCCAAGGAGAGCTGGGAATGAGACAGGACAGCTTTGATGTCATCTGCTGTGGTCCAGAGACACACTGGACACTGTCAAAAGTCTGATTTGTTTCAAGTGGCATCAGCCCTTGCAAAGCTGAACGTCTTGTCTGAGGTATCTCAGCCCTGGCACTGGACACAGAAGGAACCATCATGTGCGGAAATGAAGGAATGCCTTCTTACACAGTTCTTTTGGGATTAGATGTGTGGAGATGCTGACTTAACCCTCGTGAGAGCCCAGGGGAGGGCTGATTTTCAGCTGGCTGAGGTCAGGCATGGCGAATTCCCTCAGGCAGGATGTTGCTTTACATAGTATTTATTGTGTGTTTTATTATAATAACAGAGCAGGATTTTTCCCCTTTCCTCTATCCTCATGCCTGCCTGCCCAGGCTCTGAGCATGATTAACCTAGAAAAGCTCCTTGCAATGTTCAGTAAATGCTGGATAACTTTAGGATGCCATCACCTGGGAAGTATCCCCAGCTGAAGGGGTGCAGAGGTGAGATGTGGTGGGGCTCTGTCCTCACAAGGCAAAAGGGTCCCTTAATTCACGGCTGCTCAGGCAGCTCAGTTAAATCCATAGATGGAAAAACTCAGTAATTGTATGTGAGATCATGAAATAGTCCCAAAAGAGTGGGGAAAAAACCCACACCCTGATATTCCTATGGGAGCTCAGCTTCATCAGGACTCATAAAATCACCACTTGAGCTGTGGCAGAGTGTTAATTATTTTCTTGCCTATTACAGCCATGGTTGTAATTGCTCCAGTCCCTGTTAACAGGGTTAGCAAAGTGCTCTCCCAAATGGCACCTCCTTTTTTCCCCTGGATTTCATCTAGACACAGTCACTCAGAGACTGGATCCAAGTCTTCCACTTAACACAGTGTCAAAAATCATTGCTCATCAGATGATCCCTTTCCCCTGGGCCACTGATGCCAAAGGAGTTTGCACTGTTGCCTTGGGAGAACGGCAGGGTTTGTGAGCTGATTTGTTTCCCTTTTCTCCAGAAAATCACCCCAAATTTCATATCATCCCTAGGAAGATTAAGCAGCATTCTGACAGCTGAGCTCCCTCTTGGTTCAGGATTCCCAGGAATTGCTTCCCTCTGGGTGAGATCCAAGGCCAGGGCTGTTTTTCAGTTGCTGTTTAATTAGTTTCTAAGTTCTTCTACTGCCAGTGCAGATCTACATAAATTAAGTCTAATAATCTCTATCAGCACTTCTGTAAGGAATAGAGCTTTGGAAGGCCCGATGACACAGATTCCCCTCCTCCCTGTGGACCTGCATGTCTCTTTCCCTCCCTGTTTCTTCCTTTTTTCACCCTGTTTTTAGCTCCTACTCCTTTTTTCTTGCTATGTCTGGACCAGGATCTACACAAACACCCCATGGCAAGGGGGCTGGGAATAGACGGGGTGGGTGGCTTGGGCCCTTGTGGGTGGCTCAGACCCCTCATGGGTGACTGGGTCCCTGGTGGGTGGCTCAGACCTCTCAGGGTGGATTTGCCACTACCCACCTCTGCTGAGCTCCACCACGAGCCTCTGTGGAAAGGAAAAATGCTGCTTTTGTTTCCTCTGCAGCCCCCAGAGAGGCTCTAACGCCTGAGCTCGACTTCTTGACAGTCTTCAGCTGCTAATCACACCCAAAAGTGCCTGCAAATATAACCAGTGGTAAATGCACAGATCTAATCACACCAGGGAAGGGGAGAGGTGCCATTTAGCAGCTCTAGAAAAGAATCGGCTTTCTTCAGACTATCGGTCCTTTGGGAACGATAGCACATGAATATTCAGTGGGACATGGAAAGCAACACAGAAGGAGCCATAAATGTCTCCAGGAGAAATCTCGCTGATGGAGAATGATGAAGCTGAAGTGGATCAGAGGGCTGGAAAGCCTTGATCAGAGTCACTGTGTCCTGAGACCTTCACTGACTCCCTCCTGCTCATGCTTACAGCGGGAGAAACCCACAGCCTTTCCCCACCACATGATGGCGTTTTGGGCCTCGGGAGCGTTCCCAAACCCTGGAATCTCTGTGGGGAGCAGGAGAGGATGGAGGGGAGTGGGCACATGGGGCAGGTTTTGCATGTTGCCCCTCTGTTCTCCGGAGGACTCCAGTGCAGCCCTAATTTCGTTACAGCATGTTCCATAATACTACAACATGGACACAATTATTACAGGATTTTCCATTACCCAGTCTGTAATTGAAAACTTACTGGGAGAAATAGCGTGAGGTTCCCTAAATGAAAGTTTTCCCTTTTGCTCCCAAAAAAACCCAGTTTCTTTTTATTTCCACTCATTCCCTCATGGGTCCCTTTGCTGGTGTCTCCTCCCTCGCTCAGTCCTTAGGTAGCCATAAAATGTCTTCATTCCTGCCTACAGCATGCCTTAATCCTCTCCAAAGGGATTGTAAGGAGCATTTTCCATGGTTGTTGCTGCCTTTGCAGCGTGACCGGTCGGCTGTGCACCTCCTGGGGCTGTCCCTGGGACTCGCTGCCATCACGGGTCTGTGGTGTGCATGGGGATGGGTTATAGGAGGCTTGGTGTTTTCCAGGTAAAACTTCTGAGCACAACGTGGTAACTGGTGTGATTTCCCCTCCTGAATTCCATCCAGCATCCAGCTTCCTCAGCTCTGCTGCGTGCTGTCAGCAAGTCCCTTCCAGAGACCTCGGAGAGGAGGGGTGAAAACCCAGCCGGTGCCAAGGAACTCCAGCCGAGTGCTTTGAAGCTTGCTGAGGTTCAGGGGCGAGAAGCAGCCTTGCTCTGGAAAGGGCTGGGCTGTTTAATTGCAAACAGCATTACTGGCTTCGCTCGTAAGTGCTGTGTGTTCAGCCACCCCCTCCAAACCTGTCCCGAGCGAGCAGGAGCTCACAGCACCCGCTCCCGGGTCTGGAGTGGCAGCTTTTGGATGTTTCTCCCCAAGAAGGGAACCACAGGACGGGACAGGGAAAGGCTGAGCCATCCTGTTCCTGTGCCAGGCTCCTTTGGGCAAGTTGGGTGCAAACCTCACACCAGCTTCACATGGGGCTCCTTAGAGGGTGGGGTTGATTAAGCACGACGAGAGGCAGGGGGTTCCGGGGGAGCTGTGTATGTGTGTCTGTGTGTGTGTGTATGTGTGTGTGTGTGTGTGTATGTCTGTGTTTCTGTGTGTGTGTCTGTGTGT
>VZTJ01004897.1:129524-226170 GCA_013397795.1 Orthonyx spaldingii
CTTCTGTGGGTCTGTGTGTGGGTCTGTGTGTCTGTGTGTGTGTGATTCTGTGTGTGTGTCTGTGTGTCTGTGTCTGTGTCTGTCTGTGTCTGTGTTTGTGTGTCTGTGTGTCTGTGTCTGTGTCTGTCTGTGTCTGTGTTTGTGTGTCTGTGTGTCTGTGTCTGTGTCTGTCTGTGTCTGTGTTTGTGTGTCTGTGTGTCTGTGTCTGTGTCTGTCTGTGTCTGTGTTTGTGTGTCTGTTTCTGTGTCTGTGTGTCTGTGTGTTTGTGTCTTTCTGTGTGTCTGTGTCTTTCTGTATCTCTGTGTCTGTCTGTGTGTCTGTCTCTCTGTGTGTCTGTCTGTGCGTTCATGGTGTCCGGGGATGTTCACACCCTGGGGATGTTGGAGGTGTCAGGGAATGGAACCTCCTGACGCCGCTGGTTCTGTGCTCCGTCTCCCAGTGCCCAGAGTGGTGCTGGGGGCACCAGGATGTCTCTTGTGCGTCTTGTGGGGTATTTACAGCACAAATCTGATGAGGAGCATCTGAGAGAGCGGGGAAAGGGGCTCAACCTGGAGAAAAGGAGGCTCAGGGGCCCCTTGTGGCTCTGCACAACTCCCTGACAGGAGGGGGCAGCCGGGGGTGTCGGTCTCTGCTCCCAGGGCACAGGGACGGAAGAAGGAACGGCCACAGGCTGGGCCAGGGGAGACTCAGATTGGATATTAGGAAATATTTCTTCATGGAGAGGGTGATCCAGCCCTGGCACAGCAGCCCAGGGCAGTGGTGGATTCCCCATCCCTGGAAGCATTTAAGAGATGTGCAGATGTGTCACCTGGGGACATGGTGAGTGATGGCCTTGGCAGTGCTGGGGAATGGTTGGACTCGATCTCAGAGTTTTTTTCCAATCTGAACAATTCTGTGATTCCCCTGATTTAAGCCATCTCCCCAGATCACAGAATCCCAGAATGATTTGTCTTGGAAGAGACCATAAATTGCATCCCATTCCACCCCCCTGCTATGGGCAGGGACACCTTCTACTAGACTGAGCCTCATCCAACCTGGCCTGGGACACTTCCAGCGATGGGGCAGCCACAACTTCTCTGGGAACCTGTGCCAGGGCCTCACCTCCCTCAGAGGGAAGAATTCCTTCCCAACATCTCACCCATCCCTGCCCTCTGGCAGTGGGAAGCCATTTCCTGTGTCCTATCCTCCAAGCCCTTGTGCAAAGTCCCTCTCCATCTCTCCTGGAGCCCCTTTAGGCCCTGGAAGGGACTCTCAGGTCTCCCTGGAGCCTTCCCTTCTCCAGGCTGGACACCCTCAGCTCTCCCAGCCTGTCTGGGGATCCTGCCCAGCACCGCTGGGAGACCCCACCTCCCCATCTTGCCCTGTTTCCAAAGCCTCTGCACACCCACGCAGTGTCAGCTTCAGAAGTGTCCTGTCTTATCCCCATGCTCAGTCCTGTCCCTGGAGCCTCTGCCTCGGGCAGTTTCCCCTGGCTGAGCTCCAGCTGGCAGTTCCATTGATCTGGCTGCATTAAGTGCCTGGCAGGTTACATTATTAAGTACGTGAGGCTTTTCCAAGATTCATCTTCTCCCAGTAGTTCCCGCAGGCTGACAGTTGGAAAATCTTGCAGCATTCCAGCCCATGGTTCCCAGTGGCCCTCCCCAGCTGATGGTCACTGCTATGGGATACTGGAACTCCTACATCCTGCTTTTTCCTGATAAATGAGGAAAAGTGGGGCTACAGCTTCACCATTTGGGCTTTTTTTCTCGTTTCAAATCAGCTGTCGATCTGCTTGTTTTCATCTAGAAAATAATGTATTGAGATACATATATATGAAATATATCCATATACATAACACAGACCTGTTACTAATAGTTATTTCAACTGAGATCAAAGTACAGTCCCTCATTTCATCTGGGGGAATGGGAGGTGCAATTAAAAATTATTTATTCTGCCAATAATAATTAAATAAGTGCTTTTATTAACCAAGGCAGCACAATTTCTGATTAGCATCAGCAGGATCCAGGGATGACAAACAAGATGGTGCAGTATCCTGCATTAATGGTTCAGTAGCCTGCTCTGGGACTTCTGGGATAAAAAACTGAGATATCCCAAGGATGTATTACAGGCTGGAGGGAGGGAATAGAAACTGGAATTTTTATATCCCAGAACCCACAGGGCATTAGCAAAAGGAGCTGTGACAGGCACTGTGTACCCTCTGGGAGCCACGGCCAAATCCAGCCTGCTGTCAGCTCCCAGTGCTTGGAAATGGGCATCCCTGGCCCCCAGCTTATTGTCCCCCATCCCCTCTGGCTCTGTCCCCCGTCCATCCCACTCCTGGTTCCAGTCCTCAGCATCCAACCCCACTCACAGCCCTAGTGGAACCATCCCCAGCACCAGCCCGGGGCAGGGAAGATCCCTCCAGCTTTTCTGCATGGCAGGAGAGGACATCAAAGGCACCAAACCTCTGCCTCATCCATGCCCTGCCTCAGCCCCTCTCCCCTCTCCCAGTTTGCATCATGGAAAATGATGTTCACGGGGTGCAGCCGAGGCCACTGGCTCAGCTCCACATGCCCGAGGCCAGCTGGGACACGAACACGAGTTCCTCTGCTGTCCTGGGACAGGGCATTTGTCCCCTCTCTCCCCTGATCCTGCATCTCTTACCCTCTTCTGGCATAGTTACAGCTGCTCAGGAAATACCAGGGAAAGCCAGCAGAAGAAACTGCTGCGTTTCCCTCCTTCCTTCTTATCCACCAGCCAGAACCAATTAAACTCACAGGAGCTCAACTCTTCCTTCCTTCCCTTTTAATTTCAGACCCTCTGGTAAGAGGAGACATGATAAAATGTAAGATTAAATGTCTAATGCCTGGGATTTGGGATTACTGGGGCCAGACTAGATGGCTGGAGGTAGAAGGGTGTGTCTGGTTACAGGGAGGTATTGAGCTGGTGGTGCTGCTCCACATCTCTCTCATCTGTGTCATGGAAAGGGCAGGGAAGTGTGAAATCCCTGCACAGATCCAGCCCAGAGCTGTTCCAAAGGGAAAAACTTCACTCCATGACGCTCAGGAGTGGCTCTGGGAAGGGATTTCTGTGCAGGGCTGGGAGGTGAGGTCCAAAATCCCCCCATGGCAGCAGGGTGGGGATCCATGGGGCCAAGTCTTTTGGCTTTGTAGGTAACAGCATCGGATAACCCCTGTCATAAACCAAACATGCATCACCCTGCCTCCCATCTGCTCCTCGCTCCATGCGGGAGAGTTTCAGGCTTTGATGGCTGGAAAGATGCTGCTGATTTATTCATGGCCACTTCCCACCCATTAGCGTTAATAGCTCTCCTTGCCCTCCTCTGTCTTTAGAGCCTCTCCAGTGACCTGGGAAGGTCAAGCACAGTGAGGTGCTGGAGCCCAAATAATTTCATGGAAATAATTGGTGTGGTGCTTTTCCATCCTCAACATCTGACCTTTCCAGCAGGGAAGGAGAAGGATGCTTTCAAATGTCCCCTCTCCATTTCTTCTTCCTCTTGATCTTTTCACTTTTAGAGAAGAAAGTGCAAAGATGAAATTGTGGAAGCTTTCCACAGCCTTCCTCCCAGCTGCTCCCGGCTGCACCATATGGCAAACAGGCTCTGCTCTGGCTTGCTTCGGTTAGGAAAGTGCCCTTGGGGTGGAAATGTGTCCTTTGGATGAATCTCAGCCCGCTATAAGCTCCATGGCTTTTGATGAGGTCACCACATCTCAACCCACTGAGCAGCCAAGGGGTTTTCAGGACGTTCCCAGGGGAGAGAAAATCGGTTGTACAAGGTAAACCCCTGTGTCTGAGCTGACCAGAGGGAAATGAGTTCCCTGAAAGTTGCTGTTTACTGCCTGGGTGTTCCTGCCCTTTGGGTCCCCCAACTCCAAATCCATCACTCTGCTCTGGCCCCACATGTCCCTCCTGAATGGTTACTTTTACCAACGCCACCTTAAACAAGACCAGGGCACAGCTCCAGCCCTGCTTCCGGGCTGGTATCCCTGGGGAGAAAGGGAGGAAGGATTTTGGGGGGGGTCATGCTGGGGTTCTGGTGGTGTAGGGCTGAGGTCCCCTGAAAGCCTCAGGGAGCGCCCTGCTGTGAGGTGTGGGGGAGCATTCCACATCCTCCCATGCTCCAGAAAGTGGAAGAAGCTCTTTGTGTATACTGGCTCCATGTCTGTGAGGTGATATGGGTGGGGGATCCAAATCTGTTGAGGACAGGGCTGCAGAGGATGAGTTTGTATCCTGGGATGAAGCAGAATATTCCAGAGAAAGCTTTTTGGCTGAGATTGGGCTCATCTTCCTTTCCAGGGGATCTCACCCAAGTCCTCCCCCCCTCCTGAGGTCTCAGCTCTCTGGATGTTATTTGAAGCAGGGACATGGATAAATGCAGTAACATTCCACAGATGCTGAGATGCAGGTGATGGGCCAAGGAGCAGATAAATGTGTTAGTGCTGAGGCACTGCACAGTCTCCTCCTGCTCCTGCCTGACCTCAGTAACCAACTTTAAAGCACAAGAAAAGGCTGTGGATGTTGCATTGGGTGATTTTTTTTCTGGTTTGGGTGGGTTTTTTTTAATTTACTAATCCTTTAGGGGCTTGATAGCAGAACCAGAGCCTTGTCTGGGGCTGCTGAAAAAGCTGGTGCTGAGACACAGGAAGAGACACCATTTCAGTGAGGAAATATTGGTGAGGGCACATGTCTGCTTTGGGGATATTCACTGTATTTTGAGAACACTGGGTCAGGTATCTGAACTGCCAATAATGGCCATTTAATGTTCTGACCCAAGATGTGCCCTCAGCCTGAGAATGGAGGCAGATGAAGGCACATTTTTGTCTTCTGGGTGCCCAAGCACCTGAGTCCTGCAGTTTTCCTTGTGTGTCGAACTGGGGATGTTCAGCTCCTGCATCACCAAAGCCGATATCAAAGCGTTTTGGGAAGGGGCTTTTGGTACAGGATAGCTCCATGTCCCACTGTGGGGACAAGGAGCAGGGACGCTGCCAGACCCTATGGTTTCACCTCCCTCAGGCTTGGAGCACCAAAAGAGCACCCTCCCCCTGCAAGCTGCTAATGAAGGCCGGGTGCTAACGAGGGCGTGATTTAATGAGGGAGTGAACAAACAAAGAACGGGAGAGTTTCTGGACATGGATCCTGGCATGAGTTGGGGATGGATGGAAGACAGTGCTTCCCCGGTGTGCTCCATCCATGCAGAGCGATGATGCCTTGAGGGCTTCTGCAGTGCAGACATCATTCCATCATCCCATCAACCACGTTTGTTAGCTGATGATGAAGCTCTTTCCCCTCAACTGGTGTTTGCCCCTTCTGAGCTTGTTCCTGAGCTCCTGCAGTGACAAGTTCAGCAATTCAATTAAACAGAGTCTAAAATGCATTTCCCTCAGTATGTGTTCAAATTTGGCCTTGATGGGTTCGTTGGATTCCCATGGGATCTTTCCTGTAAGATGAGACATCAGGAAGATCCCCCATCTCTGCCCCATGTCACAGGGGTTTCACAGAGCTGCTGCCTGTGAGAGCCCAACCTGTCTCAAATCTTTTCCTGCCTGCTCTGGCAAAGAAAGAAAGGGTTGAAAATCCAAATTACCTCCCCCCCAAGAGCTGTGTGAAGCTGGAAATGTTATGGCTTATTTTGAAATGAAAAGGCAATCTCAGAATATTGCATTTTTGTGAAATATCCCATCCTGGCTTTAGCTGAAGTACTTCAGCTTTTATTTCTGTTATTTCAACATTAGCAAGCATTAATGCTTAGTAATTTAGGATATAACTGAAATGACAAACCAAAACACCTTGATGCAAGAAACTCTCTGAAATCTGGTGAAGAGATGGAAGGATGAGCCTTTTGGTGCATTTGGGGATAATCCTTGAAGACCGTCCTCTCTTCCCATCAGGAATTGGATCTTGCTCCTTTGAGTAACCAAGGAAGGCAAGTGATGACCAGATGCAGATACTCCAGAGCAACAGCTCCTCTCCTGAATGCTTCTGGCTGCTCAAAATTCATTCTGGCTGCACTGCCCCAGCCTGAGCCACCCACTGATTGCTGGGTATGTGTAGACGAGATCAAGCACCTTCCCTGCAGCTCTCTCTGCTCGGTGTGTGTTAAAGAGACATGGGGTGGCATTAAACCCACTTCAGTGCAGATCTCCTGCCCAGCCTGTGCTAACACTGCACTGTCCAAGCAATGGCCCGGTAGTTTCTGGCAAATGCTGGCCCCAGGTCTGCAGCCTCTTGCTTCCCGCTCCTTCTCCTCCTCCTTTCCCTCCTCCTCCTCTTGTCTTCCTCTCCCCAGGTGGCTGCTGGAGCATCAGGAATGTAAATGCAGCAGGAAATGTCATCTTTCCAAATATTTTCAGTGAAGCATGAATGTGTTTCTGTGGACTTTCAGTTGCATAAAACTTCACAGAGCTGTGCTTTGGCCTGAAGTGATCGGCTTGATGTTCCGTTCAGCTGGAAAACGTTTGGGTTTGGTTGCTTGGAAAGAGAAATGTGTTACATGGAGCTCTGCACGCATGAGCCCGGTCAGGCAAGGAAGGATTGCTTTACATGGCAGTGCAGGACAGATCTGTAAATCAGATCCCATCTTATGTCCCGTACAAGTATCACTGGCTAGACAATAAAACATGGCATAACAGAATGTGTCCAATACAGGAAAAGTTTGCAAAACGGTGTCATAAATCCCTGGGAAGAGAAGAGGCATTTAACTTAGAGCTTTGGAGATGAATTAAAACTCACTCATTTTGTAAATTCGATTAACTTGCATTAATATGTGAAAATATGCAGCTTTTCTTCTAAATGGAGATGGATGACATTTCCAGAACTCAACTCTTTAGGCTTCTCCAAGTTCTTATTGGAAAGCTGGAGATAATTATTTTTCCAGGGACATAAAGATAATGACTCCACATTTACAGAGCATGATTAATAACAAGTCTGTTTGTATTTACAGTCGTTTCACTTACCCCTGTAATGGGGCCACCTCTGAAGCAGCCTATGGAGCTTTTATCCCACGGCACTGGGAATCTGGTGCTGTGGTTATTTCCAGGCATCATATAAAAACCACCTCTCTGAAAGCAGCTTTGGGAAGATGCTGGCTCACCCTTCTGCTCCTAATGCCTTGCCCGGATCTCCTTCCCTGCCTGCCCTGGCTCCAGTGGATGTGAAGGACTGGTTTTCCCCCTTATCTCTGTGGCAGCCTTGTGAATTGTGGGGAAGCTGCTGCAGCATCTTCCACTGGATGGAAGTTGGATGGAAGCTGGATGGAAGATCTGGTGACCTACAAGCATCAGCTGCCAGCAGCCCAGGCGGGATGGTGGTCTGACTCCTCAGGCAGAAATCACTTCCAGGCCCAATCCAGCTCTCCCAGCATGAGGAGAGCAGAACCATGGGCCAAGGATTCCACAGGGCTCCATGTGTCTCTGCTCTATGCCTTGGTTTCCCTGTCACTGGGTAAGGGGGGAATGTCTGCTTCATGCCTTGTACTTCACAGCTGACCTGTCCAGTCCCATCCCAGTCCCATCCCAGCCCCATCCCTCCCTTTCTGCCCTGACTCTCCTTCCCCAAGTCAGCGTCATGGAGAGCAGAGGAGCCCTGGCACTCAGAATACACATCCCTCAGCCAGAGGGGACCTCACTGCTGAGTCCTCTCTGCTGCCCGAAATACCTCTCCAGGCCATGACCCTGCTTTGGCAGGCAGCATTCTCTGCCCATCACCTCCAGCACAGGTCAGCAGCTGCCTCTGCCAGGTCGGAGCCATTGTGGAGGCTCCTCTATCCCCTCTGTTAATGGGGGAGGTTCTGCAGCCCCGCAAGCTGCTGCCAAATCCCATTCCAACAGCTGTATGTTCTCCAGTATGAGTCATCCCACCCCGAGCTTTCAGCCTCTCCATAACAACATTCCTTCTCTCTGATCTCAGATCCTGGCTGTGATCACTCCCTGTCTAGTCCTCCTTCCTCCATCCACATGGTCCCTCCTGCCCAGACTCGGTCCCCAGCCAAGCAGAGGAGGTTTTGCCAGGATTACCAGAGCTTCAAACAAGGATTCAGATCCCCTCTCTCCCTTAAAATCAAGAGGAGGTGCCCAGTTATCATAAGATCCAATTTTTCTCTCTTTAAAAAGAGACAGTGATGTTGGTTCTTTTTCATATTGTTTTTTGTTGTTCCTCCCCATCCCAAATGTGTCTGTAAGAGCCATCACTGCCACCCCCTCCCAAGGCATACGAAAAATGCTCTGAGTTTTTGGTCCTGCACATCTCCTGCCCTGCCATGGGCTCTTCTCCAAAACCTCCTCCCTGAGCCCCCTCTTCTCTCCCTACTGTCACTTTTGTCCCCAGTGGGTTCTTTTCTTCTCTTCACCCCTCTGCTCCTCTGGAGGGAGGTGGTCCCACTGTCTGCAAGGACACAGGGGAACTCACATCCCCATCCTAGCAGCTTCCATCTCAGGAAGGGCTGAAGATCCAGGCTGAGCTCTTCCTGCCCTGCACAGTCCAACTTTAACCCCAGCGAACCACAGACCTTCCCTCTCCCCTAGTCCTGCCTTCAGCATCTGCCCCCACGTTAACAGCTGAACCCTGGGGGAGACCAGTCCACTCAGAGTGTCACTGGTGACCTCTGACTGGAAAACTGCTGTGGAGCAGGATTGTATGCAGGGAGGGGCACTGCTGGAGCATGGTGGCCTCTGCCAGCCCTGTGCTGGCCACCCCCTGCCGTGCCCATGCTGCCAAACTGCCAACGCCTACTCCAAAAGCCACCAGCACTGAGCTCCCACCATTTCCCTCTCCGGCTCTTTGGCCAGCACCACCTGGCACAGGTACAGCCTCTGAACAGAAATCAAATTTTGCTCAAAAGCATTAATTTCTTCTGGATCACAGGGTGCCCAGATGGGTTCCAGTGGTAGGAAAGGGAGACTTTGAATGTGTTGTTTGAACAGCATGAAAAGCCAAAGTCAAATCCCATTCCTCCCTGGGCAGTGGTGTTCCTTGTCTGGAAGGCTTGGATGAGCAAAGGCATCGCTCCACTCCAGCAGTGCAGCTGGTACCTTGGACCCACAGCCATAATCCCTTCTCTCAAGAAACTCCAAAGATTCACTGAAGTTGCTTTAATTGAGCCTGGCAAGGGGGCAGAGAACCGACCCTTTGCAGAATTCCTCCAGAACCAGGGATTTTATATCCCCTTATCATCAACCCTCTGGATGATGCTCCCTGCCAGAGATAGGTGAGGAACATCCTGCACCTCATTTTCAAGCTTTATCTCTTTTCCTTTCCCAGAAAGTGCTCCCTGCCATAGAGACATCCAGCTGGATCCTGGATCTGCTTGTGGATTGTGGGGTGCCAGTGGCAAAGTCACACAGGGAATTGCTGAGTTGTTTTGTGTCTTCCTAGGGAGAGCAGGAATCTGGGGGATGTGACCTTGGCACACTTTTAATTAAAGGCTGAGAAAGAGCCTCTGCCTGCAGAACATCTGGGGCTCTGGACGAGATGAGGTAGAATCTCCACAGCATTTACTGGAGTGTTGGGGGGTGGTGTTGGGGTGGAAATGTGTTGGTGACGGCTTGGATTGGCAGTTTCGGTGCGTCGGGATGTGCCCCTGGTGGTTACAGCTTGGGATGCTGCTCATTGCCCTGTGGGGATGGGGATGTGGGCACGGGGATGAGGAAATGGGGATGAGGGGATGGGCACGTGGGGATGGGGATGAGGAGATGAGGATGAGGAATGGGGATGCTGTGCCATAATCCTTGGGCTGACAGAGAGATCTGTTGTGTCTTTGGCAAGTTGAGAGGTGGGGAAACAAAGCCCTGCACTCTGAGCAGCTCCTTGCAGAGGGTCCACGGTCTGTGCCTGCCTAGAGGAGAAAGTGCCTCTGGAACCTGCGTTAGCACCGTCTGGGGGTGGGGGGGCTGCAGCAAACGCCTCCACTGCCAGGATTAACGTGGGATAATGCTTCATCCTCAATTCCCTGTGCTGGAAGGGGGAATCCACCGCAGACCCAGTCCCAGTGCAGGCTGGCCTGGCTTGGAGAACTGGGATCTTGTGGTGCACTGCAGGCTGGGGGACTGTGCTAGAGGGGTGGAGAAGGGTCTCTGAGCTCTGAGTATTTCACAGGATCAGAGAATCATGGAATAGTTTGGCTGGGAAGGGTCCTTAAAGACCATCCAGTTTCAAGCTCCCCCCCGGGCTGGGCAGGGAGCACTTCTTCCCCCGGAGCATCCCCCGGGCAGGGACAGCTTCCCCTGAAAACCCTCCGGGCAGGGACAGCTTCGCCCGGAGCATCCCCCGGCGCGGCAGGGCCCGTCCCGAGGGGTCTGGGGTCGCCGCTGGGCGCGGGGACCCGGGAGCGGGGCGGAGGAAGGATCCCGGCCCGGCCCCTTCCATCCTCCGCCGCTCTCAGCCCCGCTCGGAGCCAGGAAAATCCAAAATCTATCGATCCCGCACCGCCATCGCAACTTTCCCACGCCAGGGAAGAGGCAGCCGGCCCCGCCGGAGCCCAGCCCGGGGGGAGCGCAGGGGGGTCCCATCCCGGCCATGTCCCGTCCACGTCCCCCCGCCCGGNCGTCCCGGCGGCGGCGAGCGGGGAGCCGGGATCCCAGGGCCCCGCCGGCTGCTGCTGCTCCATGGCCCCGGCCGCAGCGGCGGAGCCCAGCGCCCGCCGCCCCCGGGGCACCGGCACCGGCCCCGGCGGGAGGTGCACGGCTCGGCGGCCGCCGGTGGGTGCGGGGGCGGGGGCGGCGGGGGGGACACGGAGAGGGGGGAACGGCACNCCCGCCGCCCCCGGGGCACCGGCACCGGCCCCGGCGGGAGGTGCACGGCTCGGCGGCCGCCGGTGAGTGCGGGGACGGGGGCGGCGGGGGGGACACGGACACGGACACACGACACCGGCCGCACACATCCGCATCAGCCGCGGGCACACAGACCCCGGGCGGGATGCGCACCAGGCACCCATGGACAGACACCGGGCACCCACAGGCACTGCGCGCTTAGGGGCATCAGGCAGCCACGGACACAGCTCTGCTCCCGCAGACACCGAGCACACGCGGGGACACCCGGACATGCACACGGACACACACCCACACAGACACACTCGCATGCACACCCAGCTGGGCACAGATGTGGACACACACTCCTGTGAAAGCCCACGCAGGGGCACACGCATCTTCACACAGCCAAAACCCGGGAGCTGGGCAGAACTGCTCAATCCCAGCACTTTTTGCAGTTCCCGAGGCTCCTGGCAGAGGATTGGGGTGAGGAGTGGCCCCGCAGAGGAGTGGCCCCGCAGCTCGTCCGCATGCCGGGTTTGATGTAGACACTCGAGAGAGAAGTGGGTGGAAATTATCCCAGTAGATCCTGGAGTTTAGGATCAGGAGGGCCTGTGGGCACAAGCGGCTCGGCTGTGTGGCGTGGAAGGGTCGGCGACCACAGCCAGACCCACAGCTCTGTCTCATCTCTGGCTGGGTTTGGATCCTTGTTCACAAAATCAGGGAGCTGTGTCTTTTGCAGGATAAAAAGTAGGGGCCGTGGGGTGTTTAAAAAGCTGGAGGTAAGAGCGATGCCAGCTGGGAATGCAGCTGGGAACTTCATTGCTTGCAGGCCGAGTGGGATGTGGGCTTGTGGAGTGGGAGATGGGATCTGTAGCCCCGGGATAACTTGGGCCATGCATGGGAGCAGGGAGGCAGCACCCCTCCCTCCGTGCTGGCAGGGATTTTTCAAAGGAGTATCAGGGAAGGTGCCGAATTCAGAAAGAGTTCGGTCCTAATTCCCTGGAAAACACAGCCTATGGATTCTTTTTTACTGTCCTGCCTTTTCTCTTGACCGCGAGGATTTGCAAGGTGCTTGGCTGCAGCCTGCATCCTTGGGTGCCCTGACACCCCACACTGCTTCCCAGAGGCAGGAATTCTCCCAGGAAATCCCCAAGCCCCTCACTCCTCCCCGTCCTTCAAGCGAGCAAAGACCCGCCATTAGAAATCCGCTCTCTATTTAAATTTAGATGTCTGCATTATCTTGAATTTGGATTTATTAATTATTTGCATCTGGTTCCTATCAAGAAAGTTGAGCAATGCAGATGTCCTGATTTCGGCGTTGGCTTGGGGGAGAAACGCCAAATTTGCAGCATTTCCATTGTCTCCTTAAACAATGGCCCAGCCGGGAATTGCGATCCTGCTCCCATCACAGGGGTCTGACATGTCAGAGTTAAGCATCATCCAAGTTGTGTGAGCTCCTCGCCATGGGTGACTGCAGCTCATTTCCCAGCCGTGGAGATTAGTCTAATTAGCAGAGCAAATCTGGCTAAGGCAAGCTCTGATAATTAGTAATCAGTGGGATGTTTCCACACTCTTTCTTTTGCCTGAGGGGTAGAGAGGCGTTTAGAGCATGGCCCCATTTTTTAGGAGCAGGGAGGTGTTTAGAGAAGTCAAGGTGAACGGAGCTGGAGCTGCTGGTGGCACTGGTGGCTCTCACTCCTCACATCCCATTTGCCCATCAGGACCTTCTTGCCTGGGGTCAGGCACAGGGTGGAAAGCAAAGGGAGAGACCCCGATGGCCCCAGACCACCCTCACACCATCTTTCCCTGGATCGTATTCCAGCTGACAGCAGTGGCCTTGGTGGCTCCTTGGTGCTGGCTGGGATGTGTGACCTGATGATGGGAAGCCAGCACGATGCTTCTCCACACCCTGGCCCTAACCCGAACCCAGTTAACCCCTCCTCCATCCCATCCCTCACCTGGGAAAACTGAGCAGCGGAGAGAGGAATAAAAAGGGCACTTCTGATCAGGAGGTTGTCACTTCTGGGGTCTTCTGTGCTGCAGCAAAGGTGAAAATCTGTCAGAACCCCAGTGAGACTCCCTGTCTGGACCAGAAGGTGATTCCCGCTGGGAAGGGGGATAATCCTTCCCATGATGTGGTAATTAGCATTACTGAGTTTATGTGGAAGCTTCCATGAGGGAACTTAATTAATTATGGTTGATTAATGCGTGTCCCCAGCTAAAGCTGGAGCCACAGATTTTTTCACTGCATTGGAAACATGCTTGTGCCAGGTTCACACAGGTAAGTTTTATCCCTTGGGAATGAGCCCGGAGAGGCTCTGGTCTGGGAGCTGCTGGTGGGTGCTGGTGTGGTGACAGGGTTTGCTCCAGCTGGGAGACCCCCAGAAAAATGTCTGGCAGATTTTTCTCCTTTTCCCTCCCTCTGGAGACCTTTATGTGTAGCCAAGGAGGGGAATTTGAAGTGAACTCAGAAAACCAGGAGAGGAGGAGGCACCGCACAGGTGGGGATTTGGGGGCTCAGACTGTCCCAAGTATCCAGCATGAGAGATGCACGGTGCACTGGGATTACTACTGCTGCCCTGCTGGCCTTGGCTTCGGTCTCCTCCAGCCATGAGGGGAGGTGGGATGGGGAAGGAGCTGGTGCCTGGGTGCTGCTCCTGTGGTCACCTCCTGCCCTGTGCCGGGGGTGGCGTTGGAGGTTGGGCTGAAAAGGAGTTATTTTTAAGCATCACATCTCAGCACAGACTGTCATTCCCATTCTCCGTACCTTCCCAGTGGGTGGGAGAGCTGGGGGGGTTCCAGCAGCTCGACACAACCTCATACCCAGAAGGTCTTGGCTGCCTGGGTCCCCTTTTCTTGTGGAGAGGGATTTGGGGGAACTCAGCCACCACGGGCTCAGATGTCACAGGCTCCCCAGGGCTTGGATGAGGCAGAGGGGGCTGGGCTGTGCTCGCTGGTTTGGGGTCTCGCCCATCACCGTGGCCTTTAGACACACTGCAGGCTTTGCTGGCTGATTCAGCAGCGAATTGCAAAATTAGTTTATTCCCAAAATCAGGAGAGCATCTTTAAAGTCACAGTACTTTAGGAAAAGGAAAACGGAGGTGTTTTCTGTTTGTTGGGCATTTATTGGGTGTTCATTACAGTCAGGGCTGCTGCTGTGCCAGCTCCCGGGGTGATGCCCTGCAGACGACCCACGGGATGGGATCCTGCATCCAGGGTGGGATCCGGGGTGCAGAATGGGACCATGCCCCATGGCTGGGCAACACAGCCTGGGATGGGGCATGACAGCAATGGGAACACTCTCCTTAGGGAGATGCTGGATTTTAATTCCGTTCTGTGTGCTGGAGGCTGTCCCTCAGTGAAGCCCTTTTCAGGTGTGAGCCAAGGAAAATGAAAAGCTCCTGGAAGGATAACTGGCAAGAGGGATAAACCTGCAAGGGGGAGGCCCTCAGAGCTGCCTGCACGTGGCCCTTTTCCATATGGCATTTCTGCATCTCCAGACCATCACAGAGCTGGGTGGCACCTCCTGTGGCACAGGATTGGAGTGGCACTTCCAGACACCAGCACAGCCCCCCATCCCTCATCCAGAGGGAGATTTGGAGGCCAATTCTGCTTTTTGATAACCTTTGATGCTACAAATTCAAGCTGGCAGCATGGTCATGGCAGGGGCAGAGCATCCCAGGGACACGCAGGGGATGTGAGGATCGGCCTGCAAGAGGGACCCTTCCCAAATTCTGCTTTACCACCACCCAGCTCTGCTGCTGTCAAATACTTTGGAATTTAGTGTCAAATTTTAGGAACATCAGTCTGCGAAGGCGGCGGGAGAGGATTGAGGTGGGAGGGTGGAGCCAGCAATGTGCCTTCATGATGGGAGGGATTAGAGAAATATTTGGGTTTATTTTAATGCCAGGCTTATTGCGGGGATTGGGAGCTTAACCTGGCAGCAGAGCAGCGCTCATCTCGCTCCAAAACGACATTTACAGTTCCATGCGGTCATTCCTTCCCACTGGGAATCGAAACCTCAAAGCTGGTCCTGGTGAGCCACAAATGCCTCCAGGCTGGAGGGAGATGGCCAGGAATGCCAAGGCACTGCCTTGTCCCCACCAGCGGCCTGAGCTGTCCCTGTGCCCGGCAGCACCACAGGAGCTGCTCCTGCACTCCGGGCTGTGTCTGCCGCCGCTGCTCCCATGTGGGATTAATCCATTGCGGGAGTGTCGGCGGCTGCGGGGTGCAGGAGGGGATGGCAGTGCTGGGTTTTGTATTTTTAAAATTTTTTTTAAAAGGGTTATATAACCTTGGGGATTCTATTAATAAAAATAATGGTTTTGAACTCTGGGAACAACCAGCCCCAGCAATGAGCAAGGAAATGCTCCAAGTTCAGAACATGGCAGTGCGGAGATAAGGGACAGGCACTCTGGGCAGGAACAGTGGCCGGGGCTGCAGAGGGGATTCCCTGCCTGCAGGCAGATTGGTGGCATCTGCTTGTCCCTCCTGCCAGCACCTCCATCCCTGTGCCCAGGGAGAAGAAGAGGAGGTGGGAAGGGGGTTATTTCAGCCCCAGCATGGTCTGAAACCTGTGGATGTGTGGTGGGTGGGCACCTCTTGTCCTCCTGCACCCATTCCTAAGCAGCCAGCTCCCCGAGATGAACCCCAGACTGCATCGAGTGCAAAAGTGTGGCAAGAGCAGCCCAGTGCAGCCCGGGTGAGCATTGCCTGGACCCAAAACATTGCCCTGGATGGGATCCAGTGGATGCTTATGGTCCTCACAGGCAGGACCCCAGGGATGCTTGTCCCTATGGGATGCTCCTGGTCCCTGTGGACACTGGCTTTGGTTCCTCAGGGTGAGTTAGAAAAACAGCAGAACTGGGGTTAAAGAGGCACAGCTGAGGCTCTGGAATAAAACAGGGGGTGCCTGGTGTGTGTTCAGTGTGACTTTGGGGTCATGAGCCATGGGGGTTTCATGTTCCCCCCCAGTCAGTGTCCAAGAGCTTCCTTTTGCAAGGTAGGGTGTCATTCTCTTTTTAATCCCTAAGTAGCCAGCAAGACATTTGAAGGGTTTGCTATAAAAATTAAGAGAGTTTGAAGCTAAGATGGTAATTAGAGAAAATCGACACATTACCTAAATCAGGGCATTTGGAGGCAAAAAACCCACAGTCTTTGGGATGTGTTCAAGTGCACAGTTTTTTCCCTTTAATACAAAAATATTTAAAGCCTCATTTTTCCATTCAGGGTGACTGTTGCTTTGGGTTTATTGTGTTTCTCCCTTTGCCATGTGGGATTATTAACTTATTTTCCAGAGAGCCTTAACATCCCTCTCAGCAGTGGCCTGGAGTTTGGTCTGGTTTGTTTAGGACTTTATTTTTTTTTTTTCCCTTTAAATCTCCCTTACTCAAGTTGTCACAGCTTATGCCAGGACCAAGCTGTCATCCTGGAACTCATATCTTTAATTCCTTCCCTCTGATGCTAATAACACCTTAAGATGATTAACCAGGAAAAAAAAATGTAGTGTTTTTCTGCTGTTTGGATGCTGGTCATTGGCTCTCAGCACTTCATTCATCTTGGGAAGTACAATTGGAGCGGGCACCCCTCTCCTCCTGCAGGGTTCTCCGTGGATTTAGTTTCTGACTTTGAATTGCTGAATATCCATGATTCTGTGTTGTCGAAATGCTTTCCTTGACAGTTTAAGATGCAGTGGGGTGACACAAATCCCCTCCCACAGCATCCCTTGGCTGGGGGCCACCCTGCAGCTGTCCTCGCTCACACCCCCTCTGTTACGTTCCTTTGGGAACGGACTGGGCAGCGTTCCCATGCTGGCAGTGCCAGGAGAACAGGACAGGGCACGGACACCCCGTCCTGCCCCAGCCCCACTGCCAGCCACGGCTGGGCTGCAGCACTGCGCGGCGGGGACACGGCTTCCTGTCAGTATCAGCTTATTTATATTAATTTAAAGATGTTTTTGGTCTGGGACATGTTCCACGCCTGTTTCAGCTTCCCAGTGTCATGGGGTTCCACTTATCCCAGGCACAATGGTGCCAGCCCGGCTGATGCTTCCCGCCAGACTGGTCACCAGCTATGTTGGGCAGCAGCTTCCACACCTTTTTGCTCATCTAGGAAATAAAGTTCTGGATAAAATGACACACCGTGCACTGTAAATCCGTGTAAATCCCTAGATATGGAGTTTTATGTTGATGTATGTGAGAGTAGGATCCTGGGGATGCGCTGAGCAGGTCAGAGGAAATAAGAGATGGCAGAAAATCGGGAAAAACACCTCTTTTAGCTTAAATTCTCCATGGATTGGTGGGTCCTGTCATCTGATGAGTGGCTCGATGTTGGTTTAGGTTTTTAGATTGTGCTTGGATCATCACTCCCAGGACACTGGGTGGTGCGGCTGTGTCAGACCTTACATTTGGGTTTCCAGGTGCCTCAGTTTCCTCCATGGATGAATAAATTGCCCCTTCCCTCACCTCTGTTGTGGCAGACTGGGCAGTGGCACCTTCTGCAGGTGTTGCAGGTGACCCAGGGTGACCCAGGACAGGTCCCTTGGGCCCCCATGGCAGTGATGGCTCCATGCTGGCTGTGGCACAGCCGGGTCCCAGCTGTCCTCACTTCCTGCACAGCTCAGGGGTTTAGAGCGATGCGTTTGGGGGCTTTGGGAGTGTGTTTGCAAGGGACTCCTCAGTCCTTCACTCCTGAGTGGGGAGAGAGAAGTGACTTGAGGAAAGAGGGGAGCAATGGGGCAGAGCAAAGCTGCTGGTCCCTGACTAGTGTAACCTGCGGTGTCCCTGTGCTCCCGGCATCCCCGGCTCCTGGTATCCCTGTGCCCTCCGTGTTCCTGGCATCCCCATGTTCCCAGTGTCCCTGTGGTCCCCATGCTCCAGCATCCTGGCCACACAGACCCCCAGCAATGCCTGTTCACCATTTTCTCCTCCCATCCTGCAGGAATTGCAGCTGAGACAGAGACGATGACTGCAGGGAGCACCGAGTCCAAGGAGCCCATGCGGGAGCTGGAGCAGAGGGGGCCCAAGGCGCTGGTGCCCCTGGTCCCAGCGCGGCGCCGGGGCCACCGCCTGCGGCGCAAGCCCCCAACAGAGCCCCCGGTGAAGGGGCAGCTCCGCATGCGCTCGCCGGCAGGAGCCTTTGTCATGGTGGGCATCTCCGTGGTCCTGGTGGGCATGACCATTGCCGTGGTGGGCTACTGGCCTCACCGGGGACACTGGGGCACCGGGGCCAGCGCAGGGAACACCAGCGTGGTGGGGGACATGAGGAGGGAGGTGGTGGCCGGACGCCACATGCCCCACAGCGAGAAGCTGAAGCTGATCGGCCCTGTCATCATGGGCATCGGGCTCTTCATCTTCATCTGTGCCAACACGATGCTGTATGAGAACAGGGACATGGAGACCCGGCAGCTGATGCAGAAGGGGCTCTACGGCCTGGCAGTGGGGCTGTCCGAGGGGACCAGCCCCAAGGATGGGTACTGCCAGCACAGGGACAGCCAGCCTGTCCCCAAGGCCAACGCCGAGTGTGTGGAGGGCTGTTACCAGGTGGACCTGTCCTGCCAGCCCTGTCCCGGCCCCAGCAGCAAGTGGTCCAACTGCTACAGCCCCAACCGGCTCCAAACCATGGCTGAGTTCCTGCAGCACCCAGCAGCTTCCCCTGCGGCCTCTGTCCACAGCCTCCGCTCCACCGAGCTCAACCTGAGCCTCCCATGCCGTCCCGCAGCCGAGTCCCTCCTGTCCTCGGCCGTCGGGGCCTTGGCGCTGCCCATCATCAAGCTCAACAACTGCTTGCTGGATGGGGTGGCGCGGGGGGCCGGCGGGAGGGCAGAGAGGGGCCCTGCTGAGCATCCCCCCGAGACACCACAGCTCTCCCAGGCTCCACTTCCCATCAGTGACAGCGCCACGCCCTGCGGCCGGGATGGTGCTGCTGGTGATGGCGGAGGTGACCACATCGTCATTGACATGGGTGACGGCTGCCCCGGTGCGGAGCTCAGCCCCGAGGTGCACCTCCACACCCCGGGACACTCCAAATCCCTGGACCTCGGCCGGCCGGGGGTGCTGCTGGTGGCCCCCATCAAGGACCGTAAGAACCGGAGCTGGCCCCGGCTGGACCACGTCAGCCTGGTGGGCTACGCCCAACTGGAAAGCACTGGCGAGTTTTTGGACTGGCTGCTGGAGCCCAGCCAGCCCCCGAGCCGGGGAGAGCCCCGACCCAGCTCCTGGGTGGTGGGAATGGAGCAGGGCACGCGGGTCTGATGTCCCCAACACCTTTGGGGACTGTAACAACATCCCAGTCCCTTATCCCAGGCCCCAGCATCCACCAGCAACCCCAAAACCCCACATTCAGGAGGGGCTTGGGGACAGCATTTTTAATCTGATGCCAGGAGGGAGGTCCTGACCCTCTACTCCTGGGGGAGGACTTGCCTGGGGTGGGATGTCCTTCCCGGTGGATGCCCTTGGCCTTACAAGCCCTTCTCCTGGTGGCTTTTCCGGAGGAGTCCTCACTTTGAGACCCCACACAAATTGTGGGATGGGGACATGGGGGCGGGTGAAGCCCACCAGCCCCCACAGCACTTTATTTCAGCAGGGTTGGGGTGGGGAGATGCTTTGGGGGGTGGTGTCCCCTTGTCCAGCCTCAACCCACCAGAAGATTTGCTTGGCTGGAGCACATAGGCCCAACGGGGCTATTAAATATTACCTGGATGCCACGTGGTCCTGCCTTGCCTCCACCTATTGCCTGAGGGATGCTTGGGAGGGGCAGCGCCTGCGGCAATCAGTCTGGAGGGTCTGTGAGACCTTGTGCCCCCACCCAGGCTCCACTGGAGAAGGGATGCTCCATAACCAGCTACTCAACATTCACAGAATGAGGTGATAAGCTCAAGGTTTGGGATTTTTATGGAGAGAAGGGATGTAAAAGGTGCCTAGGGAGCTGCAGGCCTGTCTGTGGATCAGGCTTTGTTTGTGCTGGTTTGTGGTGGGAGGAAGGATGTGAACAGGCAGAGAGGTGGGTGAGTGTCACTGCTGGTTTTGCCAGGTCTTGTTTGGTGCCCGTTGGATGCAGAACAGGAGCTGTATGGGATGAGGCCAGAGAGGCGGCCTCGGCACTGGGATGGATTCCTGGAGGAAAGGGAGCTGGGGGTTCAGCCCATCCCTTCTTACTCCCTCCAGCTCTCTCTCAGGCGGGAGCCCCGGCGTGCCAGGGGCTGTGGAAGGATGGATTGGAGCGGTAGGACAAGGACAGCTCTGCTCTCCAGGAACTCGGAAGGCTTCAAAATGGCTGTGGCAGCTTAGATGGGATCTTTTCCTTTCGCCTTCCCAAAATCAGGGCCTTTTGGGATGGCTGAAATATGTTTTATCTGTATGAAATGTTTGGAGGGTTTTGTTCCTGTCTCTGCTTTGCCCTCTCTGCTCTGAAGTGACTGTCAGACCTTGCAAACTTTGGGAACAGCATTGTTCTCCAGATAAACATCCCAGCAAAATCATTTGGAAATTGCCTTTTCTGCCCCAGCCCCCTCTTTTCCCAAAAAGCAACCCCCCACAGTGTTCTGGGGCTTTTTTTTCCTCCCTTACAAGGAACAGCTGCTTCTGTTTCCAATGCCAACCCTCCCAGAGAGGTTGGGTACAGCATTCCCCTGTGCAGGGAGCAGAGATGGGACCGACAGCTGCAGTTTGGGGCCAGTTGCATCCCACAGGATTCGCTGGGAGTGATACCAGCCCAAGCTCAGCTATTTATTTGGCTGCTTAATCTCAACATTATTTAGGCACTGATTCAATGCAATAAACAGCAACAAGTTAAAGTCAGCATTGGGACCTGCCCTGGAGCAGCATCCCAGGGGAAGTGCCAGAAGGTTGTTTTTGTCTGAAAATAACTTTTTACTTGGACTTAACCAGCTGTAGCCAGAGCTGATGCTAGGCCCTGGGCCATGCTACGGGAACTGGCAGCAAGAAATTGGAGCCCAAAATGCCACAAGGAGCTGCACCAGAAGCTACTGGGGACTTCTGTTTTAATTTTTCTCCTTCATTTTCTGGCTGAGGCTCCGTCCAGCCATGGACCATGCCTGGACCATGTGCCTGCATCGTCCTCCTGCCCCATCCTCCTTCCCAGCTCAGCAGCATCCTCCAGGGGAGGCATTTCTGGGTCACACAGGGATAATTTAAAAATGCAAAGCAGCTTGATTAATTAATCTGGCAGGGTGAGAAGACCTGTGCCTTCTCCAGGGAGAGCAGCATCTGTGCCTCCCTCACCTTCAGCTACACCTGTGGACACTGTTTCCAGAGTATTTGTGGATAAAATATCCAACTGTTGGCACGCCCTGGGGTATCCCACCTCAGCAGGTGGCCACTGCAGGAGGAGATTCCTACCAACAGAAGGTAGATTTCATCAAGAACACCAGCAAGGAAAACTGGGGGATTGTCCCCAACACCAACATGTCCAGGCTGATGAGGACTGACCCAGGGGTCCCTTGGATCAGAGGGTGGAGGTCGGAGAGACCAAGGGCAATTACAGTTACCCCCAGCACCAAGGGACCTCTCAGCTGGTGCGCGGCTACAGGACAGCTTAGTTTGGGCCAAGAGTGGATAAAATGTGGAAAATGCATTGAGAGAACCACTGCCACAGGCTGTGTGTGGGAGATGTGCCCTGAGGAGATGCAGACCCTGCTGGTGGCTGTAAGAGGGTCTCTCATGGCCAGGGACACCCCAGTAGTGCCAGCGGGTCTCCAGATTCGCTGCTGGGACACCTCTGTCTCCAGGGAGCACAATAACCACAGCTGGGGACGATCACTCTGTGGTCCTGCTCAGCTGTTGGCTGATTTGCAGCCCTTTCTCCTTCCTCCTCGTCCTCCTCCTCCTCTCCCTGCAGTGAGGCAGGTCACAGCCACAAATCTGCTTGGCTGGGGAGCCCATCCTTCAGATTTAAGGTCTGTGGGAAAGCGAGGGCCCTGCTCCCAGCACTTGCAGTACAGCCAGGGGTGAGTGATCCTGGCCAAAAATCTCCTGCTGAGGTGTTGGGAAGATGAAATGTGGGGATGGTGTGACCTGTGCTGGGTGAGTGAGTATGGCTTTTGCCCTCCCTGGTTAAAGATGAGTGCTGTGGTGGGTGTGCTCCCCATGTCTGTAACACCCTGGGACCTTTTGGCAGGGACTGATTTTTGTTGCTTTATTTTAAAAAAGGGCAATAGTGTGATACAAAATGCCTCTGCATTAATGAGCCAGCACTGAGCCAAAGGCACCCATCCCAGTGTTTCCTGGTACCCAAGGGAGCTGGAACGGGGCTGGAGCTGGGGTGGGTTTGAGAGTAGTTGCTTAATTTTTTTTTTTTCTGTGGGTTTGGGGGTGTCCTGTGCAGGCTCCCTGGCACGCCAGGCTCTGCACATGAATCCTGCTATAGAAATGGGCTGAGCAACATGGCGTGGATCGCCTGGGGCTGGCCCTGGATCGAAAGCCAGAGTCCCCTCAGTGTTGTCAGCATCCATGTGATGCGTCCTGAGAGCCGAGCACTGCCACGGGGCTGCAGCCCCAATCTCTGGGGCTTTGGCTTGGAGCCCATCAGGAACCACTGCCCATGCTGGGGCAAAAAGCAAATGATGCCCATGGATCTGTAGGAGTCCTGCAGTGGTGCTTCCCTGGGGGGCTAGGGACAGAGCAGGGGTCAATCCAAGGCCATTGACCCAGCTGCTGGGGGAACTGAGGTCACTCCCCACCTGGTTTTGGCTTTTCTTTTGTGCCTCAGTTTCCCCAGTGATGGAGCTCAGTGTCCAACCTGGCCCGTTGCCAGCATAATTCCTCCCTTTTAACCCTGTTTGTCTCAGACCCTGGGATGAACAACCCTGGGCTCTCCCAGCTGGAAGTGATGAAGTCACCCTGCTGCTGCCCAGCTCCCACAGCAGTTCTCCCTAGAGCCCTGAGAACAGCCCTGATCCTCTGGGAACACAACTGGCTGCTGAGCCCCAAAAACGGGAGGAACAGCCTAAAAATAGCCTTGGCTGGAACAGGCTGGAGACTGAATGGGAACTTTCTCCTCCTGATGTGACAGCTGCTCCTCCAGGTTCAGTTCGGGGATGGAGACATGAGGAAGGACCAGGGATGGGTGATGAAGGGAAGCTACTTTTGTGGCTTCTTCCCAAAGGATGGGACCTCCAAGACAGAGTCATTGCCTTTGGTGTGGGATCTGGGGGCCAGAGCTGGTGCAGAGCCACCCAGGAGCCCAAGCTCGGCCCACTGGGAGCTGCTGCCTCCTGCATGGCTGGGACAAGGGGTTGGGGTTTTATTTATTTGCATCTGGATTGTCATGGTGTTTGTTTGCCTAATATTTTCCCTTGCTTGTAGCCAGGCAAAACGCTACAGGCAACATTACCACTCCCTCTCCTGCTCTGGTTGTGAGGGGGATAAAGGCACCCTAGGCTTGGGACATCCACCCAGAGGGGCTGGAATGGGGGGAGCTTTAAGGAAAAGCCTTTCCAGTCTCCTGGGATGGCCCCAGACTGAGTGCAGGATCATGGCTGAGCATCGAGGTGGGTGTTTGCTGTCCCTGTGCTTGTACCCTGGGGAAATGAGCTGAGGACGCTTTTCCCTGGGCATTCCGGATGGGGTGCCAGTGTCCCCTGTGCTGAGGTGTCCCTTCACTGGCGAGGGCGACACTCCTGCCCAGCAAAGCGCCATGGTTTGGGTGGATGGGCAATGTGGGACTGTATCCCTGGTGCCACTGATGTCCCTGCAGTGTGTCTAGGACAGGGATGTGCCAGCAGCCCCTTGGGAGCCATCAGCCCCGTGTCCCCTCCCCACGGGAGTCCCACGGCTGATGATGGTGTTTCTGCTAAGACACACTGGTGCAGTCCAGCACAATCCCATATTGCAGCTGTGGGAAACTGAGACCCCCAGGAGCCTGACAGAGCTTGGAGCTGCTCTCCAGGCGATGCTCAATAGGGCCAAGAGTGGGAGCAGCTGATGATGTCTTGGCCACTGAGCAGGGGACTGACACCCCAAAGTGCAGCTGAGCAAAGGGATGAAGCCATTTCTTGGTTGGTTGTCCCCAAATGTGATGTTTTTGGGGCTGTGGTTCGTGCCCAGCCATGACCCATCACATCAGTGTGTTGTCTGAAGGTGCTGGGACCTCCCCACGCCCCAACTTCCCCGAACAGCACTGGTTTTGGGCGTGACCCTGCTGGGGTTGGGGAGGGTAGGAGCCTCACAGATAACGGGACATGGCTCTGCTGCAGAGCTGGGAGTGACTCACGTTGCTGTGACACAGGAAAGCAGCTCCGGTGGTGGCAGTTTCCCAACTCTCCAGGGTCAGTTTCTGAGACTCCTTGGTAATTCTGGCTTTACAGGACATTGAGATTTAATACTTGGAAGTAAACTGTCCGTTGTCAGGGTAGAAGAGGTGGTGGCTGTGTCCGGAGCAATGGGAGTTCAGTGCTTTTAGTATGACATGCCATGTGCCACCCTTCCCCTTCTGCCTGTTAGGGAAACTGAGGCACAGGGAGGTACCACAGCCGGCCCCCGGGCTGCCCCTGCCCCCAGGGAAGCTCTTCCCAGCCAATTTCCAGTCTCCAGCTGCCCTAACTGGGCCAACTGGCCCTTGTTCTCCATCAGGCCTGCAGCCAAGGTGCCCTGTCAGCTTTTTGTGCCTTATTTCTGTCCCTCCTAAAGCTGCTGCAGCCAGAAAAAAAATGAGATAGGACCAAAATATCGATGGATTTGAATTTCCCCCACTCCAGTTCAATCACACTCATTCAGGGTTGGGCAGCAGCTGCTGAGCACAGACCTCACCTGGGCTCACCACAACTTCCACAGCTCAAAAGGGAAGTTGTATATCAAGTTATGTTTCTTTGGGGCAAACGTGGACTCTGGGAATTGCTTTTGGGCCTTTTGGGGGGCTTTGGTCCCACATGTGATCACAATGGGAACTGTTTAAAGGGTCTGAAGGCACCAAGAACCCAGGGAAATGCTGGCTCAGGACTGGGGGAGCTTTGGTTCCACCATGGCTGCATTTGGGGGCTTTAGGTTAAACCTAAACTGGTTAAACTGGTAAAACCAAGTTACCACAAAGCCAGTCTAAGGAGAGAGACCTGGAGGAAGGTGAGAAGAAGGAAGAGAATTCAGCACCAGGGAGACAGTTTTGTTTGAAAATTTATTGAAAAATGCAATATAAGAAGCAATACTGAACACTTAGGTCTGCCTAAACGCTACGGCAACTTTCCCTTTGATTCACTATGAAAATCCAAAATAACAGCTCCCATCACTAGTTGATCTAGAAAGTTTTGCCAACTTTAAAAGTTCCTATTTTTATAAAGAGTGTAAACACCTAGCCTAGACAACTCACAATTGCCTTAAAAATTTTACAAAGCTCCTTCATCTTCTCAACTAAATTACTTATTTTTACTTTTTTTTACAAGTTTCATCTCTAAGGCTGGGACACTACCACCTCTTAAGGTAATTGTACAATTAGGAAAATCAGCAAACCACAGTTTATTAAAACCAGAAATCAGTCAGTCCTTTGCTCTGTTGGTCAGGGATTGCTATCGGGCAACCAGAGCTGCCGTTCCAGTTTAATGGAGGAGAACAGGAGCTCCTTGCCTTCCTTTCTGTAAAAACATTAATTCATATATAAATAGCTTCCATATAATGTATATTATACAATCAAGACAGTCTCTGGCTGAATTTGTGGAGTGGGAAGAGCTGGGAACATTCATATAAATAGACCTTACTTAGATGGTTTGTCTGTAGAGCTGACACAGCATGCTCAGAGCCAAGGATTCTAAATCCCACCAGAGGTGGAAGGGGAGTGGGAAGCCTTGGATGAGGATGAGAGAAGCTTCTTCTGCTTTTAACATGTATCTCCTTCCCAGGCTCCTGTCCAGCTCCTGGGCTTGGGCACCGTGTTGGCAGGAGTGGGGCTGGAAACCCCTGAGGTCAGACAGCAGGTGATGGCAAAGGCCACATGAGGCCATGACTTGTTTAAATTATTCCAGGAGAAGCAAGAACTCAGCAGGGGGAAGTGTGAGAATGGACAACCTGGGAACAGCTACTCAAAATCCAGGGAAAAAATAAAAATAGGGTCATTCTAGTTTATGGGCCCTTTAACAAAGGACGTCCACAGCCATAATGAGCATATCCTTTTGGAAAGTAACCACCCTCTCCTGCTACGAGGTTTCTCGCCCCAGAAATCCCCTGCTCAGGGTGTTTTGTCCAACTCATCGTGCTCAGGGCATGGGCACCCCAAAGGAACACCCAGGGACCACATTCCCCTAAATTCTCCTGACAGCCAAGTGCCTTTAAGTGCTATGGACAAAATTTATCACGCTGGCTCTGCCAGGTAAAGTCCAGAAATCCTCTCAGCCACTGCTCCACGTGCCTCTTCACTCCTCAGGTGGCTGTTGCAAGTGAGAAGGAAGGACTGAGTGGCAAAAAACTAAATTTCCAGAAAAAGGACAGTGCCAGAGGGTGTTCAGCGTGATGGGTATTTAAGGCAAGCAGTACCTGACTAAGCTGAGGACAGCAGAGACACAGACCCATTCCAGGGTCTGCGTGGCAGAACAAGGAAGGAAAGGACTTTTCAGACATGAAGACTTAATCTCTACACTACAGCTGTGGAGCCCAGGACTCCCTAAATCCCCAGAGCATGATGCCCTGAGGAAGGCAGAGCATCCCAGGAGGGGACCCTGCACCCAGAGCAGCCCAGAGGCAGCTGCCGGCATGGGAAGGCTGGAGGCTGAGCAGGACCCAGGGCCAGCAAGGCTCAAACAGAGCCAAAATCCAGCAGCTCCACCAGAGTCTCCAATCAATACTGACAGCTTAATTAAAATTGCACCTGAAGCTGAGAAGCTGCAGCAGCCCCAGTGTAGTTTCAGGGCTGTTTGCAGCTAAACAGGGGAGTTGTTGCAGCCCGAGCTAAATCCAGTGACTTCGGAAGTACATTATTCAAATTTAAAATGAGAGCTTTTTTCTTTATTGCCATTTTCTTCCCATCCTCACCTGAGGAGCAGAGCACTCCCTGCCCTCAGCTACCACTGTGCCACACTATATATATATATATTTATACATTAAAAAAAAAATTTAAAAAAATCACAACCTCAAGTGGACTAAAGTGTTCACAAGTGTCTGGGCAGACTCTTTACAAAGTTGGTTGGTTTTTTGCTTCTTGAATCTTGAATTTAAATGCTGGAAGGACAAACCAGGCAAGAACATTCCCACGAAGCTGAGAGAGCAGCAGTGGGAGCACATCCAGCCCCTGAAAGCATGTTTTGCCTCACCCTCTCCGTGATGGAGATGGCCCTGGGGGTCTGTAAGCTCAGCCTCAAGATTCAGACAATCACCCTGGTATTTCATTCCAGTACTGGGGTCATGAAGCCAAATCCAGACCCTCGGGCCAGCGTGGAAGAGGGAATGTCAGCACTTCCCACATGGTTTGGCTCTATCACAACCAGCAACACCTGTCACCTCCTAAAATTCCTTGTTCAGCCTCTCCAAATACAGCTTGCAGGCCTAGGAAGGATTTTCTAAAGGAGTTTAAATTAAATGATAGTAGGATACCCGCTCTGGGAAATGGGTAACGTGTTCAGCTTTAAATAGCACTGTGAGGGGAGGAAAAAATCCCAACCCATGACTTACAAAAAAAAACCCCTCCCTAATTTAAAAATCACGAACACAAACAAGTGAAAAACTATGACACTTAAAAACTCAGTTCCTGTGAATGCAGCACAAGCCTACCTTAATAGCATCCCGAGTCCAAACACCTTAAACACACACTTCTAAGGGCTTTTTAATTTAATGGCATCTAGAAAACACAAACAGGTGGGGAGCACTCAGCAGACACATGGGAAAAAGGCGAGATGCTATCACAGTCCTCTTAAAGCTCTAAAATTCACAGTATAAGATACTTGAAGCAACTTCCAGTAGTCCTTAAATCTAGTCAGCTATTCATATGTGTGCATAGGCTACACCACAAAACCCTACTGTGATCACATGTCAGGGCTGGAACCCAGTGGGGAGGGAGCTTGGAGCAGCCCAGGGGTCGCAGCGGGGCTGGAGCTCCCCAGAGCTACAAAAATAATCCAGAGGCAATCAGAAATGCTGCACAAAGTCTGACTCTTTAAACTGACTCTCCTGGCAGAAGGACCCATGGCTTTGTGAAGGCGCGTATGGATCCCGCGCTGGGAATATGCACGGACACAGCTCCGTGATCCCTGACGAGGCAGAGGGAATACAGGTTAAAACAGGGAGCCCTGGAGCCCTGCAAGGTGGGGGTTCTGTGTCTGAAGAGGCTTTGCGTGAGAGGGAATGCAAAATTGAAAACCTGTAAAAAATATTCAGTACAGTTAGAAATACGGCATATTTCTGTCACAATAGATATTAAAAAAAACCCAAAAAAACCCCAACAAAACAAAACCCTATATCCAATAGGATCCAATGGAGTCTGGAAAAATCTCAAGTAAAATGCCAAAGCACAACTCTTAATAAATGATATGAATGTCTCTGAGTGTCAAGTCTGAAATCCAAGATCTTTGTGCTCCAGGTAGTTTCTTGGTAGTTTTGCTGGGTTTCTTTTTCCTGGTGTTGTGGCTGGCAGGAACATTTCCTAGCAAGAGAGGAACAGGCTAAGTTACAGCTATCAACAGCAGCTTGCTGGCAGAGACTGGAATCTGCCTCCCTGAAGTGGATGGGAACTGAATGCAAGTGAGTTACCACCAATGGCAGGTGAGAAGTGCCTAAAGCGGTTCCAAGAGAGCTGGAGAGGGACTGGGGACAAGGGTCTGGAGGGACAGGACAAAGGGGAATGGCTTCCCAATGCCAGAGGGCAGGGATGGATGGGAGATTGGGAAGGAATTCCTCCCTGGGAGGGTAGGGGAGGCCCTGGCACAGGGTGCCCAGAGAAGCTGTGGCTGCCCCTGGATCCCTGGCAGTGTCGAAGGCCAGGCTGGATGGGGCTGGAGCAGCCTGGGACAGTGGAAGGTGTCCCTGCCCATGGCAGGGGGTTGGAACAAGAGGAGCTTTGAGGTCCCTTCCAACCCAAACCACTCCAGGATTTTGTGATCACTGCCATGGGACAGGATGGGCTTTAAAGCACTGAGGCACAGCCAGAGCTCCTGGATTCCTTTAGCAACTTCTTCCCAAACTTATTGAAAATGCAGAAAAAGGGATTTCCAGGCAAGCTTGGGGTCCAGCTCGGGGGTTACTGGGCACTGATGTGGGCGGGGGTCTCTGTAGCACCTACAACTCCGTGTGCTCGCAGCACACCACAGATGTTTGGGAAGACAAAGCAGCCTCATGGCAGGAGCATTTTGGCTCATTTCCACAGGATTAGTCTATCTGTGACTGCCTCATCAGCCTCCATGGATCTAACAGGAACAGCCTGAGCAGGACTCAGCACAGAACAACGATCAATTTACTTCAACTCTGACCCTATTTACCCAAATCTCATGTGCACAGAGATCAATCACCCCTGCCCCCACCACGAGGTGGTCTCTACTCACACAGCCCAGCTACTCCTCTGCAATCTCTGTCTCCTGGTGCACAACCACTTTGGTCACCGACATGTCAGGGTGCTGCTCCTTGGCGGCCTTGATCGCCTGTGCCAGGACCTGTGGGACAGAATGGGAGAGCATGGGTTAGAGCATGTCAGAGCATCACACCCACCATCCCCAAGGGCACAAGAACCTGCCTCTAACTCTAGGGTGTGAAAAAGAAAAGTGGATGCACTTCATAGAATTACAGAAGATTCCAAGTTGGAAGGGATCCACAGGGATCAGGGATCCAGCTCCTGGCCCTGCCCAGACCCCCCAACAGCCCCACCCTGAGCATCACTGGCAGCGCTGCCCAAACGCTCCTGGAGCTCTGGCAGCCTCGGGGCCGTGCCCATTCCCTGGGGAGCCTGGGCAGTGCCCAGCACCCTCTGGGGGAAGAACCTTTCCCTGATCTCCAGCCTGGCCCTGCCCTGGCCCAGCTCCAGCCGTTCCTGGGTGCTGTCCCTGTCCCAGGGAGCAGAGATCGGAGCTGCCCCTCGGGAGGAGCTGCAGCCCCCCGTGAGCTGTGCCCTCAGTGTCCCCTGCTCCAGCTGAACACACTGAGAGCCCTCGGCCACCCCTTGTATGGCCCCTCCTGACCCTCCACCATCTCCACAGCCTCCTTTGGAATCTCTCTAATTGCTTTAGGTCTTAAACTGCAGTGTCCAAAACTACCCCCAGGATTCAGCCACACACTTTGGTGATTTTTGGTGCTATTACATTATTTCTAAAAGGAAAAGCACTATTTGAAGAATACTCCCCATCTCTCCACTGCCCCATGGCAGGAGATGGATGAGAGCAATTAAGCATAACATGCTTATTCTTCCAGCAAGCATGATTGGCACATTTCAGGCATCTCAGACATTTTCTATTGGAGTTAATAAACTAGATCTTGTCACAAGAATATTTTCCACCCCCAAGATACCTGCGACTAAATTTAAATTCAAAGTATAATTCTCTGATGACAAAATCATCACTTCCAAGACATGCAAGAGGCCAATGAGGCTGAGTCATCAGAAAGGTTTCATATAAAGCCAAAGAGATTGAATGCAGGTGCTGAGTGCTCTGAAATGACTTCTGGCACTATAGAGTAGCAACAGTGCTTTAAAGTTATGGGAAAATGAATGCAGATCAGCCAGATGTCAAGGAAAACTTTTATTTCACATTTTTACAGTTTTTGTTTTTTTAAAAAAACCTACAACTGTCCAAAACAGTTCTGGAATCAAAACTTTACTGTTAACACCAGTTTCAGAATAGAATTCAGCTTTGCTGGCTCAGCTGCATAATGTCAAAAAGGAATTTATTACTGATATAGAATAATGGAATGGCTTGGGTTGCGAATGGAGCTAAAACCTCACCCCTCTACCTTGGGCAGGGACACCTTCCACTAGACCAGGTTGCTCCAAGCCCTGTCCAACCTGGCATTGAACACTTACAGGGATGGAGCACCCATAATTTATAAAAATATGAATTTTGAAGTTTTATTTCTACCACAGTAAAATTTCCCTGCGTCATTTTTTGGTGACATTTTCCAGTTCTGGGAAACTCTTTTGGATCATGTCCACACTCCTACCTGGTCATGGTCTACATCTGCATCTCCTGTGATGACAATCCTCTTCTCAATGCGTGTCTCTGAAATGCCACCTTTCACAGTCTACAACAGAAGGAAAAGCTGCTGTTAGTGTAGAAGTGCAGAACAGTTTGAGCTCACTGGGACTGCCTGTCTAAATACAGTATCCAAAAATAGTGTCACCAAATAGTGCCATTGTACCTGGCATTAGTCACGGGGGAAACTGCTGCTGCTCAAGGAAAAACTGTCAAAGAGTCATTTTTTATAGCTGAGCCAGGGAAGAGCTTTTCCTCACAGTACAGCTCTTCCTGCTGTTCCACAGGACAGTCAGAGTCTGTGTCCAGACTGTGCTGCAATTAATGCACAATCCACAGATTTAACACAGGCAAAACCAAAGCCCTCGTGCTTTGCTCCAGGTACTAATCATGTATTTGAAAGGACTTTTCAAAAGCTTTTTTTTTTCTTCCATTCATCCCTGCCCATCTCTCCATCAGGCTGTGGTTTGAATTGGTGTTTTGTGGTGCTCCCTGGTGTTTACCTTGGTGATCTGGGTGGTGGTGGTGCTGCTGGTGGTTTCCGAAGTGATGGTCTGGGCAGTCAGCAGAATGCCAGGGTCTAAATCCCCACTGCCACCATCTGTCTGTGAGACACAAGAGCAGGCCATCAGACCCTGAGCAGTGGGGACAGAAGCAGGGGCTCCACATCACCAGAGCCAGACAGAGAACAATCTGAGGACAGAAGCTCCATCGTGGACTGCAAGACACAACAAGTCAACTTGTGCCTAGGTGCCCAAGAGCCAGACAGGTCTCTGAAAGCTCAAGGTCCCTGTGCTTTAGGGCTGGAAAAGCACAGATCCTGCAGGCAGGACCTGTGACACCCCTGAGACTAGGAGGGCTGGGATGTACCCAAATCTGGGCACGCTGCTGGCCCCGCAGTGCTGGTCAGACCGTCCATGCCTGATCCACAATGGGAGACTGACACAGACACCGATTCCGAATGCCACCTGCCTGCATCCATGGAGATCAACCAAGCCAAGAGCACAGCCTGATTCAGAAGGTACTTGCCACCCTTCCTCCCTCCTGACGACACCTTGCACATCCCTCACTTTATGCTCTGCAGAAGCAAAGAACATCCATACATTTACTGAAACAGGAATAACTTTTAGAGCTGGTTCTTCATCCTGCCTGACTCGACCATTCAAGGTCTGCCAAAAATCCCAAATACGTCATCCTGACCCTGCTGTCCATGTCCCCACTGGGTAGCGTCCTCGCTCAGCTCTGGGACAATATCTGGAATTACCACAAGGTGGGACCATTTTCCACAATCTGGAAGAGATCTCATGGCACATGACACCCTGGTGCACGCACGGCCAACTGATCCCAGCCCTGGAGATCACTTTTCCTTTTCATTTCCCAGTTGGAGCAAAACTCCTCTATTCACCTCCTCATTTGCTGAAAGCCAGGGCAATGCTCACCACCACTGTCTGAACGGTTTCTCTGATTCTGCAGCTGGGAGGATGCTGAGCAGCCACAGGATTCCTTAGGAATCCCAAATTGTACAATCATGAGATTCCTGCACCCTTAAAGACATCCCACAGTCACTTCACTGCAATAGCAGAGCACAGACTGCTGCTGACAACCACAGTGATGGCAAAGCCACACTGACAGATGATCCAAAATCTCAAATACATAAATAAAGGCTGGGAGAGGTGGGGATGTTCATCCTAGAGAAGAGAAGACTCTGGGAGACCTTAGAGCCCTTCCAGTGCCTAAAGGGGCTCCAGGAGAGCTGGAGAGGGACTGGGGACACGGGACGGAGGGACAGGACACAGGGAATGGCTTCCCACTGCCAGAGGGCAGGGTTAGATGGGATATTGGGACAGAATCCTTTCGTCTGAGGGTGGTGAGGCCCTGGCACAGGGTGCCCAGAGAAGCTGTGGCTGCCCCAACCCTGAAGTGTCCAAGCTTGGACAGGGCTTGGAGCAATCTGGTCTAGTGGAAGATGTCCCTGCCCATGGCAGGGGGCTGGAACTGGGTGAGCTCTTACGTTCCTTCCATCTCAAACTACCTTGTGATTCTGTAAATAAAATCTGTTTTCAACTGAGGATTAATTTTAAGCTCAGCAATGAATCCATACCTGCATGTCCTGATATTGCTCCACTAACATTTTTACTTTCCAATCACCATATACCCACTCAGGTTGCATTTATACAAAACATTTGGTGTTTAACAACCATTTCAGTCTCGAAACCTAAGGATGACCGAATAATTTATAAACTAAGCTCTGAAGAGGCATGAACAGCCTCTTCAGGGGAGCTGGGAACACAAGACAAGGTATCTCTTGCAGAAAAAAGGCAACTCAGGTTAACTTTGTACAGACAAATCCACATCCTGAAGCCACCAGTAGCTGAAGATAAATTCTGTTTGCAAGTACATCTTGAAAAAATAATTACTCTTCAGGGACAGCAAAACCACTGCTCCTCTAATAATACCAGATGCATCTGGAAATAGTGTTCACAGCATCAGTTAATACCTGTGCTGCACTCAGAAAGGCAGGTGCTGCTGTCTCATCCTGAGGATTTGGAAACAAAATGTTTACTTGAGTTTAACTAAGCCCCTGGGAAATTTATCAGAACACACCTTACCTGTGCAGCTTCGTAAGTGATGGTCTTTGTCTCCGTGTGGACAATGGGGACTTCTTTTGTGGGAATCTCGCTTTTGACAGCACTGGACACATCAGAGATGGTGACAGTCTGTGTCTTCACTAGTGGGGGCTGTGAGACAGGGTTAAAAACATCTTGTAAACACCCAGTTCCAGTCTCCACATCCTGACTGGGCTGCTGGCAAGTGTTCTGACACTGATCTGATAAAAGCACTGTGGGAACCAAGGTCAGCCTGGAAATCTTTGGGTTTAAGTCTCTGGAACGACACACTGCTCTGAGTGCAGAGATCAGGCATGAGGATTAGACAGGCAGCAAAATCCTCCAGCCCTTCCCCACACCGTGGACTCTGGTCAGCCCCAACCAGGCATTACGGGTTTAAAGGGCATGTCACAACACCACACACACTGTCTCCACTGATTCTTAACTTTCTAATTACCATAAGTTCATTGCCAGCTGCCAGGAGAAGATGACCCTCATCTGCTGATGCCAATGTCAGGACTAACACCAACCCTGGGCACAAAAAGACTTGATCACAGCTGAGCAGCTTTATCCTGACCTCAAGAGCAACACTGTGTTATTAAAAATCCTCATCAGATCTTTAACTTTTATTAAATCAATGTCAGATAAAGCAGAAAGAAAAAAAAGTGTGGGGAGAGATTAGCTGTTCCACCACCTGATGATTACCCAGAAGAAGACAGAGTTAGTTCAGAGTCAGTGCCTCCCCAGAGGGCTCCACTTCTGCCACCATCCCCAACCCTGCCAGATGCCACCGTGATCATTAGGGGGGAAATGGGCATCTACTAAACCAAAAGCAACATCAGCACTGGAGCAGGCAAAAATCCCTCCCACAGTGGGGAGCACAAAGGGGGCATTGAAACATGCAGGACTGCACCTCAAATTTGCTTTGCTGTGCTGAGGGTAAGCCACCAGTCCAGCCAGAGCCAGCAAAATCCTTAAGGAGCTAAAATTACACAGGTTTTGAGCCTAAATATTGCCTTTTTGTGGGAATGCCACAGGGTGCTTCAATCCAAGAAGAGCTAAGGGCATTGCGCTGTGGCGATTGTATTTCATGCAAAGATAAATTGAGAGGGCCTTGTATTTAATGCAAAGACAAATTGACAGTGGCTCATATTTAATTCAAAGATAAATTGAGAAGGGCTTATTGCACTGCCTGCGGGAGATTCACCAGCTCGTTAGCTCCAAGCACGAGTCCAAGCCAAGCAAACCCAGCTCCTCTGCAGGTCTGTGGTATCTGCTTGCTGCAGTGTTTGGGTTCCCACTCCGAAGGCAGCCGGGGCGTGGGATGCAGGGGCTGGGCTCACTACCTGGAAGCAGCGAATGAGCTCCGGCAGCCCGTTAGGAGCGTCGGGGTTGGGGCACTCGCCACGTGGCTTTCTAAAGGCAAAGCTGTCTTCACCATCCTCTGCCACCTCCTCCTCCTCTCCTCCCCAGGGCTGCCGGGGAAGCGCGGCAGGGCTGGGGGGGGGCTCCGGCTCAGAGAGCTCCGAGTCCTTCTCCACATCCACACAAACCCCCTTTCCACATGTCAGGTCCTCCTCGCTGGCGGGGAGGCTGGGAACCGCCTCCTCCTCCTCCTCTTTCTCCTCCTCCTCCTCGCTGCTTAGAGAGGAAGCAGCAAAGTGCCAGATGGGAAAAGGCTGCGAGGCGGGTGGCACGGGAGTCTCACTAAAAACTACCGACTGCTTTGAGCCCTCCCATGCAAAGTCAGTGTTAAAACTGCTCCACTCTGGCACTGCAGCCACATCCTCTCGGGAGAGAAAGCCACTCATTTTCTAAAAAGAAATGGATACACAAAAAAGACCAGGGAGAGAGAGAGACAAAGAGAGCAAGGAGTTAGGGAGAGCAGGAGTCAGAAGGCATCAAGGCAAAACATCAGGTTCTTATCATATATCACATCTCCAGTAACACATGCAACAGTGGGTTTGGACACTGGAAAACCTCTGTGCTATGTGATGTACCCTGTGCAGTTACTGACACAGCCTTCCTGGTACATTAATAATCCACACTCCTAAATTTTAAGGAATTAATATGAAAACAACTATCTGCACCTAGAGGAAGAGCCACCACTAGGTGCTTTTTGCTCAGTTTGGAATAATTTCAGTGTATCAAGTGGGGACTTGTGCACATCCAAAACTTCCATGGGTGACAAAACCCACCCAACTGCTCCAAAACCATCCCGATTCTGCTTTTAACTCTTTGAAACTGTTGTTTCACTTTCTAATAAGATTCCCTGGGCAATGAAAAAACTGTAATTTGTGCTTAAAATGTGAGGCCTGAAGCCTGTGGGTTATTTGGTATGATTCATTTTTTATACACCAGAGGCTTTCACGTTGACTGACCTCCTCTAATGGCACAGCTCAATGGTAGGGTAAGAGCAGGAGACGCTTCATGTAGGAACAAACTGATGTTTTTTTAAGTATCATTTCAATAAATGACCCTTCCCCCATTTCTCATGGGTATTTTTCAGTTCTCTGCTTCTTTATGTTGTAGACAGATTAGCTGTAAGATTTCTATCCATTAGAATTTCCAGCCTCTTGTGCTTCTCTTAAGTTGTTGGGATATTGCTTAGCAAAATGCATTTAATAGGAGTGAAGGGAGAGCAAGCAGCACTGAGATGGGCAGGTCAGATTGTGCTCACAAGGAAAGGTTACTTCTGATCCAAACCCACTTGCACATGTGATTCTCTAAAGGAATATTTAAGGAGAGACCTCAAGGCAGTTTGCAGCTTCTTCCTGAGAGGCAGCTCCGATCTCTGCTCCCTGTGACAGGGACAGCACCCAGGAACGGCTGGAGCTAGGCCAGGGCAGGGCCAGGCTGGAGATCAGGGAAAGGTTCTTCCCCCAGAGGGTGCTGGGCACTGCCCAGGCTCCCCAGGGAATGGGCACAGCCCCGAGGCTGCCAGAGCTCCAGGAGCATTTGGACAGTGCTGCCAGTGATGCTCAGGGTGGGGCTGTTGGGGGGTCTGGGCAGGGCCAAGGGCTGGGCTGGATGATCCCTCTGGGTCCCTTCCAGCTCAGGATATTCTATGATATTATATCCAGATCCCACCCTCATTTCCTAACACATGACACTACATTGCAATATTCCACAAAACAGAACATGAATGTGGCTATCAGCTGTGTACAGCCATGACTTCTTGTTGGTTTAAAACTTGAATCTATATACTGCCAATATCCTGATCTTCCCTTAATTATAGATGCTAAACCTTGCAAATTACTCATGGGACCTTGAGAAGACAAAGTTCTTCTTCTGGGGTTTAATGGAACATGCCTTAAGGGCGAGATTTCCTTACGTAAGAGCTGGGGCACTACTCAGCCAAGAGAAGAATCACAGATAAAACAAAGCAGATTAAGCAGCTGCACAAACACTGATGTATTTAACAGGCAAAAATCTGTACACAGTCAAAACAACCTCCCAGTTCGCTTTCACAGACAGAGAAAATAATCTGCATTTTGGAGGCGTCTTGTATGACAGATGCATAAAGGAAGGGAGGGAGCTGAGATGGAGCCTGTGTCATGCGTATACTGGTCACCAGTAGAGCCAAGTGCAGCAGCCAAACATGCAAGCTGGAAAGACAGAATGAAATCCTGATAAGATCAACTGATCAGAAGCACTTTTTGCCCTGCCTTTCTATTCCACTCATAAGAAGATAAACTAATGGGAAGGTATTTGTTTCTAGATAAAATTGTCCATGTAACACTCCCCCATAGGAATTTCAGCATCTGTTAAAAATTCTGATCTTATCAAGATTTGTTTTAAATTACAAATGCAAAAGGATCCCTATGTTTAGGGCTCAGATTTGTAGAGTTCCAAGCTCTCCTTGAGACCCAGGAACCCTGAGAGGTGCCTGGACTGCCAACTACTCATTTCCAGGGACACAGGCCCAAACCAGCAAGGCCTAAATCAAGCACGAAGCAGCCAAACACAGAGTAAATTAAATGCAGGACAGGATGCAATGCCCCAGAAGGAACAACTGACCCAGACATGAATGCAACTAAAGCACCACCCTTGAAATACAAATCTTTGTGCCCCTGAGGATACAGCTGAAGCATTGCAATGTATAGTGACACACGATAATTCAGACTGGGGATAAATTAATAACAGGCTTAATTGCATGTTTGACACCAGTGGCCAAAAGGATTTATTTTTCTCAAAAAGTGGTTTTGTATAAATTGGTTTGCCTGTATTTTTTCAAGAACCTGCTGTTTTGGATCAGGATCTATTTGTATGACCCAGCTGCCCTGTGCTGTCAGAGTGGGTGTTTTCTTTCATGCTACTGCCTCTCTCTGTTGAATATTCCATTATTCTCGTCCCAAATCAGACTGCTATCCTGTAGAAAACTTAAGGAGTGTTAAGATGATGTCAACTGCCAGTTACTATTTCATAAAAATTGCTAAAACCATGAAGTTATAGTGCACAGTTACTCCCTAAAACCACCACATGAAATGCTAGGAATCCCAGCTGTTTAATGCTTCCCAGTCCTGTTCTTTTCCAGCACGGCAGTGGAATTGTTGACGCTGTTATTAGGTTATCCCCAAACAAGGATCCACAGAAGCTCACAGGCTTGGAGTGACTGTCTAGGGATGCATAAGGAGATGATGTTGCTTTTGCAGCAAACCACACTCACCAGAGAGCGCTCCCAGATCAACTGATGCTCAATCTCACAGCTGGCAAAGAACTTGAGTAAAAAGTATTATAAAGAAGAAAACAAGAGATCCTTATTTTACAGTACCTGTCACTGCCTTACAAAACGGCTTTGCCTTAAGGTAGAAATTAAAAAAGTTTAGAAGCTGTTCAACACATCCTGGCATTGAAAAGGATGGACATTACCTATGGATTTGTGGTTTTCAATGGATTTTTTCATTGCCATTGATCTGATCACAACATCCTGACCAGCTTACTCAGATGACAGAAAGATAAAAGCGATTTTGACCAAAATTAAAAGTAATGCTAGAAAATACACAGTGTGCTCGAAGTTTCAAAAGATTAAATTCTGTCATGAACAAGAATCCAGTACATTACACAGGGACACACAGCAACCACCTCCAATCATTGCACCGATGACCTGGCAACATGAAACAACCTCAAGATCAAGACTTAAATTATCAAAATAAAGTTGTTGGGCAATATGATTCCTCTGCCCATCCCCACTGGTCCCCTTCCCATCTCTTTTGTGGGACAGATACACTTGCATGAAGGGCTTTTTATTCCAAAATCCCTCTGCAGAGAACAAAGTAGTGGCATTGCAATAGCTGCCTTAGTGCAGCAGCAGCAGCAGCAGCAGGTGAAAAGAGGGGATGAAATCAGGGTTTATAAATGCCGTAATTTTGTGCTGCTCATTCCATGTCCCTCATTCCATAAATGAAGTTGCAGCTCTGCCTTGGTGCCAGGCTCATCTCGGGAACCAGCAGCATGAGCAGCCAGATCTGCCTTCCTGTGGTCACTCATGACAGCACAAAATGAGCCAAATGGTTTATCCAAAAGTAAATAACCTCACAAAACTTGGAGTTAAAATTGACTCTTGACACATCCTCGAAACACAACCTGAGCTTCAACCAGCCAAAACAAACCAGAAGTTCCTGTCCTATCACTGGGCTGAGGAACACTGGTTCACTAGGAATGTGGTTTCCCCACTTACAAAATCCAACAGGAGCACTTTTGTCCCCAGATTAACACACCAGGTGGGACAGAGGCTCTTGTAGCTGAGCTGTGCAGGACCTGCCTCACTTCCGCTCTCAGAACAACCTTCTGCAATTGATTTTTCCCACCATTCAGTCTCCAAAGCGAAGAGGAAGCAGGTGTTAGAGTGACATTAAGCATTTGGTAGAGGGCTCCTGCAAACAAAGCCTGTCTTAAACCAAGATGGATTTAAGCCTCAATTGAGTTATTCTGGTCAGTTTGAGAGCTCAGAGCTGCAGCCTTGTGTGCTCCCTCTCCCCAGGAGCACCAAACCCACACCCAAGAGCATCCAGCAGACCCAATACCCTGAATGCCACCAGGAGTGACCCAGGGTCTGATCGCTCCTGCTTTGAAAAAGGAATACTGAGGGTTAGTCCAAGAAAGTCATTAACACAGGTCATATATAGCTTTTTTGGTTAATAAGCAGTGGAAAGAAAGATCTGATTTGCAATAACATTTATTAATGATAAAAGTACATATTTACAAACAAAAATCTGAGAAAAAATACAAAACCAAAAAAGTGTTCCAAAAGAGAGCATTTTAGGTAAAAAAGAAAGTGTTTCTAGTCCCCACAGACTGATCCAACAGGACCGTCTACCATTGCTAAACGATCCCAATGGGGCCCAAACCAAGGCCAGTCCTTCCCTCCAGCCTCACAAACCACAACAGATGCAAACAGAGGCACAAGAAGAACCACCTCGGTCAGGTTCTCCAGTGTCACCCACTAATAAGTACAGACCAAGGAGTTTCTGCATGAATCCGTAATCCTTTTTTGGGCTGAATTTATCCAGAAAGCTTCCTCCCTCATTCTGCAGGTCAGAACAGCCACCATCAACTCATGATGAGGAAAAAAGAAAACCCAATAAACTAGTGGAACAATTCTCAGAGTGACAAATTACTGACACTGATGTGAAGTGAAAGACACTTTGCCCATAACCATGAGACTTGATCCTTGTGGGTCCCTTCCAACTCAGGATATTTCATGACTTTTTGATAACCTTCCCAGGAGCCCATGGTACAGCCAAGCCTCATTCCTCCAAACACAAACTACCTCCCCTGGTGCCACGCTGAAGAAATCCTCCTCTCCTCATTATTTCTGGATAGGAGGGAGATATGGAATACCTACTCTTTCCATCACTAGTTACTGGACAAACCATAGGGGAGGGGAGCCGGTCTTGGCTGAACAGTGCTCTGACTGAGCTGCTCATGGAGAGTCCCCAGATCACCTTCTATCATTCCCCGAGTGAGGCAGGATGTGGGAGGAGACGTAGCAAACACCCTCATTTACCTGCTCCCTTTTAGTAGTCAAGAAAGAAAAAGGGATGTTGTTTTACAACATAGCAATGAACACCTTGAGTACCCTCACATACAGAGCCCCACACCAAGCACAGCCTCAGAGCTGAATCCAAGTTCCAAGCTATTGGCTCTGGCACATTTGCTGCTTCAAAATACTGGTGTCCACCTTTTCCTAAAGCAAAAAAGCACAAGAAACTCCTGTGTGTTTTAGGTGGTGTTCCGAAGAGCTGGAGTCTGGGTAAGGAGATTCAGGAAGTGAATGTGGAGTCAACCGTCAATATCGTGATGAGAAGCACTGAACCCTCATCAGCTCCCAGTGGGATGCTACACAGGAGCATCAAAGAGGTGAGTGACCATCCCACAGAACACTGGGCAAAACTGCTGGCAGACCTACCCTACCTACATCACCAGCGTGCCAGTTACCGGAATGCCATTTTCTGCAGCAGGTCACATTGAAAAACCGGGATTTCTCATGCCAACCTGGATGAGGTTACATGCTGCAGACCTTTCCAGCTTCCCTGCAGGAGGGATAACTCAGCTCTCCATCACTCACAGCCTGGCACTGCACCAGCCAGGCCAAACAGGGTGTGTGAATCCCTGTGTTAATGGGTGCTGGTGTCAGGGCAGGCAGCCAGGAGCTGCTGGTGTTCCCAGCAAGTTTGTTCCTGAGGAAAACAGGAGCGAAGTACAAGTACTGGTTCCTTTATAGATCCCCTGAGATCTCAGCCCTTAAAGAGCACTAGAGCCAGTCAGCTCTCCCTGTGCACAGGGATGACAGCAGGACTCACAATATCCCTCCTCTCAGTGCTGCATCCCATGCTGACATCGCAGGAAAATGGGGAAACCACAGCACCAAGGTGTAAGAGATATGGAATGTGCGCAAATGGGATACAGACTGTGCAGGAATGAGACCTTACGTGGGTTGCCATGGACTGTCACTCCCTTTGCATTACAAGCAAACAGGAAAAAAGCAGAGGAGCGACTGGGAAAGGGGCTGTAGTCCAGCGGGCACATCCCTGGGGCATTGGGCAGATGAGGTTTCTGTTCCTGGTAAGTTGCAGGTTTCCTCTGTCAGAGGGGATCATATCTACCTGGATGAATATGGATAACTGGCCTCTAAACTGCCAGAGAAATAGAAAGCATTTGTTTCTTTCTTTATACTCCGTAGTGATAACTGGTATATAAATCCCAAAAATGTTCCTGAACATTCTCAGAGTGTAAAGTTTCCAAGGTTTTTTACTGATGACAACCAGCCTTATCTCAAGATTAAGAAAGAAAGAGAACATTTGAATTAAAGAGTTACAGAACTGAGTTGAGGTGACAGAGTTCATCTCTTATCCTGCTGGAATGAGACACCCTGAGCACTCTGGTCTAAGGTTGCTCTGGGCAAAGAGTTTTTTAGACTTCAGGTCCTTTGGAAATGGGTGACAGAGCTACAGAAACCAGGGCTTTGCCAAAGCCATCAGTGTGGCTTCCAAGTTCTTGTCATTGGATCAGAAATGCAGTAAACTCAGCAGTGCTCAACACAGCATCCCAAGCAGTGATCCCGAGCAGTGGCTTTGGGAAGGAAGCACCTGTATGTGCAACCTGCTTTTCTCCAGGAAATACAGACAGAAAATGGACAGAGAGAGATCTGAACAACTCCTGTTTCTTCCCTCTCCGCACCGCGTTGGGGAGAATAAACAATCCCTATTCTTCATGACAACTGCTACTATTTTGGGATGGAGATGCAGGCAGGGAATGCCAGCTAGAAGCATCCCCTGACTTCTTTCATCCTGCATTTTCTGCATAGCACATGGCACCCCAGCATCCTCTCCCACCTCTCCTCTCCAGGGCCCACCTTTGTCTTCCTAAAGTCCACACCACATCTGCTGGAGTCTAAGTGCATTCCAGGGGATGCTCCAAGGATTCAGGGACACAGCCTGCTGACACCCTCCTTCACACCAGACTACACCTGGACAACAACCCTCTGACTTCTACACTTCCAAAGGAGGAAGACTGTGTATTGAAGGCAGTGTATTAAAAAGGGAAGAATATTTTCCAATGAAAAATCAGCATCCTCACAAAACCAAGTCCTAAAGGCACAAACTGGTGAACTAATTAGAGCAGGTTACAAGAGGAATTGGAAAGATTCCTGTGGGATTAAAATAAAGGGTTTCACTAGCAACCTAGGTTTCTGAGACAGCATTTAGAGGCTCAACCTGTATGTCGAGAGCAAGAGGTGGCTCGAGTGGTCCATGAAACCCCACAGACCCTCAGACCAGACAGCACATGCCATGTTTGCCTTATTCCTTCAAGCTTATCTGCTGGCTTCCTAAATAATACTGTTCACACAGATACAGATCTAGAAAGGGTTATAAATACAGATATTTATATATATTCACACATTTTAGTCCATGTAATAAAGGTCTGCTCCTTCCTCTTCCGTGCTGCTGGAACAGCTGCCACCACTGGTGGCACTGGGGATGTTCTCAGAGTGACTGTGTCCAGCCCAGTCCTCCAGTGGACACAGGAGAACATGGATTAGTGCTGAAAGGAGAAATGGGGGGCTCAGCTCTGCGTTAATATTTACAGAAAAGAAACCCCTTAGACACAAAGTCCCACCTTCCCTCCAGCTCACAAACCAGCTCTGCTCAGTCCAGTTGGGCTGGAGTCTGCACAGCTCAGCCAGGATAACTCGGATAAATGAGAGCATCATCCAGACATTTACACTGTAGGCAATAAACAACGACCAGCATGCAACAGTTTGGTTAAACACAAAACAATCCAGGGCTTTAACATTAGAAGTGTGTCCTGATGTGGCCAAGCCAATATGCCAACAGAAGGAATGTTCACACAGCAAGTAACTCCATCCCTGTGACCTGAGTAAACATGCATCAGTTAGTTCCACGCAAATTAAATAAAACACATCCCAAGTGCACCAAGACCATCAGATTAAAAAAAAAATTATTAATCTATGTTTACAATAAATATCTCCTTGCAATGGGTTTTCTCCTATAACATACGTATTTTCTTGGATGTGAGAATAGGGGTGGAGATGGAAGCTGGGATACTTTGTCAAAGGCTTCCCCCACTACGAAATGAAAAGCTGACCCTGTCCCTAAGTTATCACCAAGAGCAGCAGTGAGAACCTGCACTTTTTATTTAAATGCCAATCTGAGTTTCCCAGAAATTGAGTGGTTATGGATTAGATTCGAATGTTCTTCCTAGAGATTCAACCTCTTGTTGCCCACAGAAGCTGTGGACTTCTCATGCCTGGAATTGTCCAAGGCCAGGTTGGACAGGGCTTGGAGCAACCTCGTCCAGTGGAAGGTTCCCTGCCCATGGCAGGGGGTGGAACAAGATGATCTTTAAGGTCCCTTCCAACTGCAAACCATTCCAGGATTCTGTGATTCAGCAGAATCATTTAGGTCAATGTCAAATGTTCTTCAGCTTGTGAACATCTTACATTTAAAAGCAATTCTCCAGCAATTCCTATGGGAAGTCTACAGGGGCTTGGGAAAACAAACTCTCCTCCCATAATTTCCTCCCCCCATCTGCCCTTCCACAGCAACTGGGAATACAGTTCAAAGAGTTTGCTTTTGCACCACAGGAAACTTCAGAACGGACCTGGCAATCCATGAGCACTCTGGCCAGGCCCCATCACAGCCACACAAGGACACACAGAGAGATTAACATGACAGTCACGGAGTGTCCCTCGCTGGGACAGTGAACTACGGAGATCAAAGACCAGGATAAGGAAGATGCAGCAGAGACTACAGCCAAGAAATTCAGGAGCTTTGGTCTTGAGGTTTCAACATGACCCTGTTGCCACTCAGAGAAAGAGCAGCCACCAAACAGTCAGTGCTACAACCAGGAGAAAGGACATCATAAAGGGAATATGTGGAGAAGGAAAAATGCTAGAGTACAGCTGACACTTTTTGAGTGATTTCTGCTCTTCAGGGATTGCAATAGAAACCTTTGGAAGAGTTGCTTCACTTGCTGTCCAGGGAAAGGCTGTCTCAGTAGGTATCTCCTGCTTTTTTAGTTTGTCTTCATCCTGTACTAACAGAGGCCGTTCCCGTGTCTGCTTTCGTGGTAGAAGATCAAGAAAGACAGAGAGAGATGAACAAAAATGACAGATGGAAAGTGCCCAAAATGACACTTGGAGATGTGCAAAGCATTAGGGCAGCTCTTCTCAACATAAAATAAACTGCCCCGGGGAGCAGAGACACTGGTGGCCTGGGTCACACCAGCCCTGGAGCTACAGAACCATGTCCTCTCTGCAGAACTCAACATCTGCACCAGGATCATGGATGTTTGGTGCCTGCCCTCCCAGAAAAGTGGATGCCCAAAATCCTCCAGTGTTTGTGAATTGGAATGATTGAGAAAAAAAGTTTGAGGCATTCGAAAAAGGAATGGTGCAGTACAAAATGTGGTTTCTGACAGCTTCCTGAACTATAGTGGCCTTAAAACCCAGCACTTGGACAATCCCATGGAACAGCCAGACCGCAGAGCAGATACAAAAGGCTTTTCCAAAGTTCTGACCAGAGTATCAAAATTTCAACTGGTTTGAAAATTCTACTGGAACAAGTGAAAAACTGTAAATCTTAGAAATCCCATGCATGGAATGGGCAGGATGGCAGTCGGAGCATTGCAAACTCCTGGAATTTTGCTCCATGTTTAACATTTTTGTTTCTGGAGTCTAAAGGATGATAAACACCCAGAATGAGTAAACGAGCACACAGGACCATGCAAGGGCTTCAGCACTTCTGCTGAAGAAAGAAAAGATTGTGGGAATATTGCTGTTCAGCAACTCTGCATCCCTTTAGTTTGCCAACCCTGGTCAAACCCAAGTGCACTTAGGAGAGGAAAAACTTGGCTCTAAGCTCCCTCAGCTGAGCCAACCTCCGCTGGTCAGTGCGGTATTTTGGGACTGGTTCTTTGCACACCCCTAAGTGGTGAGAATTTGGGAGAAAGTAGCTGGGAGACTGGGCAGCAAAGGAAAATATAAAATGCAAGAGTAACATGATTGTTAAAACAACAAAAAAACGGAAAGAAAGACAACATAAAAAGAACAGGGAACAGTTAAATTTTCAGAATTGCTTTTCTCTCCAAATACATGGTCATACCAGTCATGCAGCTTTTTCGAACCAGCCATGCACCAAAATAAGCAAAAACTGAAAGCTGCAAAAGCTGCAGCAGTGCCAAAGTCCTCTGGGTGTGAGATATGAAACTACTTCATGTAGCCAAAAGAAAAAATGTTATCCAGCAGTTGCTGTTGAGTTTTTGCTTGGTGCCATTGCAATAGCAAGTCTGGTTCAGAAGCACAGATTAGAGCAGCAGCTTTACCTCAAGCCCACCAACCTGTCTCTCAGAAGATGGGACAGTGACTTTCTTGACCTGGACACACAAAGTGTATTAAGGTTCAGTTGTCTCGCAATAGAACATATAGGAATAGCAGAAAAGTGGCCCCTGGCAAAAACCCTTTGGCCACTAAGGCAGGGTGAAGGTACCACCATGAACAGGAACAACGGCTTTGCACCATGATTGTCTATCCTTAAATTACCATCTGATTTATAATCTTTCAACACATGCAGGTGAGGCAAAACTTTCTCCCCAGTCAGTGCCTGGAGAAGATGCATTTCTGGAAGTTCATAGCAGGACATGGCCACCTCAGAGTGAGATCACTTCAAAGAGGACCAGATTAAGACAGAATTTCCAGAAATGCAAATCCAGGGCTGACACCAATTCTGCAGATCCACTGCAGCCTTAGGTGGGACAAGCCCACACCATCCAGTTATGGTGACCTGCAGCCCTCCAAGATCTCAGTGTGGTCACCTTGCACAAAATTCTTCATAAAAACCAAGAACAACATTCTTGAACTGCAGTTGTGGAGCTTAAGAGCCTCTGCTCTGTCCCACCCACACCCCAAAACCCATGTGGAACAGTGAGCAGAGCTGTGCTGCCCACATTCCTGGGGAATCTATACTGAGGCGCAGCAACAGAGGGCAAAGTCCATTCATATGTTAAACAGGGTAATCCAATGATGGGTTGCCCAGAGAAGCTGTGGCTGCCCCTGGATCCCTGGAAGTGTCCAAGGCTAGACGGGGCTTAGAGCAACCTGGGACACTGGAAGGTGTCCCTGCCCATGGCAGGGGGTGGCACTGGATGGGCTTTAAGTTCCCTTCCAACCCAAACTGTTCTGAGATTCTGTAACAACCAACCCTGATTAAGTTCATTTTGGGGATCTCATTTTTCTAGCAGGCAAAAAAAAAGCCCTTTAGCTGTCCTGGATTTACTTCAACCTTTGCGAAGCCTGTAGTAAACTTGGTGTTGAACCCCTTTTACATGTTACAATAACCCTCCATCCACTGCAAGATTATTTCCTGATTAATAAGTATCTGCTTTGTTTGAAGATTAAATTCGACTGCATCTGCAGGGCTGTGGGAAGGAAGGGGAAAAACTGGGCTTTCAACCAGGAGAGTCTTCAATTGCCACTACTTGCAGCCAGGATGCAATTTTTCTGTTGCAATAAAAAAACTGCATTTACTATTTGAAAGGCTGATTACCATAAGCACTAACTTACAGTTTTACTCACAAGCTCCAAATCTGAGCCAGTTACCACCAACATGACAGAGGTGTCTGTTAGCCAAGAAGAAACCAGTTGGTGACTGGTTTTTCCTTGAAAAATTACCTTTTTAAGGAAATTAGCAGAGAAACTCTGAGTGTATGTAGTTACTAACACTCCTGGAAGGAGGGAGATTCCCATCATGTTTGCATAGCCCTCCTGTGGCCACCTGAGGAGTCTTCTCAAAGTCTCCACAGCAGATCAGCACCTGGAGTTCCTAATGCAAGTCTAAACCCAACGTCATACCAGATTAACTAGAGAATAAAGTGATTTTGGAAAAATCACCCCATCGCAGTGCTTCTCCACTGGGTTATCTGCAATATTCTCTTGGAGTTTAGGTCTTTGGATTTTGTGTTTCTCAGGGTTTTTTCCATATTTTGGGGAGATCCAGGAATGAGCCAATCTCCAAACCAGCCATGGGAAGTGCTCTCTAGCATCACACTGACAGCAACACTAGGAAAAGCAGCATCAATACTACTTAAGGAATTCTTACATCCTGCTCTACAAAAAAAAAAAAAAATCACGTTTTTATGACACTATGACTAAAGCTTCAATTCTCTCAGAGAACATTCTACATGTCACAAGTCAGTACTAACTATTAAAATTCAAAACAAGCAGAAGCTGAGGGGAGCTGAGGCCGAGCCCCACCCTGCAGAGCTGCCCCCTGAACATCCCATGCCAGGTACTCACTCCGTCCGTGCCCGTGGGGATCTGCCCATTGACGTTGAGGCTCCGGAAAGGGGAGTGGGTGGACAAGCGCTTGTCCCACTCACTCGGCCGCGGCTCCGGGACGGACTCCATGAAGTTCTTCTTCAACTCACTGATGTTGGCATGGTGCTTCTTTATTTCTTCCTGGGTCTTATCTAGATCCTATCAGCAAAAGGGCAGGATAAGTGAAGGGACATGGAGAGGCCCGGGACTGCCTAAGCTGTGCTTAGCAAAGCTGCACTCAGCAGAGCTGCTGCCGACTTCCCAAACTGTGCTCACACTGCAAACACACAAAGAGAGCGTCCTCTCTCCTCCTCTTTGGTTAATTGGGATCAACTGCAACCACAGGACGGGGTCTCCTCTGGGAGCAAGACATGCTATTGGTTCATCTCAAGCTATGCCAAACCAGACGACAGCTGAGCCAACCTCATGGATTTTCCCCAAATGGGATTTTTTAAAGTTGCCAGACTATGTTTGTTTGTGTTATTTAATTTAATGTCTTTAAACTTCGAGGGTTTGCTTTCTTTTCCCTCTGCTAGGCTTAATATTTCCAGGTATTAATACAATTAATGACCAAGAAAATGTTTTCCCAATTTTACTCACTCTCTTCATACCTGTTTCTCTTTTATCCTAGCAGGAATTATCTTTGCTTTCAGAATATCCCCATTACCATTTTTTCCCCACCCTCTCATCTCATCCCTCCAGGAGCTACCATTTTAGACTTCAGAAATGAAGAGGAGATTTTTTTTTTAAATCAAACTGAAAATATTTTATGCTGAATCAATCAAGAAACTCCTGCTAAAATTTTTCATCTGGAAAAAGTCAGATTTTTACTCTGTGATGCCAGTTTGCAGCAAAAACACACAGACTTCAAGGCAAGTCAACTTGTTAAAAATAGTTCTTTCTTGCAAGCAAACTAGAGGTTGTAGAAAAGAAAGCTTTTGCATAAGCCAAACAACAACTTTTCTGGACAGGTCCAAAAAGCAGCAAGAAAGGGGGAAATTAACGTCAGTAAAAGCATCACTGGGAAATTTCACTATTTTTATGCTTTTAGTTGCTACTCAGTCCATCAATTTTAGAAGATGGGACAGCAAATGCATCCCTAAAGGAGGGGCCCTCCCAAAAATCTTCATTCCTGCAGCTCACCCAGGACACACCACCCTCCCTCCCTCCACAGGGCTAAACCCCAAATGCCTCTTTAACAACATTTACTCTTTTTGGCACAGTTCCAGGGAGAAAATAACAAATTTTGGTTTCCATCCTAGATGAAAGTATAAGACAAGTGCTGTTAGTTAGGAGAAAAAAGCAGAAATGAGTCTGCTGTGGACTGTGGGGTAAATCCCTGCCTGGTCCAAGAACCCTACAGCTGCTCCTGCCTCAGAGAAGAGAGAAGGACCACCCTGGCTTTCCAGCACTGCACAGGACCAGGGCCTGGGAGGGCTGGCAGAGGAGCCAAAGCCACAAGGAGCTAAGTGGAGCTGGGTCTGGGAAGCGCCTTGAGGAACCAGCATCATCCTTTTGCTCCTTTTTGCCCTTTCTGCAGGAACCCGGCGCATGAGGAGCATTAAAAGGCTTTTAGTAAAATCAATAGGCAGCTTCAGGAGGGTGAGGTCTGCCAGGAAAATATCTGGTGTGCCAAGTGCATTGATTAAAAAAATAAAGGGAATAAAGGGTGTGAGCTGCTAGGTCAGCCCTGTTGTAGTGGAGGGCTGGAGCACCTGCAAGAGAACTCTGGAAAGTGGGGATGGTAGGGGCTCGGAGGCAAGTATTGCACTGATAGGATAAAGGGGATTAGAAGCAATGACAAAGCTCTCTTTGGGGCTGGGGAATTGGAGCTGTTTGAGTTGGGTGAAAAAGCAACAGGCACAGTGTTCAGAGCGCTCCAGTGGTGGCCGAACTCTGCCTATCATGTGCAGACCCTGCACTTGTGACTCAAAGCTCTACATTGTAGCAGACAAAAAAAATAAAATTAAAAATAAGATCCCAAAAAATCCACACAGAAGTGGCAAAACTTTGAAAATTCTGATGAGGAGAAGGCAGTTAGTACACTCCACTTTCAAGAGAAACCACCAGGGAAACCCTACAAGCTGCTGGTGCTGCTAGTTTGAGTAGAAACACATAACACAGGACCAGAGTATCAGAAGCCACAAAACATCTCCCATAACAGAGTGTATTAAAAAAAATAAAATATATGATTGGCATGGTCTGTTCTGAGACCGAGCTAGTGTGAAACCAAATGCAAAGGGCTCCCAAATCCAAAGGGAAGAGCTGTAATGTGGAAGGATGAGCCACCCATGACCTGAGCCTCTGAGCCTCTGTCAGATCCACAGGGACCTGGCACTGAGGCAGGATGGGCCCCGGGGGTGGGGAGGTGCTGCAAGGCCAGGAAGGGCTGGGAGAAGGAGGGAAAAGCTGCAAACACCACAGCAGCATCCAAAAGGATCCCTCGTGCCTGAAGCAACATGGACGTTGTGGTAGCCTGGACACCACAGAGGTGACAATTTCACAGAATCCTGGAATGGTTTGGGTTGGATGGGAACTTAAAACCCATCCCATTCTCCCCCTGCCAACGGTAGGTACACCTTCCACTAGACCAGGTTGATCCAAACCCCATCCAGCCTTGGATACCTTCCATGGATGGGGTAGCCACAGCTGCTCTGGGCAGTCTGCTCCAATTTCACCACCAGCTTATCCTGAATTTTTTATTTTCACAGATTGGCTTTTCACCCAGAAAAATAATTTGTTTTGAGCAGTGAAAAACTGGTCAATGAGCCCCCCATTACAATCTATGACTCCCTTAGCAGCCAGCGAGTCCCAGAGTAGATCTGAGCACTGCCAATCATTTATTTTGGATAGGTATGAGAGAATGAAAGTCAGAAGAGGAAGAAGGAAGAAGGCCTGCACATCATCATGTTTACTATCACCATGCAGAAGCATAATTAAAAAATCAAATCAAATCAAAAGGTCTTTCATGCAAGAGCATGCAAAAACAAAGGCAGCAGCAGAAGAGGAAGAAGTTCAGCACAGATGCAGAAGGTTTAGCAAATGCAACTCAAAAAAAGCTTCAAGTTCATACAAACCTCCAACATTAAATTGCTATGCCTGATATAAATGTTTTCACCATCTAGCCTCTTTGATCTCTTCTGTGAAAATGAAAGAAAAGGGGGAAACAAAACAAAACAAAAAAAGCACAAAAAATTAAAATGTTGGTCTTGCGGGAACAATAAATCGGCAAATTAAAAAAGTTAACTCAAGGTTGGGAGTGCAGCGCTGTGGCAGCGTGGGGTGGAAATTCCCGTTGGGAATGGGGGTCTGGCTCATGGAGAATGGGAGGTGCAATGAGTCCTTTAAAGAGACAGCTCCCAGCGGGCCTTGGCTCAGGCCACAAAGAGACAATTCCTGGTTTTCTGTGGAAGCTTCGCACAAGTCACCACACCACACTCCTGAGAGATACAGGCCCACCCCTGGGTGTGAGGCTGCTCTGCCTGGGGGTCTCTTACAAGGTCCCAAAGTGCTCAAGCAGCTGCCCCTTAACCACCTTTCCCATCTTGAATGTTTCCCTATTACTTAATCAATACCAAAAAGCTTTCTCCTGATTTTTTTTTTTTTTTGCATTTCCTGCAATGCAGGCTACATTTAGTTCCTAACTAAATTTGTTACAGAGAAGAAATTTCATACATCAAACCAAGTGTGTTTCTTTTGAACATTCAACATGCATAATTTTAGCAACCAGGTTGTCTATGGGACAAAAAACTATTCATTTCCAAATCAAGTATTTGATAGTTTAAAGAAAACTAACACCCCAACCCAAAGCTCATGAAGAAACTGGAGCACTGTCTTTTTAAACAGGTTACAGATGCATGAATGATATGGCAAATTTGGCTGATGAAAGGGTAAAATGGCTAACCTTCCTCATTCTTATCAGCTCTTCCTCTTTTTCTGCAGGCTGCTGCTGTTGGGCAGGGATAAAAAAAAAAAAAAGAGTTGTTGGTTCATTTAACTACGTTGAACCTTGAAAAAAAAAAAGTGTGAGCAACCTAAGCTGAATTATTAGCACAAACCTGGGGCTGGGCACCATTCGTGGTGGGGACTGTGACCTCAATGTGTGTTTTCCTCACCTACATTTAAGAAATAAATTGGTAAAAACATTTCTTGTTAGTAGATTTGTTTCAAGAAACCATTTAGTTTCCAAACACAGCTGCATGAAGTTGGTTTTGAAGTGCTGGGGGAACATGCAAAAACCAACATGCAGCCCCGGGCAGGGGTTAATGACACGGCAGCTCCCCAGCACTCTGTTAGTCAACAGCAGGTGAAATAATTCCTCCAGCTTCAGAATTATTTGTATTTGAAACCAGTGCTCTCCAGTGCTTCTGAAGAAGGGCTTCCCACTTGCATTAGCGTGGCCAGGCAATGTTTTCAAATGGCATTTGCAGCTGGATCTCCCAATGAAAATCCAAACAAAGCAACATGCTCAAATTAACACAGACCTTCCCAGAACCAGAAATTATTGGTTATATCACAGGTATTATGTTGACAGAGGCAGTAAGAAGAGGCATAGCTACAAAACCAAGCCTAACACAGCAAATCAAGTTCTTTCCTGTCCATTAGTAGAGAGCCAAGATTGTCTTAACACTGTAAGGGAAGTATTTTAGGGAAACTGGATTGTCAAGTACTCTGAAGGCAAAAGCATCAGTGGGTGTTAAAAGAAGTGATGCAGCTCCACTGGAGAAACGGTAAATTTGGCACGTTCAAATTCACAATTTCCTCCCACATCTATATTTAAAGGGGGAAAAAATCCAATGTTTAAGCATTTAGGAAAAAACCTGTAATAAGTGAGATGGGATAAGTAAAATTTCCTCATTCTCAGTGTACCATGTGGGAGGGGGAGCAGCTGGGCAGCAACACCAGGGCAGGAACTCTGTGCTCCGATTCCCACTCCACAGGGCCTGCCTGAAGTTCCCTTCAGCACTTTCATTTAAAAATTACTGTTCACACAGACCACAGAAATTTTTGAAGCAGCTGTCCTTTCTTCAGCTCCTTCTCCCAACCTTAATTAATAGGAATCTTCCCTGGAGATGTTCACACAAAATCCACTGTGTGATATGTTATAGAATATGTGGCTCCAGAAATGCCGTGAACAGCTAAATTTTGGAGTAATGTAAAAATTGTGTCTGAAGGCAAACACTTCTGCTGCACCACTGCAAGGTTTCAATAAGTCAGTTGAAAGATCTGCAGCATATTAAGGATACTGTAATATCAACAATAATTTTGCACATCATTTTGACTTATTAGAACAGCACGCACGTATCAATCCTAGACATTTGTAGAAAGATCAAATAATGGTTAAAAGTACTGAATTTAAACAATAAACTCCCAAGGTCTCACCAGTGCCATTTTCAACTGAAGTTTTTCAGAAGTCCAGTCTGCAGCACTGTATTACAAGCTCTCCCAGCGAAAGTCTATCAATGTGAAAAACATTCTGATGCTGGGTTGCAGACCAGATCCATTATCACTGATTTCACTGGAATTCCCTCCTGCTGTCATACCAGGAATCAGGGGGCACAGCCTGGCCACGGGTGAGCCCTGAACTCTGGTTCCATGATCATGTGCAGCTCTTGCCAGAGTTTTTAACCATCTGTCAGCAGGCTGCACTTGCATTGACTACAACCACCAAAACCCAGCTGCCCTGGAGCTCCTTCTTCCACCTGGATTGTCAGGGCTGGGATTTTCCTGGCACCCAGACTCCTGTGCCTGCTCCCACCCGACACCTGGGAGAGGGATAAACACCTCATCTCCCAGGACAGAGCTGCTGCTTTGGGGTGACTTCTCGAGCGATGCTCCAGCCCAGCTCTTCCCAAGAGACCCCACTCTGACCTACCCTTGAGGCATCCACTGGCTCCTTGGCTTTCTCTGGTGGAAATTCTTCACGTCTCACATCAGATTTTGCTGTTTCCTTCCCTACTTTAGATGTGGCCACATCCTTCACATAGGGCTTAGCTGGGGCTGGCTCTGCAGAGTGGCTCTGAGCGATGGCCGGGGCTGAGGTGGGCCGGGGACTCCGCTCTGGGGTTATCACAGCCACTGCTGAGGATGGCAGACAGACAGGGACAAGGTTCAGAGCAGGTAATTTTTCAAAGCACTAGGCAAAATCTTTCCAAATTACAGTGTTGTCATTTAAAAAGAAAGGGAGAATGAGGAGGAGGAGAAAGAAAAGAAACAAAGATGTTGAGCAAAGCAGCTTGTGCCTTTAGTATGGGAGAGTTGAGAGTATTTTCCTAATGGTTTAAATTAAAATCAAATAAAACCCCACACCAGATGGTTTACAAAAAGCAAGCTTGCACTCTGCAGAGAAGCCACACCAGAAAGGCAGATCTATTTCTGACATTATGCCATGAATTTCTGGGTCCTTCACACACAACTGACACAGACTCCACTCCAATCCAACCAGAAAAGACAGTGCGAGGAGTTCTGTACTCATGGGCATCTCCTCAACCAGAAACAGATGGCTTCTGGAAGAGAAACACATGCTTTCCCCACCATCCCCAAAAAATAATCAACAAGCACTGCTCTAGAAAACTTCTCAGCAACTTCCCGGTGGGTTTCAAGGCAGGCTAGGGCTGCATGTCCAAGCTGACTATCTTTGAGGCAGCAGAGTGGGAAGATACCCAGCACCTCCAGGCCAGTGACAGTGCAGAAATGAACAGCATGCTGCCAAAAATCATCTTTTCAGAGGATGCCAGTTGTAAATACAAGCACTAGGTCCACACAAAATCAACCGCCTACTCCTTTCCTTCAATTCGTGACTGGCCAGGTAGTTGCCTGACCCCAAGGAAATATTCAAGCCGAAGCTGTGTGACAAAGCAAGCCCAAATTAATTCCCTGTGTATATGCAGGGATACAGGAAGCTATTTGGTTCTCCTGCTGTTGGTGTTTAGAGATGTTTCACTAAAAAGATACTCTGTCACATCAAATAATATTTTTGACATGGTCTCACATTCCCAAAGTCACAGTTTACAGCAGGATCATACTGTGTATCTTATCCCAGCCAACATGAGGTCATTCATGTCCAGTCAGTCAGTCAAAGACACTAGAAAATCTGGTACTAAAATAAAAATTGTAATTTCAAGCAACTCCTTAGTAAGAATTCCTATTGTACTGAAAAGGTAACAACATCTCATCTGTGAGAATAAGGTATCCACATGGCCAAAAATGTACAAGGCATAGGGGAAAGAAGAACTTGAGTTTCCAGAGATTGGAATTACACTTTCAAGACAAACTCCTGGACACCACATCCTGTTGTAAACAACCTTAAAACCCACCCTACCACTGCCAGCTTCGCTCTCTCCCTGCTCCTCAGCACAGCAGTTCATTTCTGTGACCCGGACACTGTGTTATCCTCTTCAAGGGACAATCAGTGCTGTGTCCCCGTGTGTTTACGTCACGGAAGCGGTGACAGCCACTGGGAAAGTTGTACAGAGGTGAGGTGGCAGGGACGGCCGGGATGAGGAGGATGCTGGGAGGGCAAAGCTGTCATTGCGGTGGTACCTGACTCCTTCGGGAACGGCTCTAGTTCTCTCACAACCATTTTCTCTTCCTCCTCCTCTTCAATTGGGCTTATCTCAATACTGCCAAAATCACGTTTGGCTAAAAAAGTTATGGATGTGTTAAAATGCCACCTTAAAGAGGAAGCTGCAAAGGAAAAATTGCCACCAGTAAATCTGCAGGGCCACCTCTCTTGCTGCTCTCCCAGGGCATCAGGACATGCAGGAAAAACGGTAACAGACACCAAGCTTTTCCTTTGCCATCCAACAATGAGTTCTGGGCTGACAGAATTGTATTTTAGTTATATTTTCCTGATTAACCACCCTTGGCTATTTTAACATGTGATTTAAACACAGAAAAAAAGCACTGCCCCAAAATATGAGATGTAAAACGTACATTGGAACTGGATGATCTTTAAGGTCCCTTCCAACCCAAACCATTCCAGAATTCTATGATTGATAACCATCACCATGGCCATCACCTCACCAACAGTCCCTACTGGGAGCAGAAAACCCAGGATGAGGAAAAGTGCAGGAGGTGAATGAGAAGAGGCAGCTACAGCAGGAGAGCCCTGGATGTGCTCAGGTCTGACGCTGGCTGATGTTTGATCTGCTGCCACACATCCCATGGAATACAGAATCACAGAATCTGCTGAGTTGGAAGAGACCCACAGGGATCATCAAGTCCAATTCTTGGTCCTGCACAGGACATCCAACAATCCCACACAGTGCCTGAAAGCATTGTCCAAATGTTCCTGGAACTCTGGCAGCCTTGGGGCCACAACCATCCTTCAGTGGTTTTCATACCAACCAAGGAAACATGTGATGTTCCCAGTTAGCTCCTTCTATGGCTTCAATCTCCTCTTCCTGCAACAAATAATCAACTCTACTTTTAGTTATGATTAATATGAATCTGTCTGCAGCAGTGATGTTGCTTTGACATGCTTCCCTAACTAGGGAAGTACCAGCTCCCTAGTGAAGACATAAAGTGGAATATAGGTGACCTCCAGCAGTCCCAGTCTCATAACCTGATTTTCAGGCACTGCATGTTCCTACAGCTCAGGGGAACAAGTTCCACAAGGAGGGACAGTAAGGGAGGAGCGTACACTGCACACTCATATCCACACGCAGCCAGGGCATGGCCCCCTCACTGCACCCAGAGCACACCTGAAAAGCAGCACACGGCAAAGCCAGGGGTGATTTTAGTGCCATCAAGCACCACCACAACCAGTGTAACCTCTGTCCTACACCACTGCATCACTTCACCCCAGCAGCAACAGCACAGCAGCCACCGCTGCCAAACACCACTGCGGCTGTACCTGACCGCGGCTGCACCAGCTCCGCTGACTTTGGCTTGACAACAGGAACCTTAACCACTTCTACCTTCTCCTCCTCCTCTTCCTCCTCTGCAATGGGTTTCATTTTAAAAGTTTCAAGAGTGTGTTTGGCTAGAAAGAGGTTTGCAGGTGTTAATTTGGGTTAGGGACCCACATGGACACACAATGGTCACCACAGCAAGGAGAGAGGAGATCCTTCTCAGTAGCTGGGAACAGCAAGGAGGTTTGCAGGCAGCTCAATAGTTATTTTCCACCATGGAACTGTGTGTCAGTCTTTCTAGTGCTGTCAGACCCAACAGTGTATTGGATGAGAGGAGAAAAGAACACAAAAATAAGCTTTATGGGCTTCTTGCCCAGGAAGGGAGATGTGAGACACATGAACAGCTCTAGAGCGTGGAAATAGGAAGGGTGCTGCCTGCAAAGTCTGGAGGGAAGAAGGTGCTGGCTGGCAAAATCCAGGAAAAACACATCCAGATAAAAATCTATCTAAAGCCTAGCAATTTTAATTAAATGTACTTGAGGATCAACTTCAAATCTTCCCTGGTGTTTGAAATTCCCCACCTTCTGTTTTTACAGCATCAGGCTTTCCCCACCAGGAGATGCTGATTAGTGAGGATTCAAGGAATGCCCATGGTGGTGAAGATTGCCACACTTCATGAAAACTTGATCTAGATACTAGAAAAGCAGTGATGCAGTCAAAAGTACACAGTAAAAATTCTGGGCGGGAGGAGGGTACCCAAAGCATTTGCACACGAATTATCTCCAGCCCTAACACACGACGGGCGGTCACTATCCAAGTGATGAAGACTACAAACATTTGCAACACTCCTGCTGTGATACACTTTCTAGTATTCAAATGTGCTGTTGTACCTACACATCTCTTAAGGGCATTCATACTTATTAACAGGACCTATCCTAAGAGAACTATAAGCTCCAGGGAGCAAAATGGGTAGCGTTTCTCAAACCCTAAGAAAACCCAAGCCAAAATCGCAAGGAGGTCCTGGGATAAAGAATTTCAGAAGCTTCACAAGAAGTTTCAAGATCAAACTTTAAAGTTTTCAAATTCAAATATACAAAACTACCCAAATTTAACATCAGAGTTCTCAAGTGCCAGCACATCCTAATCTTTTCCCTACCTCCCCACAAGAATTACAGTCTAATAGTGAGGTGCAAGGTGGAAATTTAAAGAGTCTCCCAGAGCTGGGCTGTGTCTCCTCTCACTGCAAAACTCGTCTTGCAAAGAAATGAAAAGAGAAAGCCATCAGATTTGGTGAAACTTGGAATTGTCAGGAATAAGCATGTAGAGGATAGGAAAGGCACTGCAGAGAGTTTTAACCACCACCACAGCTATACCTGGCTTCTCTTGGATCTGATCCACAGGTTTTGGTTCAGGAACCTCAACCACCACCACCTCCTTCTGCTTCTCTTCCTCTACGGTTCTGAACTCAACCTTTTGGGTCGCACGTTTAGCTGAAGAAACGGGGCACATGTTAATGACCGCCCGCACAGCAAAGGTGCAGATGTCAACGGGGGCGGGAGTGTCGCGTTCCCAGGCTGCTCTTTTTCCAAGCTCTGACATCCAGGTGTACGACTGCAGCTGCGATTTCTCTGCTCATCTAAGTTCATAATAGCATGGCCAAGGGGCAACCAGCAGCACTGGTCCCCTCGCTGCTGTGCACCGTGCCTGAGGAACCCGCATGCCCAGACCGCAGGGAAGCTGGAATTTGGCTTTGCTGCCATATGGAGCTTGAACCATCTCTTCCCTCCAGCTCCGGGGCACAAAGCCCAGGCTCAGGATGTCACTGAGTCCAGGGGCAGGGACAGCCTGCCAGCTGCTGGCCATGGGGTGCTGGGCAGCCTTGGTCCCCCCAGGCTGCAGCACAAACTCAGGGCTCAAAGCAACATGCTTCTGGCTCCATCAGGTGTCCATGGTGCACAGGGATGCTCCTCTTTCCCTGGACCCTCACAGTGCACAGGGATGATCCTCTTTCCCTGGATCTTAATACCACGTGATACAGATCAAATGGACCAAGCTTAGGCACTCCCTTCTCCATGTCTCACCTCCTCTGCTGCTATCCATTTCTTTTAAAAATCTCAGGGATGAGCCCATTTGACTGACACACCTCATCTCCAACCTGAGCATCGCTTTAAGAGACACTGAAAAAGTTTCCATCGTGACAAAAAATTGCCCCCTCATGTAAAACTATGGAATTTAAGAAGCTATATTAAACGAAACAAACAGCATGGCTTAATTCCTGATTTCCTAAAGGAAAATACTTTGAGACTGAATGAAGAAATACCTTTACAAGCAGAACTTTGTCATAAGCCTTCAGCACCCACCTATATTCTTTTCATCAGTCAGTTCTGCTGGGACCACCCTTGCTATGCATTTTTGCATTGGGTCTGGCTGACATGGAGTTCATTTACCCGTAACAGCTCTCACAGTGCTGTGATATTGAGATAAGGATAAAAACTGTGAGAGGTAATGGGCAAAAGTACTGAACAATGCTAGAGAGCAGAATGATCCTGGGGAATTCTTGTTGTAATTGTGAAGGGACAAGGGGTGGATGTGGGGCAAACTGTCCACTTTTGTTCTGTGTTGTGACAATGCTGTTTTGATTTTTATAAGGGGAATTTTTGTTTTGGTTGGTTGGTTTTGTTGATGTGAATGGAGGTTATGTGATGAATCACAGAATCTTCTAAGTTGGAAGGGATCCATGAGGATCACAGAGTCCAACTCTAAAGTGAATGGCCTATATGGGAACAAATCCATCCCCGTGGTGTCATCAGCACCCTGCTCTAACCAACTGAGCACCAATTCAGCCTCACTACAGGCACACAGATCCTAAACATGTAGAGGGTGGAAACAAGGTCTTGTGCTACAGTGACAAGTTACACCTGCGTTTTTGTACAGCAGGGAATCCAGGTGTTCCTTAAGGAGCATTTCAGCATGCTGGTGATTCCAGGAGGGAGAGGGAAGGTGCAGCAGGGACTCACTCACCTCCATCGAGGCTCCTGGACGCTCTCTTGCTGGCTGTGCGCTCGAACTGGGGCGCGGGCCGGTCGATCAGGGCACTCGCCTGCCGCGTCTGCGCCTGCGTCCGGCCGCTGTAGCGGAACTTGGAGCCTAGCGCCAGGAACCTGCTCTTTGGGATGGCCTCAGTGGAAGTCAGCCTGAGAGACACACACACAGTTTAAAAATCACACCTCCAGAGCAAGGAAGGGGCATGTGAAGAGGAATTAAAATAAAAGTTAAAGGAGTCTCTTGCATCCACCTGGCCAAGGAAATGCACATACTAATGATGTCTCACATCTATATGACCCAAAGATCTCTGTCTTATGGGTCTTACAAAGCAGAACTTGCTTAAAAATTTACTGCAAAATAAACACCTACTGTCCCTGCAACCATTTCACACTAATTTTTCCAAAACCCTAAGGAACAATGTTCATTTTCAATAGTTAAATTCAAGCACTAAGTTACTCATGGTGAGGCTACTGTTCAGAAAACTCACCTGAAGAAGGTGTGATGTTCAACACATACTTTCCACAGCTTCTTTGCTGCCCGGTAACTTGGTAGCTTGAACCCAATTGTACTTTCATACTGTTCTTGCTGTGGAAAATATAAGTCATTTAGGTATAGCAAGAAATAAATGTGGCAGGAGCCCAGTCCCCAGCCCACCACCCTGTTCAGCTGTGGCACTAACTGCTGAACTTGCCCTACAATGTGCAGCAGGACCTCAGATCAGAGGAAAGAGAGGGCTTGGCCACTAGCCTGGGCATCCCTCAGGATGCACTGGGATTTGCAGAGGAACATACCATGGGTTTTGCAGTCAGATCATTTATCCCTCCCTGTGATACTGCCCAGCTGTGGACTGGGGTCAAACACTGACCTTCGTGCAAGGCTGGGTCATGGCAGTGAAAGCAGGAGAAGGAGGAAGAAGAGGAAAAATTGTAGCCTCTCTCCCTGATGCAGCCAGGTTGTTCCAGGGATTTCCCCATTCATGAGAGGCAGCACCAATGCATCCATTCCCTGCCTCCTGCACTTAGGTGAAAACCTAATTCTAATTTTTAATTATGTTCTTTGAATGAAAGCATGACAAAGAGCCATTGTCTTGCCCCGTTTCCAAAAAAATGAGTTAGTGCTGCCCCAATTTCAGCTGTCAACCTCCCACCTGTTCCCCCGGATGCTGGGAATACCCGGCGATGCCAGGAGGTGGTGCTGGATGACACGCTGTTCCACGGTCACCAGCTGGCTGCAGCTCCAGCTCTGCTGGACTCGGTACCAGCCAGGATCAGACACCTCGAGGTCAAAGGCTCAAGCAGGAAAGAGCCTGAGCCCTCCCCGCTCCATGCCAGTGACCCACACACAGGACAGTCCCATGGAAAGAGAGGATGACAGGAGCTCACAGCAGCCAGTCCTACCTCCCCTGGCCGAATCTTTATGAAGAAGCTGCTGCGTTTGTAGGAAATCTTCAGGACTTTGGGCCACGGGAAGCGGTTGATTCTTAGTTTATCTTTGTAAACAAGAAGGCCACTGGAACAGACTCCCAGAGTGATATCCACTCCTTCCAAGTCCTGGAAATGCAGACGTGGATTTAAGCAGTGTCAGGGTTATGAGTTTCATGTCAACATCTGCCTTCCAAATTATCCCTCTGGTCTTCCCATAAATTCATCTCCCCAGCACCCGGACTCCAGCTCCCAGCTCCATGGCCAGCCTTCCTTTTCTTTCACACTTTTCCTGACAACCTCTTCCCTTCTGCTGATCTCTCCTGTTCTGCTGGTTGCCCAAAGGGCTCATCTAGAGCCCATCCTGCATTTCCTGGAGCACAGAGGCTCATGTGGCAGGGAATATATATTGTATTCTAAGTTACTCAGAGCAAGGACCTGTCTATACCAGGAGCTTCAGAAGGTTTCCTGTGACATATAAATAACAAGCAACCAGGAAGAATCACTTCTCTTGCAGGAATGCGTGAGGCATTCCTGGTGTATGTCTGTATTTCCATACTTCCTCTCTTTCCAAAGGAGCTTCCCAAAACAGGTAAACTTGTGCCTGCAAGGGAAGGATAATCAAATTACAAAATCCACAGGTAGGTGCACACACGCTGGCTCTCACCTTGGCTTGGTGAAGGTCGACTCCATACATGGACAGTTTTTTTGCATTCTCAAGAAATTCCAGGTCTGCTTGGGCTGGAGTCATGGATCTGCAGAAAAAGAAAGGGCTTGGTACTCCCGAAACTGCTGTTTTTAAGAGGAGACAGATCAGACTTCATGAAATTCATTACATTTTCTTTTGCTTTCAATACAAACAAATTTTTGCCCAGATGATGAATTATTAAATCACTCTGACTGCCCAAATTTGTGCTTTGAGACACCCCAATAACACAGCTGCACTTTATTCCTGTTAAGTTGTACAGGCACTAAAGAAGGAAGTGAGGAAGAGCAGTGAGGGGACAAAACTTGATTCAGCAGAAGAAACCCAAATGAGCAAAAGGTGACAGGTCTTGTCCCCTGAGACCTGCTGCCTCCAGACCTCCCCAAACCCAGCTATTGTTCTCCAAACCAAACACATGGACAGCTGAAACCACTCAGTAGAGATTCCAACCAGGGGACCAGATGAATGAGGGGTTTTCTGGGAACAGATGGTGCCCTGTCTGCAGGAGGAGCACAATTTAACAAAGACATCCTGATAATGGAGGCCATTATCAACGTTATTGAAGTGTCCCTGTTAATAAGTTTCTGGCGTATGAGGTATATTAACAGCTCTGCTGGGAGAGGATTCAGCTGCATACATTTCATTTTCTACCCTCCTTTGATGTCTTCTTTACTGAGTGCTCACATACATCTTGTGTGTGATTTAAAGAGATGTTTGAGTGGTGGGAGACAGGGCAAAGTCCACCGTAAGGACAATCTTGTAGGAAAGCCCCAGGAGCAGTCAGCATCTTGACATGTACCTTGTGCTTTGCAAACACAGTAGCAAGAGCTGGAGCACAGTTTAACACAGATTTCCCTGGAAATGTCCAAAAACACACGGATGTTACACTTGGGGACACAGTTTAGTGGTAGGCTTGGCAGTGCTGGGTTAATGGTTGGACTCAATGGTCTTCAAGGTCTTTTACAACCTTAACAATTCCATGATTCTGTGATTCCCACTGAAGTTTAATGTTCACAGAATATGGACCAGAAACTAAACAGGGACATGTTGCTTCCTCCTGCACATGCAGACAGATGAAATGTAACTACATCTTATACCTTGAAGTCTCCTTCTAATGAAGCCATGAATAATTCAGCACTGTGATCCACCTCTTCTAGCACAGCAGATGGCCTTTGACTCCAAGTCATGAAGCTTGTCAGAGGCCCAGTACTTATTTTCCCTTATTTCCTCTCCTCTCAGTATAAATGGAGGGGAATCAATTTAAAATATTGATTTGCAGGGTTGAATGAGGTGTTCATTGTACCTCTGGTCACAGCCAGGGCCCACATCCACCCTTCCCACTGTGCTCCAGTTTTTTGTTCCCATCTGCCTGTGAGAAAGTCTTGTCCTTGCTCCATCTTTTCCTTTCCAGGAAGATACGCCCAAACTAAAACGAGGAAGAAGTTTAGTTACTGTCACCCTTGAATCTGATACCAGGGGGACTCCCAGGAGTTGTTCAACCCTACCTGAACCAGACATACCTGCCCAGGAAACATTTAACTGCAGGTTTGTAATTCCTGGATCACCTGGAATCCTTCCACGTTAGGAAATCAATGTTACTCATTAAATGTGGTAGAAGAATGTCCCAAATAGGTTGTACTCTACAATGTGTACACAGAGAAACTAGATCCAACTACAATCCAAAATTACATAAATCCCAAAGAAATATATTTTAAAAAGACAAAGAGCAAGGTTAAAATAAGTAAATCTTGCATTTTCAGATGAACTAAACCCCACTTTCATGGCTATTCTGTGGAAAAAATAGCACTTGTCAATAAATAATTGCAAGACTTCGTATCTGCTTTCTAAAAACTTAATATCTTCTTCATGCAGGAAAAAAGAATTCCAACTTCCAGAAAGATTTTGTCCTAAGTATTAGATCTTTTATTAAAACTTGATGTTCACAGACTCATCATAGAATGGTCTGGATTGGAAAAGACCTCAAAGCCCATTTCATTCCACCCCCTGCCCTGGGCAGGGACACCTTCTACTATCCCAGGGTGCTCCAAGCGCCATCCAACCTGGTCTTGGACACTTTCAGGGATGGGACATCCACAGGTTTTCTCTACCTGACAGAGGTGGGGAAAACACCAGACAATCCCATTACTTCCCTAATTTCACTTTGCTGTGCACGAACAAGCCCTCCAGCCTCTGCACCTTACCTGTATGTTTTATGAAGCTCCACAACCTTTTCTTCAAGCTCTTTTGTCTGGTTTGGGGCCAGTTTGAACTCACTGATGTAATCCGGGCCATGGAGGTCAGGATCGTAGTCTCCCAACTCTGACTGGACCGTGTATGAACCCAGTAGAGCCAAGGTGGCAAACGAGCAGGGCAGCCGCCCTGTAAGGATGTCCTGTCTAAGCTGCAGACACAGGTAATACCTGGGGGCAGAAAGGAAAATACTACTCACAGAGAACAGAGAGACATTTATTAACTTGAGGACCAGAGTCTCTTTTCTTATGCCATTGATGAACACAACAATGCTCGTGTCCAATTTTTACTTATTCCCAAGGTAAAAAGTGTGGAGGACTGGGGGATTCAAGGTCACCTCCACTCTGCAAAGGAAGTAAAGGACACTGTGACCAGAAAATCTTGGCTTTAGGTAAGAATTTACTTTTCTATACAAACACGTACATGGCAGGGTTATAAAAGACGCTGCTTTACACATGGACTTAAGTGGAGAGCGGGAATACCCACACATCCACTAAAAACAAACCAAATCCCCTCCAAACGGTGAGGGCATCTGATCTCCTTGGTGAAGGAGGGAAACACACTCAAATATGAAACATTTCTATTCCATATTCAGGAGAATATGGCAGTAGGATTCCCAGGTAACTCACCTGGTGATGTCCTCTGTCAGCTGGGCAGGATCCGGCGGATAAAACTTGACATTGAAGGTAAAATCCCAGGGGCCTCCTGCAATGACAAGGGAGAGCTTCAGAAAAATAAACACACCAGGACAAGCTTTGTGATGGTCAGTTGATATAAAAAAAAAGGCTGAGAATATCTGATCTGATCTTCAGAATTCAGCAGATGCAACACTGATTTGATACTGCTCGCTCTCACCACTGGCTGCAGCTTAACATCTGTATAAGTGTAAGATGTGATTTCATTTACAGGAGGTAAGAAAAGCAGGAGGAAAAAAAGCAAGGCAGGGAAATTCACCTGGATTAATCACAACTTGTGGCAAAAATTAAATTCATTGCTGAGAAGCTCAATGACTGGCATGTTTTTTCATTGATTGAAAAAGGATTCATGAAGAGAATTCAGGCATAGGCTATAAATTAATGAATTAGGATTGGTTTACCACTCAACTCAATTTTCAAATTTCAAGGAGGGCTGTGCTAAGTCACTCCTCAGCCTAATGCTGGCATCAGGTGGTGAGACACAAGTTAAACGCAGCCAAACACAAGCATCACCCTCTGGATGAAGCCAGCAGGATAGGAAGAGCTTTTAAAGTCCAGACCTAATTGCTTTAATACACCTTGCTGCAAACCTTGTATAGGACCATTACAGACATTAACTGAGCCAGAATCCATACAATCACACATAGAATTGGCATTATATGTGGTATGGACAGCCCAGGTGACACAGCTGAAGAGGTAACTCTCTCTTTTCCTTGAAAATAATCCCATTTCTCAGTAGAAAATAGTCCTGACTGAGTGATTTTCATAGTTACATCTCCCCCTGCTGTGCCCTTTAACACTTTTTCAAAATAAGATTTATTTCAGAAAGAGAAGATCTACCTCTGAGCTTAACTCGTTCAGAGGTTTATTCCAATCTCACAGAGGGAAGAGGGGGAACAGAGCATTCCTGGATTTACCTCTTATGCAACGCCATAGCTGGGATTAAACACAAGGCACGTTGTTTTCATCACACACAGTTCAAAACAAGTGATTCCAAGATGACATTGAAGGGAGCAGAGGTTCCCTAAAGCACCACACTTTGGTGTCCACACCTTCATATGTACATGCAAAACACCTTCACTTCAAGTAAAATCAAGTAATTTGCCATTTAACCAATTTCAGGGGAGTGGATTCCACAGCAGGTTGCTGTTCACTACACTCACGAGATAAATTTTATGGATGGAGCAGCTTCCGCTGTGCACATGCACCCTGCTACTGATTCCAAGAGAAGCTGGTAAGACCAGGAGCTTTCCCTACTTCACAGCCCTGCATTTACCCACTAATCTGGATTTAATGACACACTTTGTCTTGGGCCTCCCATCAAAAGCATCTGTAAAACAGTGTTTTCCTTCTCAAAACCAGTATTTTACTTCCAAAGCAGTCAGACTTGCTCCCAAGAGAAAACAAAAGCCTCTAAAACATATTTAATTTTGACACTGCCCTCATCTTGAATTAATTCAGTGCTAGCAGACCTTAAAATACAACTTGGGAGAGTATCTGGTATTTGAGCTGATATTTCTCAAGCCATTTATCATTCCAGTGCCCCTACTGGGACCCCTAAACAGCCTCAGAGTCCATAAAATCTTGTTTCACCATAAAATTCTGCTTGGGGTCTCCCAGTCTCCTTAGGAATTTCAGTGGCTCCCACTGACACCCATCTTCCCATCCTCCAAGAAGGAGCACATCCCCATTTCAGCATTGCATGGACAGTGTGGCTTTGCTTCAGGCAAACACACGCCAAGCTGTTTTACCAAGGAAATGACATTTTTTCCTAAATCTAGAGCATCCCTAAGTCCTTAAAAAGGAGAGAAAGGATGCACAGACTGCTTGAACTTGTGCTGATCCCTGCCAGCCACCCCCACTTGACCTTTCCCCATCCCTGAGCCCTCTGGATGGCTCACCAAAGCCACACTGGGAGAAAGCACACCCCCACACACATGACGACTTCAATCTACTTACCATGAACCTGCTTTTTTATTTCTTTGGCAGGATCCAGCCACGTCTGTAAGAGGATAAAAACATTCACAGTTTACCAGACATTTCAGAAACACCACAGAAAGCTGCAAATTGTTAAAAACACAGAAAAAAAAAAAAAAAGAAAAAAGACAATATTTGACACAAAGGCAGCCATGGAAACTGAAGAGATGATGCATTTTTCACTGCTTTTACTCCGGGCTGTGGTCCCAGTGGGTGTATTTCCAGCCATTCACCTATCAGGGACTCATAAGGGAGGCAGGAAGAACAAGAGGGGGGAAAAAAAAGCAGAGTATTAGGGCTGCAAGAACAGAGCAGCAGGTACAGCCACAGCCACATCCAGCTACCAGGGGCACTTGTACAACACCTTTTTATTCTCCAGAACCTTTAAAAATAGGTAAATAGGACAGATACATTCGTTTTAAGCACCCTGTCTCCTTACTTACCCTATTCAGATCACAGATCACCAAGACTTTCTATTATTAGCCATAGTTTTCAACAACCTAATTGCTGAAATACAAGTAAAAACACCCAATTCCTGAGTAAGGCTGGAATTTTTTACAGGAATGTGACATAAACTTCATTTAACTGTGACTCAAGTTTCTGGTAATTATCTCTGCTACAAATTTAGAAATAGATCCTTTCCCCCTCCTCCATAATTTGGGGTTTTGTGGGAGAGTGGTGCAATATAAGCCTAAAAACATAACTCCTGCTTTTTCCATGGTTTGAGCATTTCCCTTTGCAGGGGTCAGGGTCTGTCCTGCTGCAGGCACTGGCGCTGGGCTGACAACACTCCTGGAGAGACTGCATTTAACCCCTCTTCATTTTCACCAGCTCTGAGCAGGATTTGGATGTCCAGGTCTCCCGAGGTGAAGGAATTAACTCATTGAATCCCCCAAGCTAATCTCTCCTGACCAGAAGGACACATAACTTCATGGCAGGGAGACAGCAATAATTACATTTAATCTCCTCTTTTTATATGCCTGCTCTTCTAACATATAAAAGTGGGGATACAAAATCCATTTGAAAGGAAGACTTTTGCCTTTTTAGGGCCACAGATAGGAGCAGAGCATCTCCACGGCAGGGCTGGTGCCACAACTGCTCGTTACTGTGGTGAGCCCACGGTGCAGTCATGCATCCCACGCCGCCTGATCCAGCAGACAACGACGGGAACAGCAATTAATAGCACTTTTATCTCACTGGGTCATGAATCCGTGGGAAACAATCCTCCCTTTCAGGGCAATGAGCTCCTTGCTGCTCCACGGTGACCAGCTGCTCCAGCCACTGTCACAACCTCCTAATCCTACTGTCACCCTCTGCTATGCCCATGTGGGTAATCACTGGTCCTCAGAAGGTTTATTCCCGAAATATGAAGGTGGAAAATGTCACATACAACACTTCCCTATCCAGGAATACACACATGTATCTCCACCTGCTCCACACAGTTGCAGGTGAGGTGCAGGAGCTCATCCTTGGATCCTATTAACACCATTTCTACCTGTGAATCAGTAACTCTGGGGAGGTCTTGCTTGAGGTTACAGCAGGAGAGAGATGGAGCTTCAGATTTCAAAGTTGAATGAAACATAAACAGAAAGATTAAATAAAAAATAAATGGTTTTTCCACCCATCAGAGCAAACCAAACCAGCTTGCTCCACACTGGAGCTGAACAACCCAAGACAGCGGCCTCACCTTCCCCAGCTTCCAGCTCTGGGACACAAATCTGACAAAACAATCTGTTTTCAGTCCCTACAGTTAAAAAGCTGCACAACCTCTCAGCCCTTGTTGGCTTGGGGGAAGGAGGTACACACCTTCTGCTTCCACAAGAACCAATGCCAAAAGCCTGGACACGAGAAGAGCAAGTCCAAGGGTCTGGGAGACCATGGAATCATTTAGGAAAAGCCCTCTAAGGTCATCAAGTCCAATCATTACTCCCACACTGCCAAGGCTACCACTAAGATGTGTCTGCAAGTGCCACATCTATATGCTTTTTGATTACTTCCAGGGACAGTGATTCCACCGCTTCCTTGGGCAGCCTGTGCCAAGGGCTTGACAACCCTTTCTAGTAAGGAATTTTTCCTAACACCCAAATGCAGCACTGAGCCGAATAAGCCCACAGCACAAGCCAAAGAAGCTGAGCTGCTCCAGCTAAACTCTTCTTGCTCTTAATTGGATCTAAAAGTACACCTACTCCTCCCTCTGCAAGAACACACTCCAAGGGTAAAAAATATCCAGGTTATATACATGAAAACACATTTCACATCCAGGAAAACTGGAAGACACCAGAGACTGTAAAACAAACCCAAGTGGGAGTTCTGCCTGCCTTGAATAGTGTTATTTTTGGTTGTTATTTTGCCTGTGTATTAAACACTACAAAGTATTTAATGACAAACATCTGTCAGTCAGTAACCTGGCTACAGGGGATTGCTGCAGCTGAAGCAGAGGAAGAGCCAGAATATGGACCAACATAACTGGTCTAAAGGACATAGAATTGGATCCTTCATTTCAATTATCTCATTTTTGGCTTTATGAAACAGATCTTGAATAATTGTTGAGTTAAAGGGCAACCAAGATTTTAAAAGATAAGACACCTGAGTCAAATCAAACAAAGACCTTAAATTGAAACCATGAGTAGGAGTTTTGGTATAGAGTCACATCTGTTCTTCTGCAGGGCAAAGGCTCAACTCCAAATGCTCTGGATGGCTCCAACCAAACCTTCCCATGCTGACACCAGTGCCAGGGCAGCCTGACCCCTTCAGCTTTATAACTTAATGACATCATTTTGCAGTAAACTAATATAATGACTTTTCTGCAGGTGAAGACCCAAGTTCACTAGGATTCATTCTATGATTTACATATATTTTTGACTAAAATCTACACTTCTGTAGTCATTTATTCACCATTTCTTGCTGTGTGACGACCCCCAATCCATATTTAGGGAGAACACCAAAATGAGTCTGAAGAGGAGCTTATGCCCCACTTCCTGCCCTGGGGAGATGATGCAGGAAGAGCTGAATCCCCTCAGGACCAGCAGCTGCTTACCCTGGAGGTTGGTGTGTCCCATATGGCCAAGCCAAAGTAGTCTTCTTCCAGCAGATTGAGGTGGTCACAGACTTTTTTAAGTAGATCCTGTCCCTTGGCGTGTTTCTGCAAATAGACAAAGAAATCCTGTGGGATGGGGTTGGGTTTTGCCTTTGTTCACAGGAGAATGGAGGAAGGGAACAGGATCAAACCATACTGTACACTATCAGTACAGGGAAAAGGGTCCTGAGTAGCTTCAAATCATATCTCCTGGCTATTTCAGAGCACAGACTCCTTACAGGAAAGGACACCAGACATAAAAATTCCACGGAGAGGCAACAGTAACCTCAGTGGGTCTGTCTCTTCCCACCAGCTCCATGTCTGAAAATCCCGCAAAGCTGGACTCTCCAAAACAGCTCAATAGACACCAAGGATCTGTATAGGTTTTCCCTCCCAAGGTACATCTATAGTTCTGATATCTCCCAGGTCCAGGCTGCCAGACAACCAGGTGTGGATCAAGAAATGAAACTGCTGCTACAACCTACTCATTTCAGGGACAACCTGACTTTTCAGAAAAAATACAGCAGGACATAACCAAAGCCCATGATCTTGGTGGCCTTTCCATCACCCTGATCTGCTGATGAAAACCAGCTTCTCCCATCTGCCTACGCACCCAAAGCTGCTCAGTACACAGCTTCCTGCCTTCAGAAATACACTTTGAGCATTCCTATTTTCTTTTTTTCTTTCCCTCAAATCTTGCAGAAGTGAACTGGCCCAAGGAACAGATACCCTTTTAGTCCAAAAGCATGAAGAAAACATTCCTGAGGCATAAAACTATGGCAACCAGAAGCAGCTAATTCCATTGGAGGCTTTGCTAGAAGAAAGTGCAGTTCCAGTGACGCAAAATCAGCTTCACTAATGCCCACAGCTCTCCTGTCAGTCATCTCTGCATGGCAACTGCTCCAAGACCCTGCCTTGTTTTATTCCTTGGCTTTATTCCAGCCTTTCAGCTGTCAGGTCCTTTGTGCACACATTGTGACTCTATAGGTAACACAATGTACGTGTTAGCCTGGGTATTCCTCAAGGAATTGGCACTGATATAGGAATGAAAAAGCTTCCAGGGCTGTCAGTCGGAAAGGATGCCTGAAAGCACTAATCCTCCTTGGATAAAGGCATTTGTGCTGCTCTTTGCCTACATCTTTGCAATTCATTCCCAATTAAATCTTAACAAACTCTCAAAACGCCAGAGCAGAATGATACTGGTGCTAAAGCCAAGAGTGCTTCTCAAGTTAAGAGGGTCTCACTGACACAGCAGCCCCCCTAATCCTCTGCAGTGCCTACCATGACCCTCTGGACCTACAGAGAGACATTTCTGCTCAAGTCAGGACCCCCCATCCTCCCACAGCTCTCCCTCCAACAGTTCCATGACAGTATCCAAAGGCATCGCTGCAGCAAACTCAGGCACAAAGCCACGGTAAGCTTTCACTGGGATTTGGGGAACAGGTTCCTTGGGGTTGCACACAGGATCCCTGGCCAAAGGGAAGGTGATGGGGGCAGTGATGCTCTGAGCTGATCCAGGCAATGCCAGCAGCGCCATCATTACACAAACACTCAGCACTGACCTACTTGCCCAGGATCACCCAAGGTGATTGTTCCCACAAGGAGCCCTGTGCCCAGATACCCTCTCCCGGCCCATTTACCAGCAGGACTGAGGGAAAACAAGCTGGTGGAAGTATGCTCCAATGGTAAGTACCAGATTATTAATATTCTGGACAAGTATTTCAATACTAAAATAGGGATTTCTGCTCGCTTTTTATTGCCCTGACAGCACCACAGCCCTGTGAGAGAATGCACAAAATAAAGAAGGAAAAAAGCTCTCAGATGAAGGGGGTTGCAGTGTTCTAAGTCAGCATAATAATTTAAAATTGTTTACTGGAAATATATTCAACTGCAGGCTAAACACAGTGTGTTTTTCTTTACATCCAAGCACCAGGAGCTAAGTTAACCAGCAGCCTGAGAGGTGAAGGTACCCTGGGGGACTAGAAAAGAACAAATCAATTTTATTCAAAGCCAAGGAGGTAAAAGTTATTTAGACAATTGCAACCCACCCCAAACCCCTAAACTCTAGCCTGGGATACAAATGAGAGAGACAGTGAACAGCAAGTAATATAAAGTCTGGGTTTGGCTTTTTTTTAAACTTCCCCCCACCTTTACAAAACAAGGCACCCTGGAATTGTAGAACAATAAAAAATAAAGATTCCTAGTACCCAGAGCTTTTTACAACACACTAAATAAGTTGCTATAGCTTACAGCAGGCTTGTTCTGCAGTAAAACCTGTCATGTAATTCCCTGGCAGCGCATTAGGCCCCTATTAAATCATGTTTGTGGTGATTTTTCAAGAGAAGCAGAAGGGAGAGGGAAGAGAGGAGAAGCAGAACCAAACCCCCAAAGTACTTACATCCACAGAACACTCAAAAATGGTGTCATCCAGCAACACGACTTTGCAGTACATATTTCTGTGTCTCTTCACTGCTTTTTGGGCAGCTTTCAAATCCTTGTCTGCTTTGGTCTCTGGAGACTCTGGCTTTGGCTCTGGCTTGGCACCCTCTTCCTTTGCTTCCCCTTCTTCCCTGTCCTCAAGGTCTCTTCCCTCTGGCTCCTGGTCGTCCCTCCTCTCCTCCTGAGCAGGCTGAAACCCGCAATTTAGAGGTGACAAACAAACAAACAAACAAACAAAGCATCACATGGAACAAACACTGCGGGGCTGGGATCTCACCCAGACTTCATTATTCCACTTTAACCTGTAACCTGGGACCTGGAGCAGCAGCTGGGGTGCACAAGAGAATGGTATTAATTTTTAAAACTCTTCCAAGTAATTTTCAAGTCTTCATTTAATAAAGCATGTAATAAAAAAAGAAGTAAGGGTTGATTAGAGAAATCCAGGATTACGTCATGCAGACGATGTCATGCATTCATGGTGTTAATGACAGCAACTTCTGGATTGGGAAGGTGTTTTCCCTCCCAGGCAAGAACCCAGTGCTCCTGCTGCCACTCTGGCATAGGTGTTGTTCCAGTGCACTGGCCCTTGGCATGGCAAGGGGGAATTGTTTTAAACTGACAGAGGCTAGATGGGATATTGGGAAGAAATTCTTCCCTCTGAGGAAGGTGAGGCCCTGGCACAGGGTGCCCAGAGAAGCTGTGGCTGCCCCATCCCTGGAAGCATCCAAGGCCAGGCTGGACGGGGCTTGGAGCTGCCTGGTCCAGTGGAAAGTGTCCCTGTCCATGGCAGGGAATGGGATGAGATGGGCTTTAAGGTCCCTTCGAATCCAAACCATTGTAGGATTTTATGGTAGCTGTGGCAGTAAAAGGAGGGTCGGGGCTGAGGTTTCATGGCCATTGGAGCTGATCCAGCAGCTCACTGCCACCAAAATGGGAAGGCAACCTCCACATCACCATCCCTTTGCCTATGGAAGCACTTTGCAAGCCAGTTTAATCCACTCAAATACCAGAAAGAGGTGCAGTTTGGGGACAGGAGAAGGAAGGAAGCTGTGGGTTTTTTTTCCTCTGCCACTCAGGGAGGTTAAACCAATTCACGGCAGGCTCTGATGATGCTGGAAGGGGCTAGATGCAGCAGAAGCACAGAGCTGCAGCAGAGGAAGAGCAAAACCTTGACTGTTCAGCCCATCACATCTCATGAAATCACATCCAGGCACAAGCGCACAGAGGTATTTAAAAACTAAATAATGTCCACAAGCTGCTGACTTCTGTTCCAGCAGAACTGGGACAATCGGGAGCAGGGAATCAGTCAAAGCTCCTAATGCCCGTCAGTCAGCATTTATCAAAATGCAGCATCTCACAACTGCTTTCACAGCAGAAATATCTGCCGAGTGTCACAGTTCAGAAAGCCACTGACAGTGATCTAAAATAACTGAAAAAAAAAGAGGCACAAATGCTTCATCTGAAATGAACAGCCCATGAAGGAAGGTTGGGGTGCAAATTCACATGGGTTCAGGAGCAGCAAATCAGAGATAAATAGAGAAATAAATCGTGCATTAAAAAACCGAGAATGGTGTGGGTTGGAAGGGACCTTAAAGCCCATCTAACCTTCCACTAGATCATGTTGCTCCAAGACCCATCCAACCTGGCCTTAAACACTTTCAAGAATGAGTTCCTCTTGAAAATACAACTTCTGGGCTGCAATTGCATGAAAATCTCGACCTCTTCCCCATCTTGCTAATCCCAACCCTTAGAGGTACAAAACATGAGCAGAGATCATTCCATGGTCTTCACAGGCTCAGAAATTGGTGAAAAGAAAGGAAAAGCTGTTACCTACTACCGTTTCTACAATTTTGTAATTTTAAGGAGGCAGATTTACAATTATTGCCTACTGACAATGCTTGAATTTGTAAAGTATTGCTCCAAAACTGAGCATTTGTGGGTATCTGGAGCCACTCTGAACTTAAGGCAGTGGGTAAGAAATTCAGATTTCACCCTGTCTGGCTCCAGCAATACACACAGGTTGGTTGGATTGTAAGAAATTCCCAGCTTAGGAGAAGGAACCACCTTTTTTCACTCCAGGCTCAAGTAACAGCTTAGCTATAACTACCCAAGGAGGAAGAGAGGGCACCCAGCACCCCCAAATCAATAACTAGCCACAGCTCAGTGAATGTTTCCTGGGGGTGTCTCTGCCTCAATTTCTACTTTAAATTTTTAAACTTTAACTTTTGCATGAAAAATGACCCCAGCTGGAAAGAGCAGACACCAGACAGGTCCCAGGAGCTGGGCTCAGCCCTCGTGCCATGCAGAAATCCCTGTCTACATGATGCATAAGCAGAAAATATTTATATTTGGCAGGCTCAGCACTAGCCTGAACCGAGCAAAAGACCAAGTCCTAAAATGCTGCGCTTGAGCTCCATGGAGTTGAAGAAACCCTCTCCCAGATCCACATACTCTTGCAATCACCACCTTGGGCCACTGACCTGCCTTGATCCTGCTCACACCAAAGACATCCTCACGATCAACCCTGGTTTTGAACTCAATGAATGTGAACCCTCTGTGTTCTGATGTGACGTCCCAAGCCTCAGCAGAGCAATGATTCAGCACGGGGCATTTTAAATTATGCTGTGGAGTGTGAACCCAATTCCTGGAGCAGGTACTTTGCAGGTCTGATGCCGGGATGCAAGAGGGGGAAGTACACAATGAAACACAGGGAGCTGACAAGAGCGTTTTTGGTGTCTCATGACTTTTTTTGGTCAAGCTCACCAGACTGGGACATGAAGTTTTTATAGTTCTGGCTACAAAGACACATTTTCAAGTGGAGGGAGCACATCCCACAGAATGGGGTGTTTTACCTGCGTTTCCGCACTGCTCAAGGAATGGAGATCCAGTGACGGGTCGGTTTTGAGCTCGGGCTCAGGAGCTGCAATTGGGGCTTTCACCAGGATGTCTTCATCAGGGCTGGCTCCTAATCCCGCATCTTTCTGGTCCCCTTCTGCCTCTTTAGGAGCATCAGTGTCTTTGTCCTCTTCGGACACCTGAGACTTGGGTCTCCTGAGGAAGGAGGAGAAGAGGCGGGAGAGACCTCGGCCCTCGGAGGTGCGACGTTCTTTCTTGCTCTGCTCCTCGTGCGTAGGGGTGTCTCCGTTGGAGGCCTTCTGCCTCTGGAGCTGCCTCTCCGGAGTTGGCTGAGCCCCTAGCTCCAGGGGAGCCTCTTGCTTCTGTGTTTCAGGAGCTCCTTCCTCCTCCTTGGCTTGCTGCTGGTCCGAGTTGTCAGCATCGGCTGCTGGGCTCTTTTCTGTTGTCATGATGATGCTGTATGAGAGGAGCAAAAGGGCTCAATCAAGAGGTTTCCAACACCCATGTCTGACTGAGCTATTCAAACCAACCACAAGCACAGACACGCCACATTCACCAGTCACACCACCCTGTCACAGAACCAGAGTGGAAGGGACCCACAGGGATCATCGAGTCCAACTCTGAAGTGAATGGCCTGCAGGGGGATGAAACCCTGGCTGACTCCAGCCTGCAAAGTCAGCAAGAGCAAAGTCATTCCTTTTGCTACAGTTTGCTTTGAATATAGTCTTTAAGGTCCCTTCCAACCCAAACCATTCTGGGATTCTATGATCTAAACACACCAAACCACACCGGTGGGGACAGGACCCATCAGTGCTGAGCAACTACATTGTTCTGCACAAGATGAATCCAGTGGAGCTGAGCAGGCTTTAGGATTCATGGGATATTTGCACTGCACACTGGAAAAACGTCACATGAAAATGTTTCCAAACAACATCCATAATGGAGAGCAGATTTCCTCAGCACTTGTGCTATTAAGCTGATGCAATGTTTATTTCAACTTTAGCCTGGGCTGTTGACACAAAAAGATGGAAATCACATGAGAAGAATATCTATTTAAGGTATAAAGAGGACCCAAAATAATCATGCTTTAAAGGGCATAGAACTAATCTTTGTGCACTGCATCACATGTATCTGCAGCAATAAATTGCCACTGCTTACACTGAGCAAATAGCATATAATCCAATATGCCTCAATCCCCCAGCCCTAGCCTTGGTGTATAAACATTTGCTCAAAATACACACTTAAAATTAAGAAACATTCCAAGATGTCATCCTCCTACGTATTATTGCATTCATCAACTTTAATTTAACTCATCCTGATTGCTAAAAGAACCAGAGTCCTTGAAGGAGAAAAGCCTTCCTAGCTCTCCAAAGGACTTTCACTTGTGTTTAATCCAAGCATTTAATATTATTTCTAACACTGTGGTTAAATCAGCACAGCATCACAGACCTTCCCTGAATTTGTTTCTGCAGTAACACAAATTTCGTGAGGTTACAAGGTTTGTTGTTGGGTTTTTTTCACTTGGACTCAGCCCCACCAGGCAGCCTTGGCGACAAACTGCAGGGCTCATTTTAGCATGGTCTCCTGCAGAAGCAGAAGACAGAATTACACTCTACTCACCATCTCCCCTTGGTCAGCTGCTCTGGGTATTTCGAAACCCAATGGAGTGGCAGAGGCCACTGAAACAGCAGCTTTCAACCTGCACTGCGGAAACCAGCACCCAAGCAGAGAACCTGCACCATGGGCACCCACTGGACCGGGGATGCTACAAGGCAGAGACTGCCCAAACCCAGATGTGCCCAAATGTCTGCAATTAGTTTGCAGAGAGCAGCATATGTGTGACGTCTCCTTGCAGCTCTTACTTCTGCTCCCCTTCCTCCTGTAATCCCTTGCCACAGATGCTGCTGGCCCCTTTAGTAACCCATGGCCCCCACTGCAGGGACCCCAGGCACCATGCAGCCAATGTTTTATCTCATCAGCTCTCCAAGAACTCCTGGAGATGCCACAAGGCAGTAGAGAGGGCAAGGACTCTGTTCAGCCAAACACCCATTACTCCGAACCCACTATGCCAATGCCCAGGGCAAAGCTCCCAGTACCCCAGCACGCACGGAATGGAAGGGACACTCTGGAAGCCTGTCCCACCACAACCACACACCAACAGTCAGCTCCCTCTGGCACCAGCTGTTGGAGCAGCCTACTTTGTAGTTGCTTCCCACTGTGTTTGTTTTGAATAAATATATTTGTAGGAATCGTTATCAAAACACAATGCTGGACGCGTTGCTCTTCAAACCAAAAAGGCAGAACCAAGGCTTTGGAGATGACGTCAGTGGAGAGGCCACAGCTGAGGAGCAGCTCTTATCGGCCTCAGGAAGCCCCAGGGACAGTCCACAAAGGAACGTTTCCTCTGGATGTACTTTTCTCTCTTTAAACACCAACAATTTGGAACAAGATTTGTTGACTTGTTTACATTTCAAAGCTGCAGTCACAGACCTTTCCCGGTGCAGGAAGGTGGGTCTGCCTGGCGATGAGGAAACATCTCCTTGTCTTTCCTCCATCCCCCGAGAACCACGCTGCAGCTCAGCCAGATCCCCTCGGCAGCGCTGGGGATGTGGAGATGGGCATGTAGGAGCCCTTCCTTTCCCAATAAACATTTCATAGCTGCCAGCACCAATAATTCACTGGGTGCAGCAAACATCTTGCTGTGAGACCCAAGTGTGCTGCTCCAATGTGTGGGCTCCCAGCCTGCTCCCTCCCTTGGAAGTTTATATTCAGAAATGGCTTCCCCTGTATTTGTTATCAAAAGCAAAGAGATCTGTAAGTAATATTAACTGAGGGGTTGCCTATGGCAAGGGGATGGAACGAGATGGTCTTTAAACCTTCCAACCCAAGCCAGTCTGTGATTCTGTGATTACACAAGGAAGAAAAGGACCTTTCCTGCAAGGAGATGGGTGCCAAGTGGTGTTTTGTTTCCAGCCCAGCCCACAGCACAGCAGACACAAAGAGCAAGGTTCCCACTCCACTGCTCTTCAACCCATCCCCTGGAGAAAGCACTGCCCACAGCCAAACCACAAGCAGGTTTTTATTTAAATTAAATTTTTCTTCCCTTGCTATTCCATAAGGCAATTCTGCTGAGCCTGCAGGTGCCTTGGGAGCTCCCTGGATGCTGGAGGAGGATGCTCTGCTATTGTAGGAGCACTCAAACAGTGCTGTTCACCTCCTGCTCTGAGCTGTCACATTGTAAATACTTCATCTGGGGGTGGCTTTCTTTGGTAGAGGCTGAAGGTTTGATGTCAGCCTGTAAAAGGCAGGCTCTTCACAAGTCTGGAGTGGAAGTGTTAAACGCTACGGAAATACGCAAACTACAACAAATCTCAGATATGATCCCAGAGGGAGATTTTGGAGTAACAATCTCATCAAAAGAGTACAAATATGTACTTATATCTAAGTATTTTTAAGCTGAAGAACATCCTCCAGACAAGAAGGCTTTGGCAACAGGGAGCAACCTGAAGAGAAGGGAGTTAAATATTTCCAGAGCAGAAAACAAGCTTTGCCCTGCTGAGGACACCTGCACCATGGGCTGACCTCCCACCAGCAACATCCCCCATTCATCTGAACCAGAGCAACCCCCAGGACAGGACCTGGACCTCCTCAGGAATGTCACTGCTTCGCTGATGAAGAGCGAGCCCCACAGATCTTCTCTCAAAAGGCATCAGCAACTCTGAACACCAAATGTCAAAGCAAACCAGTGCAGGGGTACCTCCTGGACCTGATGTACCTGCAAAGACCCTCCAATCCCCGAATACCCAACCCAATCTCAGTGTTTATCCTTTCTGGCCAAGGGCACAGCTGTAGGGAACACACAACATCTCTGTGGGTTTGGTGTAATTCATACATACTCATCCCTCTTTCCTGTATCAAAATCCTTCAAACAAAACAGACTTAACAGGAGCGCAAGTGCTTATTGCTCACCCTGCTCTCAACATACCTGGTTCAATCATAAAATCATGGAATGTTTTGGGCTGAAGGGACCTTAAACTCATGTTATTCCAACTCCCTGGCATGGACAGGGACACCTTCCACTAGACCAGGTTGCTCCATCCACCTTGCACTAAAATTATCTGGTGAGCAGATGATGGCTAAACTCAGTTTCACCCCCACACGGCTCCATGGGTTCTGCTCTTGCAGACATCAAAAGACAACCCCAATCCAAGTCAAACCATCCCCATTTTCAAGCCTGCACAGATGCACAGAGATTTATCTAAAAGATTTTAGAGTAGCTCAACACACAGCAACAGCTCCCTGTTGAGAAAGCCTTCAACCCTCAAGAGAAAGTCAAATCCCTTCCTTATGCTGCCTGTGCTCTGGAAGGTTCTCATTAAGTGATGCCACCTGAGTTCCCTGGAAATGACAGTGCTGCTCATTTGGGCTGTTCCATGACAAGTTACAGAGGCTCAAAGAAACAGAAATGTTTAGATATGTGTCTGCCACCCTCTCCTACCCGTCAGCCTACTTCAGTCTCTCTTATTTAGGCACCCAATAAGTTCAGTGATAGTAAATTGAACCTATGCTGAAGGAAGGAAGGGTTAATCAGAAATCAGGAAGAAATTCCTCTCCGTGAGGGTGGTGAGGCCCTGGCACAGGTGCCCAGAGAAGCTGTGGCTGCGCCTGGATCCCATCTAGCCTGGCCAGTGTCCAAGGCCAGGCTAGATGGGGCTTGGAGCAGTCTGGGATAGTGGAAGGTACCCCTGCCCATGGCAGGGGGTGGGATGACACAGGCTTTAGGGTTCCTTCCAATATAAACCAACCTGTGATTCTGTGAAAAATCTAGCTTATCCCTGTTTCCAAGCCTGGAAAAATGATTTATGGCTCATATCGTAACTTACTTGGAATTCCCAGTTCCTGAGTCTTTCACAGAGAGAAGAAAAAGGACTGTCCATGGGGAAGGTTCAGTTCTTGGAAACACAAACTGCCTCGCAGAGATGCTCAACACCAGATAATGGGTGGGACAAACTGTCTTGACCTTCCTACTCAAAAATGTGTAGCTTCGCTGAACACTGCTGCTCCAGCAAGCGTTGGAGACAATGACAAGACAGAAATTTCTGCTAAAAATAGGCAAAAATCAAACTGTTTCAGCAACAGTGTGGTGGGGTTTTTTTAAATGCATTCATTCCCATTTCTTAATGTGTGTGAAAAGCACATAATTCACCAGGGAAACAACACAGAACGCTGCTCAAAATAGAGAGCATAGCCTGGAAATTCAGTTTTGTCAAGACCTGGTGCACGTGCAACAAACCTGTGGGTGGGACAGGAGGAAACTGCAGCAGCCACCAGCACGACTCACTCCACGTGTGTGTTACGTGTCCTACACGTGATTTTTACTACGGTAAAGAAAATATTGGACAGAGCTTGGAGCAACCTCGTCTAGTAGAAGGTGTCCCTGGCCATGGCAGGGGGGTGGAATGCGATGGACTTTAAGGTCTCTGCCAACCCAAAATAGTCCAGGATTCTATGCCCATCGCAGAGAGCTGTTTGCTTGGGGGTTTCAAACAAAGCCAGAAATTCAAAAGCAATAAAATAAGCCTCTTAACAGGAATTCAAACAACTTTAAAATACTGCAAAGATTCAGAACCTTTCAGAATTTATTTAATACATTTTATTAGAGGAATAATTAGTGCTGACATTTTATAACACCACTTAGAATTAACGCTCCTCATCTTTCTGTGCTGGTACTTTGGATCCTGAACAAAAAAGATGCTGTCACTCAGCCTGACCCAGAGGGTGACAGGAGACTTCAGGAGCCTCATTGAACAGAGGAAAAATAAACCACCCAAAGCAACACAGATGGCACATTACAACCGCCCGGATTTAATTCTCACCAGACCAGCCCTGGTAATCTACTGCATGTCGGCAGCACGGTGCCCCTCTCCCATCTTCTGCTATCGTACAGCTTTCCTATTTAAATGAGGGCAAAAATAGTAGCTCACCATCTGCTGAAAGCAAATCATTTATGTCAAATTGAAGACTGGGCTTATAAAATGACCTGACTAAATGGAGCAGTAAGTGCATTACAACCAAAGGGAGCTGAGAGCTCCTCCTCTGTATCCTCAAAAATCCTCCTGGATGCTACAGAATTCCTTACATGGAAATTCACCAGCTTTGCTCATTGGTGAAGTGCTGCAATTTAAATGAAAACACGTATTTGTCACTGGGGTCTTGTCTACAGTGATGGGTTTGGAAAGGCTGCCTGTGTGGGACCCATTTGGAAAATTCACTTGAACTTCGAGCAGTTGGACCCAGAACAGAGAGATGGGGAAGGCATGTGCATCAGGCTGCCAGTAAAATCAAGCTGCTCATAGACTATCCCTCCTCCCACTGTAACACAGTAGTTGGCTAAAAAGACCAAGAAAAGCATCAGTTTAATACAAGCATTGTTTTCTATTTGGTAGCGAGCAGTAACTCTTGGGGCTCCTTTCCCCTCTGCAGTGGAGGCCGGAGCAGAAACAACATGGTTTGGTCTCAAACACACATTGCCTGACAGGGCTTCTTTTGCAGAAACAAGTCTTCAAACCCTCCTCGAGGACACAAGGGCTCAGCATGGCAGGCAGCAGTCACTCTAAAACCCTCCTTTGCTGAAGCAGCCGGTATCTGCCCGACCCGGCGGAGGGAGGGAGAGATCCATCCAAGCCCACCCCCACCCTATGAGCAGCTCAGCTCCTGCATGGTGCAGATAACATCCTGGGGCTGCTCCCTCCACTAGCCTCCCATGGAAACGGGGAGCGCGGGCACCCGGCAGGCGCCAGAAATCTGTGCAAAGAAAAGCAGTGGGAACGGTGCTTACAAAAGCACCATGAGCGAGCCACTCCATCACAGGGAAGCAATGGCAAGGACAGGCTCCATCCCAGCAGGTCACTCCATCACAGCCACTCCTGACTCTGCACTGAAGGAATACGCGGGGTGGCGATGACAGCACAGCAGCGATGACAATGCCACCGCTGCGTGTGACGATGGCTCTCCCTGCAGCAGCACTCCACTTGCTAAAGCAACAGTTCAACAGAAATAAGCAATAGATCTCCATCAGCTGAACAGGAGGATTTTTTCCATGAATTATTCATAAGGCATTTTTTTTCCTGCCTGAACACAGATGTGTTTACTTACACTATGCCTCATTTACACTCAAGGTTTAATATAACAGGGCTCACATTCTTTCCTTACAGTTTCCCAAGAATGGAAAAAGGTTTCCCAAGGTAAAGCACTTTTTGCTTTTGTTGTTCTCCCTTTGGTTGCTTCCAAACCAAAGGTATAATTAGAAGCCCAGAGGGCCCTGCACGCTCCTTTGATAAAGAGCTGCCTGCTAGATAAACACCACCCCTGCATACACATACACACACACACAGACACACAGGCACCTGCCACGATGAACCGCTGCTGCACCAAGAGCCAGAAGGATGTCTGATGCTAAAATCTCTTAACAGGCTCCACCACTGACTGCCCCGGCTCACACACATGGGCTGTTCCTCCCCTGCACGCCAGGGACATTGCACTTAAGTGCTTCATTTGTTACTGCATGGCTGTAATGCAATTTACATTCACCCAAATGCTTCAAATACATCTGCCACACCCTGGTACAACGCCCTAAATGTATTAAAAATAACCATAATTGCGCAGTTATTCAGATGTTATTAGCACACAAGAAATGCACAATATTTGAACTATCTGAGAGAATTATTTACAGGAAGGGCTGGGAGAACAAGCACTAGGCTTATCTCTGTCAAGCCCTCATGAAAGCTGGCTGAAAAAGCTGGATGAAAATGTCCTCAACCCTGACTTTAAGCTGGGCTTACTGCTTCAAAATTGCCATCAAATATCACAGAATCATAGAATGGTTTGGGTGGGAAGAGACCTGAAAGCTCATCTTGTTACATCCCCAGCCATGGGCAGGGACACCTTCCACTGTCCCAGGTTGCTCCAAGCCCCGTCCAGCCTGGCATTGGGCACTTCCAGGGATCCAGGCGCAGCCACAGCTTCTCTGGGCACCCTGTGCCAGGGCCTCCCCACCCTCACAGGGAAGAATTTCTCCCCAATATCCCACGTAATCCTGCCCTCTGTCAATCTGAGGTCATGCCTCTTTGTTCTCTCACTATCTGCCTGTGTAAAACAGTCACTCTCCCTCCTTTTAATAAGCCACTTTAGGCACTGGAAGGGGCTGTAAGGTCTCCCTGGAGCCTTCTCTTTTCAAGGTCGAACACCCACAACTTCCTCAGCTTGTCAAGCACACTTAAGTTAGCACTACACTACCCTAAGCTGATTCCAAGACCTCTTCTCCTGACAGCAACACTCCAAACATATTTAATGCAGAGAAAACATCATTCTCTGCCACAAGAGCCTGCAGTGAGGGAAACCCCCAGGACATGGTGCGTAACCCAGTGCTGCCAGGGTCTGCCCAGGGGCACAGCAATGTGGTTTTGTGCTGTTTTAATGAGTTTTAAGAAGTTGAACCAGCTGCCAGGCTGAGCTGATTTACCTGTTTGCTCTCACATGCTCGCTGCCACTATCAAGCAATGAAATGAAGGCTGCAAGGCAACTAAAATTACTTTTACAGTAATTATCAGCCTGAACATTGCACTTTTACAGATTAATGACCCTTACCTAGGAGTGCAGAAAGGCACTGGCCAGCTGCAGATTATCTACTAAATTCCTCAATTCTTGATTTTCTGGCCAAGCTCCAGTCACTTACACCTGTAGAGCAACACAGGGAATGGAGAAGCTGGACATCTCCTCAACATCCACCAGAATTCAACGAGCCAGATCCAGCACAGCCACGGCTGCCGGCTCTGGAGACACAACTGGGACAGCAAAAGCTCCGAGGAGCCCAGGGGAATGAGTCAGTAAGCAGGGGTGTTGGGGTTGTGACACCGAGTTTCACTGGGTGCGCACAAGCACCACAGGTATCAGTGAGCACTGCAGGTATCAGCTAGCAGCCTGCACTGCTCCTGAGCTGGGGGAAGGCTTTGTTTCAGTAAGAACCACCCTTTACTGAAGTCTCCTCTTCTTTCAGGCCTCAGCATCCCACACAACAGCACAGAGCAGGAGAAGAAATCCATTTCCACCACAAACCTCAAGCTGTAAACTTCCAGTATCACAGAAAGAAGCCAAACTTCAACGACTTGAAAACTTAGAAGATCAGGGAGCTTGGTTTTAGAGCCCACTAAGAGCTAGTTGAGATCCCCCAACAAAAGCAGAAGAACCTGCTCCAAGTTGGCTGCAGCTCCCCAAGGCATGTAGCAATGGGGAATGCAAACCAGAATGCTGCTGACCTTGCCTCAGGACTGGGAACAGCAAAGAATCTTCTGTGGGCACTGGGCACAGGAGGGAGATGGGGAGACACCTCCTCCAGAAAGCTCCCCTATTTTTTTTCCTCTCTTTTTAAAAAAATATTGCAGGTGATGGCTAATTTTAAACCCTGCATCGCTTCCAGAAAAAAAACCCCATGGGGACAATCCTACTGCACATCTGCAGGCTCCTGTCTATAACCAAGTAGAGCAGGCAAACACCCTAAACCTGGGTGTAACCGTTGTTCCCAACAGACCTAGTCTGCAGGCAACAGGCACAAAAACAGTCACTCAGCTGTTCTCCCAAACAGTCAGAGCCAGGAGTCAGAAGCTGTTTCTAAAGCCTCAAGGTACTGACTCCATTTGATTGGCACAAACTCCAGTGCCACCAGGGCCCCAGAAGGATGTTGCCCCAATGAATGCAGCACCAGAAGAACACTGCATGTCCCAGGAACACGCTCAGACACTTCACACCACTCCATAGGGATGGTCTTCTTCCCATCTTCCCTGCTCATGATGCTCAGTGACCACAAGGTCACCCTTGACCCTGCTTGGCTCCACAACCTGGGTATCAAAGGAGAAGAGGGTTCCTGGAAAATCACAGCGGGTTTTGCAATGCCTCCCACGCAGAGGATGTTCTCCAGAATCCCTCCAGGGATCCTGCACCACAGGGGAGGCGACACCCACCCAGAGTTAAAAAAAAAAGAATGGGATATCAGTGCTTGGATTAGTAAGACATCCTCGTCAGCAGTCCCCATCCCATAACAAAGTCATTCTCCTCTTAGCAAGGCTACGGAGAAGCCCTCAGTGAGCACAGGTTCCTTATATTTCCATTGCACAATGTTCTTTATCCCCTATTTGGCACACTTTGGCCTGTTTCGTGCATGCAAAAAGCACCTCAGGGATGCCTGGAGGTTCTGCCCTGTGTCCTCACACACATCTTGCTTCTGGTTCTACACAAGATCCCACAACACCATCCTGAACAGCCAAAGAGCTGGTGATGGGTACTGAGATGGTGGGAGACACCAGGACACTAAACTAAAATATCACATAACTGTCACCTTCCCGACGCTGCACCCTGCATGGCTGGCAGGGATGAAAATCCTCCCATCCCCACCAGGAACAGGAACCAAACAGAAGGGGAATGTGAAGAAGCAATTAAATATCATCATGTGCAGTCAGCAGTCAGTTATGGGCACATAGCAGAGCAGCTCAGTCCTGTCACCTCCCAGAGCTGCTCCTTTCGTGAGCCAAGGGACTGCAGCAGAACCCCTCCCACCCCCCAAGACTCGGCCTCCAGCCATTTCCACCAGTCTGTTTTTTCCATCCAGCAGTGAAACCAGGCAGCTTTAGTTTTTAATCCCCTTAATTAGGGGTATGCAGCAGTCTTCATTCCTTAATTACATCCATTGACATATCTGATGCAACACATTTATAAACAACCATTTCACTGGAGATGGCTTTGAATCAAAATTGCTGTCAAATTCCCACACTGGCTGTGCTGTGTCACCAATGGGGAGATGACACAATGTGGTGTTCTGGATTTAACAAGAATCACAGCTTGGAAATGCTATTTTCATTAAATAATCACCTGTTTCTTTGGCACAATTCAGGTGCCTCCAGAGTGGAGAAATCACTGGTAGCCTGAGGCAGCAGAGTGGGAGTGCAGCTCTCAGAAGTTTACAGCAAAAAAGTGACCATTTCAGGCCATCCTCTCAATACTGACTCACAGGATGGAGAGATGGCATTTCAGTGCCTATCCCGATGATTTTGGTCCATCACCATTCAGTAGCTCAGTTAAAGGCAGACAACAGGATGCTCTATTTCAGCTGCTAGCTGCCAGGAATCCCTTTGATCCTCTGGGAGAGCAAACACCCAACGAGCACTTTATAACCCCCACTTCTGCTGCAGAACCAAAATAATGACGCTGACACCTTCTGCCTGCCCACTGAGCCATGACAGCGTTATCCCACAGGGATATGCTCACTCCTCCTTTGAATTACTGCCCCAGATCCCATCCTGATGCACTAATGGCTCACGAAGACACAGCAGAGGAGCTTCAGCCTACAGCCTGGCCTATAAGCAGCAGGAAATAGTGAACAGGATATTAAACACTATCTTGGGGGGAAGGGAGAGCATTGATTTAAAGAATGGGATAGAAGATAAGACAGTATTGTCAGGTTTTTTTCCCCACTGGAGACCCAAGTAAGGATCCATGCTGGTCCCCACAGCACCCTCTGCTCAGCTCTGCCATCAGCCCAGGGTCACTGCAATTATTTGCATGTAGGAAATGTACACAAACATTGCTTTCTTCAGACTACAGAAAGGAAAAGGAAGTTGTGTTCACCCTCAGCACTGCAGGGAGGGGTCAGAAATACACTTTGCACCCACATTCAGGGGTTGTTTGCTCATATTTTCGGTTGCCGCCCTCCTTTCTGCACTGGATGGGTTGGTGTGGGAGGCTGCTGTGGGTTGTGATTTCACTGAACAAACATCAGCACAGCCATGTTCCACCAGCTCTCAATAGGTATTTTCTACCTCTTCAACACCCACCTTTGCCATCCAGCACACAATAGCAGGGTTAGTGTTGACTATCACACTGGTTAGTGTTGAGTATCATACTGGTACTCACGGATGGTCCTTGTGTTTCTGAGCAAAACACTCCAGCACCTTCCCCTCCAGCCGCACTTAATCCTGCTGATTCAAACAAGGCTCCACCCAGGAGCTCCATGGATAACATGCACTAAAAGGATCTCTCCTACCCTCCTGTCTGGCTGCACCAGACCTGCTCTTTCTTCCACCACTCCCTGATTCCCTCCAACCTTCTCCCCACTGCCAGGGGCTGCCCAGAACCCCCTTGCCCACCCACTCACACCTTTCTCCCCAGCCATCTTCCTTTTATCCTGCATTACAGGCCACACTGGGGGAAGTTTAATGTCCCTGAGGGCATTAGAGGGAGCCTGGGCATGAAGTCAGGTGGGCATGTGCACTGGGGAAACTGGGGCAGCACTTGGAAGTTGTAAACCAGCTTTCCCCACTCCCACCAGTGCCAATGCAACCGGCCATGGTACAGCTGGCACAGCCAGGACACTGCTGGCCACCAACCAGCTGAGAAGACAACAGTAAACAGCTTCCAACTGTTTCAGCATTGCAATATTTGAAAATAAATGAAGAGCCAATAAAGACAAAATATTTCCTTTAGTAGGGATAAAGCACATGCAGAAAACAGTAGCTGGCTTAAATATCTCCCTATTAAAATAAATTGTACCTTGGGCTAGTGGTGATTTCTGGATAAGCTACTGGCCTTATGTACACAATTTAGCATCCCACTGATATTTTATGAGTTAGGTCTCAAAATTCTTATTCTATTCAAAGTTTGTGCTTGTGTGTATACACACAAACCCCTGACAATATAATAGTGGTAGGAACAATTGCATGTTTTCTTGGAGAAGCTTTGCTTATTTTTCCCTTTTTTATATTTAAATCCCAGTTGTGCAATTGCTTCATGCACAGCTGAAGCTTCATTGAGCCCAAAAGTGCTTCAGCCTGCTGAAAGCTCCACAGACTCACAGGGACTCAGTGTGGCTCAGGTATTTATCAAGTACCAAAAGCAACAGCAAATTAGGAATAAACCATATTATTCCCAGTATTAATGATCCAAAATCAACTGGTCTTGCCCAGTACTGAGGACTAAATGGAGAGCCCCAGCTAAAATTATGCTGCTAAAGGACTGCAAGTCCCACAGTTGCAATTCCAGACAAGGGAGCCACTCTTTTCACCAGGCTGCTGACAGCAGGAGCCACACAACAATATTGCTGAAATCCACATTCATGCAGCACAAGGGAATAAAATGCCACACAAATCCTCTTTTCTGCAGGCTCTGGTGATATCATTGTTCGGGTTAAAATTGCCATGAGAAGACCCTTCAAACGAGGGCAGGGTGAAAGAGTGGAGAGAGCAAAAAGCATTGGTGAGCTCACCCAGGCGCCCCAGCCAGGCGGCTCCTGCCAAACCCGCTCTTTGCTCCTCCAATAAATATATTCATAAAGCACCTCCTTTGCACTTCCTTCAGGTTCTCTTTCTATACACACAATCTGAAGGTAAATAGTCGCCTGTTCCTCTCTAAGATGAAAATAATGAACATACAAATGAGGTCTGAGTGGGTTGAGCTAACTCCGAGGCACCTCCTCGACAGTGTAAGCTGTGAGCAGAGCAACACAGAAAATTAAAGTAGAGAAATGCCTCACCAGCTGCAGAAAGCAGGAGCCCTCACAGTGGCAAGAAGTATGGTTTAAAAGTAAAAAGCAAAACCAAGACAGAAATAAATGCAATGAGTTGGTCTCTGGTTAGGACATCAGTGCACGGCCTGAGCTCACTCCAGCTCCCCAGGTAAACAAGCTGCAAAAACTCTTTAGAAGTGAACTACAACTCCACAAAAAGAACAATTCATTCTTTTATTCCTAAGCATGGGAGATGTTTAAAAAACATCTGCCTTACCAGGCTGTGTCTCTTGTTCAGGGAAGGAGAAGAAGACCTGCCCTGCTCCGCAGGCTTCAGTTCGCTGCCTTGGCTTTGAAGCGTCTGCATTGAGCACGGACCTCGCTGGCATCACTGCCATGTGGATTTGCCATTTCCCAGGCGTTTTACCTGCTGACATTACGACTGCAAGCCTGTTTGTTTTATTTAACCATGCTCCTACTCTTAAGCTACCATCCAATTACTGCTCCCAATTACTCCGCGCTCAAGAGCCGACATTAACTACAGAGTACCCTGCGTACGAGGCTGCTGCCAGCTGAACTGCACTGAGTTGGAGCATCCAGGACCAGTCTCTCCTCTGGGAGAAGAAATAGAGATTAGTCATCTCAGTGGTGGATTAACAGCCCTGATGAAGGGCAGATTTGGTGAAACAGCAGACGAGCATCGTAGTTTCAATGCCCAGATCTCAGCAGCCCCTTGGATCCCCCATGTATCCACAGCAATAAATACCCATTTTTCCCTATGGGATTCAGCAAAACACAGCACCAGTTCAAGCCTGGGGATGTTAACCCTCTGTGATTAAGGGCACACATCAGCAACAGCAGCCAGTGCTGTATAAATGCTCATGAGTTTTAAGTGCCTTTGGCAAAGCACTCAAAAGAGGAGGATGAAGACCCCAAACTCTATGGGAGAAATGTCTGAACACCGTGGCCTTTCAAGCACAGGTCACTTTATATCAAGAACTGAGTTATTCAGGCATTAAGAACAGACCTGTGAGGTTAAGACCCAAAACCACTCCTTGTGCAGAGTCCAGGGACACAGGAGTACAGCGTGAGCCTTCGGGAAGGGCACGGAACGCCCGTTTGCCTTCACACAGTGGCCTCTGCAGACAGCAACATAACAAGTTATTTTGCAATTCACATTGCTCAGATTTAATAATATCCTTGTGCAAGACATCCTTCTGTTGGATTTGGAGAAAGATCCCATAAACTTTGGTCTCTTTTTTTCCTTTCTACACATTGATCTCTATTGCAGAATGCACTGATGCAGTGCCACTTGCGTGAAACAGCAACATGCCAGAAGAAAACAGTACTTCACCATGATAATCAACTCATTTTTAAATCCAGTATTAGATTTTTCTTTCTCAAAATGTGTTTCTCTTTGCATGGTGCAGTGCACTTTCAAAGTGTTTCACCAACAGCAGTGCAGAACTCAGTCTTGACAACAGCAAGGAAGATTAGTGCTAGACTTCTAAATAAAAGAGGAAAAAATAAAAAGGTGAATAACTCTTCTCTGTGCTTCATTTTTGCTCCCAGACCTTGCCAAACAACAAGGTTTTGAGAAAAATCCATCTTGTAGCCTGGGAGCAGGGAACACCACGGTGGCTTGAACTGCTCACACCAGGGACATTCCTGCATGGGGACACAGGGGACATGTCCCACATCTGGGACAGCATCGGTCAAGTACTGTGGAGCAGCAGAACATGCTTCTATAACCCACAATATATTTCATACTAAGAGCAGCAATTAAATCAATTAGTGGTCACCCAGCGAGCTGCTACTTTACACAAGTTCATTTTAAGCAGCAAAACCAACTTTCAGCATGGTTAAAAATAAGAAGGTGCTACACAAGCATGCTTGTGACATTGGGAAATCGGGAATGGCTGCACAGGCTTCTGCTGCAGGTGGCTTATACCAAACACTTCATTAATACCAGATGGGTGGATCTCAGATTCCAAATGAAACACGCACATCCCCATTTACAGTGATTCAACCCAAAAAAGCCAGTCCTTCAAATAAAATGCAAGTGCCACATCCATTTTTGTCCACAGTAAGTGCAGATCACATATATGATCACTGCAAAAGCCAGAAGGGACTGTGCCGGGTACCACACTGGCTAATTACTTATGTGATAAATTATGAACTTAAAAATCAAATTTCTGCACTGTTCCAAGCAGAATATTTTTCCAATTTGAATTTTTTTCCAATTTGTATTTTAAAAAAATATAATTCACTGCTTAGAGCAGCAAAGACACTTTTTAAAAATTTTTTTAAACACACCAACAAATTTCAAGCCTATTTCCCAAAGCACCATCAAAGAGCTCATCACTGCTGATACCAAAGGGTCTGGATCTTTTTGTGTCTGGAATCAACCTTTAATTTTAAGTTTTTGCAAAGCCTGTTTTCTTGTTTTCAAGAAACTTGCCCCATCCTGAGCTCTAGTGATTCGTCGCCAGACATCTCTGACTTGCAGCACTTGAACTGACTGCACCCATGAAACACCCTGTGACTAGGCAAAACCACAGTCCATGGGTGGGAAAGCAAGGCAAGGAGATTAACTTGGAAAAACAGACAAAAACTGCACATTCCTCAGTCGCTGTTTCTTCTGGAGATGTGGAACTGAGCAACTGCAGGGCTTGGCTGATATGGGGATGTCCAGGCAATGCTCAATGTCGGGTGCAGCCGGCTGTGTGTCTGCCCTGTTTTCCTAAATCCCAAATGCTCTTGCTCCAATAGCAAAGCTCTGACAAGGCTTTCCGACAGAGAGGCTTCTGTTTTTCTCTCTCCACTTGTTTTTTGTTTTAAAGAAATGTCTCAAAATATTTTCTCAGGGAGTGTTTCTGCTGAAGGAAATTGGGGAAAAAACACAAGCTGACACTTGAGGTAGACAGGAACCACCCACTCACAAACCTCTGGTTACAGAGGTGCACAGCTGCAGCTCCAGTTGATGTTCTCTCCCCCCCAGTCTAGAAAATTTATTAGAACAAGTGTTTTTAGTAAAAAAACAAATATTCTTCACTAATCCTATAGTGCTTTTCTAGCGGTAAAGCTGAAGTGCTATGAAAGTTAGAATTAATCAAACCTCAGTTTCAGTATAACTCATCACTCCTTGGTTTTCTGCCACAGTCAGAAGTTTCAGAAGGTTAAACTGCTTCCAAAACATGCACAATCTATCAACATTTTTCAGCTGATTTTGTAGTTAATACATCAAAAGGGCAGAGTTCTTTGTTTCCTTACATTTGTGTTTTCAAAGGCCAGGCAGGAGGTGGTACCTCTATACAGCAAAATCAGAGCTGAGCACTTTTTGCATCTGCTCCTACCACAGGAGTGATTTACAACTGCTTGTGCTGAGAAATCATGAGAAATCGTTAATGTACAACCACTTCCCCCCGCAGCATCAGCCCAGCAAACAGAGCCAACCCTGTAAACAGATTTGCACCTCGCTGAGACACCGGTGAGCTCCGTGCACACCTTCCGACCTCCTGAACCTGTGTGTGATGGAGCTGCAGGCACAGGGCGCTGGCACCTCTCCTCTGCCTGTGTCTGTAGGGACCCCTATCACTGGCACAGATGCAGCTGTGCATCCACCTCAAAGGTGAAAAAAATGTAATTCCACTGTATTTGCATACGTTGTATACAATATAGTGTATTTACATTCCCAGATCACCAGCCTTTGCTATGATTAGCACTGTGCAGATCAAACCCACCGGTGCAATATTCAAGCAATGCTCATGCTGGAGAGTCCAGCTCAATTATAAAAAGAAATAAACCTGCAAGAAAAGCATCACAGTGAAATACCAAGTTTTTCTATAATTGCAAGCCTCCTTGCTTTGTGAATTCATCCCTCCTGTCCATTATCTACTCCCATTCCTGCCTCTGGAGGCACACAGGCAAGTAACACTAATAGTTCAGTTTCCCCGAGCTTTCCCTCTTGATTCATCATGCAACGGGGACTCTTTTATTAATAAACCACATCTTTGCAAAAGGAATACCACCATTTGTCATCATCAGGGTAGATGAAGAGAGTCAATCATCATTTTTTAATAAGCCAAGAGCAGCAGCTGCAAAACACGAAACCACTAACACTGTCCATGCCACTGCTGGTTTCCCCACCGGTATCCGATGGGTGTTTGCAGGGGGAGCAAGAGCACCTGAACCAAGAAGAGGAATGTTTTCTGCATTGGCGCTCCAAAACTGTGGAGACAGGGGACACCAGCTACTCAAAGCATCTTGCTTCTGAACAAAATAAAATTAAAAAACTTGTTCCAGTGTGTAAGCAGGGAAAAAAAAGGTCATTTTTTGAGATGAGCATGCTTGGACACCATGACTCCCTTGGGTTCTTGTTATCGAGGGGATGAAGCATCTGAAATCTCACTGAAGAGAGGGGTAGGGATGGGGTCCTTCATCAGGATGGGCACAGCAGCTGCTCTGACCTCATCAACCAACCCCAGCTTTATTCCACCATTTCCTGGAGGAGTGAAGGAAAGAGCAGAGACCAGTGGGAGCAAACAAACTGATACTGCCACCCATAAACAAAGGGAGTGCTTTTTGAAGGCAGCAGCTAGGTAGACAGGACGGAAATAACAGAACCAGCAGTTACAACAACAACAACAACAACAAATCCCTCCAGAAATCTGAAGAAACTATGGCACTCACTGGAAGCAGTATCAGAGGAATTCAGCATGTGGCCATTTTCCCCCACTATCACCAGCACACCCTTCCCATGCTGATGCAGTTGCTCCCAGTGCAGATAAACCCCCTTCTCCAGGGCCATCCCTACAATATTACATTTTTCAGAAAGCCCTGAAGAATTAAGCCAGCTCATCTGTGTAAGTCCGCAAATCCACTTGTCTGCAAGACCCCTCTTATATTGTGTTTAAACACCCGGGGGGGAGGGGGGCTGGCTGCACATGAAAATCCATAAAAAAGCAATATATATGTACCCTAAATTCTTCCCCTCCCAAAAGAGTTTCTCTTTCTAGTTGTTCCCCCTCTTCAAGAAAGTATGGGGGTCCTTAAACCCTTTTGACTTGAAATACATATAAACAGCTGAAAACTCGCATTTTCTCTGCACCTGACCTCTTCTCCAGGCCCCAAAAGCTTCCAGCTTTTCCCAGCTGAAAGTTATTCCCACAGCTGGACCAGGCAGCCCACACTGAGTTTACCATGTTGCTACTTCATGTGCTTATTCACCAAGACTCTTACGACCTTCTCACCACACACACTCACTTTCAAGTTGGCAGTTGGAGATAAAAAAGCAGCGATATCAGCATCGGCCATCGGCACCAATACCAGGAGGAATGGAGGGACATGGGAGCAGTGCTCATACTTACCAGGAGGAGGGATGGCGGGACACCAGGGAAGTGCCTGGTACTCATCCCAGCTGGTTTCTCCCTGCTCAGATTGTAATTATGCTACTAAGGGTCCTAAAAATGTTGTTTTCTTGCATAGAATGTGACCCCTTCCTCCTACAAACTGTAGGAACTCATCCTCTGCCTTCTGCCCACGTCAGGGTATTCTTACACGATGAATGGCCTTTTTATTGCCTCTACACACTTACACACACTCATGCAGGAGAAAGAGGGATGCTGGTTAGGTGACTTTTTTTGACTTCACACCCACAACCACCCCCACAATTTAAACAAACAATTTGCACCTTGCCTGTCAATCACTGCCAACCAACAGTTGTAAAACAGGTATTTAGGCCAGAAAACTTTGGGCTAATGCTGGATTTCAAGACTTTTCACATCAGACCAAATGCACAGCTGAGTTTTCATGTACATGAAGGACAAGAGGACTCCCTTGTCCTAGGAAGATGACAGCTCACCACTGCTCTTCTCCAAGGGGCTGCATCCCTGGAGGGTCCCATTGGCTTGCGTCTGATGTGCATGTCAAGGTGACACTGCCAGGATACGTGTCTTTGCCAACAGGACTAAAACACTACGTGCACACAGAATCTAGTATTTAAAGGACAGACCAGCAGTTTTTGTTTGGGGATTTAAGGGAGTTTTTTGTTGGTCTGCAAAATGTCACCCTGAGCTGCCTCTCCACCTACTAAAATTTGCATTTTCCCACAAAGCTCCAGGGGATCCTGTTCTCCTCTGGCCCTCGTGTTAAGAGGGAAAATCAGGGATATACATTTAGGTGAGATATCAGGAAAAGTTTCTTCTCCCAGAGGCTGCCGGGACACTGACCAGGAATGGTCACAGCCCCAAGGCTGCCAGAGCTCCGGGAGCATTTGAACAATGGACAACACTCTGAAGGATGCACAGGGTAAGATTGTTGGAGTGCCCTGTGCAGGGCCAGGAGTTGAACTTGATGATCCTTGTGGGTCCCTTCCAACTCAGGAGATTATGACATTGGTTATAGGGCCCTCTTATCCATTGGTTCAGGAACTGGAAGGCAACATGCAAGGCAGGGCTGCAGGAGGAAAAATATTTGCTGGCTAGGGCAGCTGAAGCTGGACCTGAGAGATTTTTATCCTTGCATGAACCAGCCCCTGCCCAATGACAAATGACTCCTAAAACTCCCCAGGAATGGTTACCAGCTGCATGGATTCTCATTTTCCAAGTGCCTGGCTGTAGGCACTGCAGGCAGCTCAAGAAGGCAGAAACCGGCGCTGGAACATAAAACGTTTCATCATGTTCCGTGTCAAAGGGATAAAACCAAACCACCCTTCAAGCTGTCCTGGAGCATCCAGACCATCACATGAGTGAATTGCAGAGACCAGCCCGTGCTTTTGATTAATCTGCACACAGGCATTGCAGATGAATCCGGGTGGGAATTATTTATCCTGTCTTCAGAGCAGAGTTTGAATAGCAAGGAATAAATACAGCATGGAGCCTTGGACACAACGGGATGGGACTGTCCCCACTTACACTCTGCTCACTCTCATATTCAGTGATACACAGGCCCCAGGGGTGAAAAGTCCAGATGGAATCAAGCTCCAAGGCCACACCAGCATGGGGAAGCAAGGAGATGCTGTGGGACCAGCAGCAGCACACGCCACCTTCTGCCTCCCAAGGGTTTGGCTCTGCAATTCTACTATAAAGCCGCGTGAGCAGCTTAGTTATTTATTTAACTGAAAGCTTTTAATTATCTCTCTCACACACACACACTTTCCATGGGGCGGGGAAGGAGCGGAATAATCAGCCTACAACCAATGACCGGCGGGTTCAAAGGGATTGTGGTTTTCATAGAAATAGCTAACTAGCCGATTCTTCTTTCACTGCTTTCAAAGCGTACTCCCATCCCCAGGCTCCAGTCATGGCGTGTTTTGCTGTGGTTACAATTCAGGCTGAGCTGATCCCTGTAAGAAGGACTCGATTTTGACAGAGCAAAGGATCCTCCCCAGGTCTGGGCTCCAAGCTTCCTGAGGCAGCCATGGAGGGTTATTCCATGGTGTGATCCTGTCTGAAAGCCAGGCTGACATCCCATGGCGTTCACCCTCCCCAGCAGATGGACTGGGCTGCTCCCCAAAAATACACGTGTGGGAAGGAAGCACCCAATGCCGTGGCCACAGCTCCACAACCAGGCAGCCATGAACCTCTCCCACCGCCTGCAAGGAGAAACACTCCCGTGAGCTGCTCGTCTTCTACATCTTTTAGGCTCTGCACTGAGATCAGGGAGATACAAAATTCTCAGTCCCCTCCAAAAGCACCAGAGTTCAAGTGCTGTGAGAATTTATAAATTATAAATTATAAACCATTGCTGTCGACGTTTGCTCTGAGCACAGCAGCTAAAACAAGCTGGCATGGGAATTTGTTTAAAAATCCCGCATCAGAAATGCAGCAGGGTCCGGAGGAGCATGCCCTGGAAGAGTACGATTGCTTGAACACACCCCCCAAGCCCACACAAGTTCCCTCTCCGTGGACTGCTTCATTTACAAAAAAAAAAAAAAAAAAAAAAAAAAGAGAGAGAAAAAAATTTACTCCATCAACGAGGAAAACAT
>VZTJ01004897.1:230956-249058 GCA_013397795.1 Orthonyx spaldingii
CCCTCGCCATTGGCTACGGAGAAACCGCGCCGGCGGAGCGGGCGGGGGAGCGCGCGCCCCCTGCTGGCTCCTCCCGTCCCGATCGCGCACGTTCCGGGAGCGCTCGGAGCGGCCTCCCCGAGCCCGCCACAGAAACAGCCCGGCGGGAGAGGCTGAAATCACGGGATTGCCGCCCGTTCCTGCCACCACCACACCCCCCTCGCTGTGGTGATGGTGGCGGAGGGGCCATAATTTGGCGCCGCACGGCCCCGGTAGGAACGGGGCAGGAGGGGTCTCGCCCTCCCTCCGTGACCTAGATTTTAAATACCGTTCGCTGCCTCCCAGAGAAAGTCATAGCCCAGCTCTGAAGGGAGACCCGGGGTGAAGAAGCAAGGAGGAGTGTATGAAGAAAGGTCGGGGGGGCGGTGGGATGTTCTTTATGCTGTTATTATATTCTTCATTTTTTTAAGCTAAGGCCATTCATAATCAGACAGGTACTGCCTCAGTCTGTGGCAAGCCAAAAAAGCGACAATTGAGGTGGCAAGCGCTTGGTCAACAAGAAGCGCCCCCAGGAGCCCAGCACAACCCCACCGAGGAGCCTGCCCTGCCCCTGATCGGGAATCCCACACCTACAGCATGGACTGGATTTTCCTCACTTACAGCCAAATTAGAATCAGTTATTTTTGTCAAGCAGAGCTGTCCAGCTCTCCCTGCTACATACATCAGACCAAACACGCTGTCCAGTGCCTCTTGAGCACTTCCAGAGGCTCCAGTAAGGCTGCTGCCAGCCTGCCCAGCTCAGGAACCAAATCCCCTTCAAATAATTGCACAATCCCAAAATACGCCTGGCACCAAGGCATCTCCGTTTGTCTCCCAAAGAGAATTAAGGTCTCAGGCACATTATTCTGCTTGGATTAAGAGCAACTGCCCTGCCTCTTCATCAGCAGATAATACCCAAGGCTGATGCACACCCTGGCTGAGACGGCTCCATCACCATGCTGAGCCCTCTCTGGTACCGACCTAGCAAGGGCCATTCACACACTGAGGGCATTTGTGCTATATGGGAGCTAAAAATATCCAGATTTTTAGAAAAATTAACATGCTTCTCACAGCTATTTACCCCTTCTCCTTTATGCATCTATGACACTCAGCTCTGCCAAGAGGAATGGGGCAGCTCCCCTTTGCTTCAGTGTTGAGACCACTTGCAAAAAGCTCCTTAATGAGAGGGAAGACAGATATTTTTGCTTTAAATCTGGATTACCTGGTGGATTCCTTGGACACCGATAAGCACATTTGATGAAAAAAACACAGGCTGGGAAAGGCCTGGCGGCTCTAAGTCGCTGCTCCTACATTAGGGACAGGTAGTTCCCTTGGTTAACCATGCCCTGAAGCTCTGACTTCACCCCTCAGTGCAATAAATTAGCACATTTGAATAGCCCAGGCAGTGCATGGAGGAGCGTCAACGTTCAGTGCTGACCCACCACAACTGCTGCCTTTGCTACTGCTCACCCACAGCTGGACTTAAAACACTACCAGAAGAGAAATACGAGTCCAAAGGGCTTTGAGGAGAAAACCATGGAGCAAAGAAACCACAATTTTTGGTTAGCAACAGCATCTTGCAACTAAGAAAAACAAGCAAACAAACGCACACTGCTTCATCGTAAACCACACATGGCAGATTACGTGGAGGAGAGACCAGGGCAACAAAAATTTCACATCAAAGCGGTGATTTAACATCACACAGCACATCATCCACTGCGCTGGGATCACCAGATGATCCCCAACTTCATCTGCCAGCAGCTGAGAACAAATAGCAGCAGCTTCTGCATTTTATATTCCCACGTGAAGCATTTATCCATAGGGAGCACTAGTGCAAGCTGCCTACGCGCTGTGTGTGAGGGCAGAGGATGCTGTCACCTCTTCAGACCCCAAACAAACAGCTGAGAGCTTGAATGGCTTCAAAGCTAAAGGAAGAGAAACGAAAAAGTTCAGTTATCAACTATGAAAAGAGGCACTTGGTCTATGCCATGAGAGCCATGTTCTTCTGGGGCAAGGGGATCTGAGCCTACACCAAAGCAATTTTTAGAGAGCAGTAAATATAGGGGGAAAAGGAAAAAAGAAAACCAAAACCACCATTCTTGTGCACATGTGCACACCTATCAGCACCACACTTCTGCTGGAAGTCACTGGCTTGGCTTCTAACTTTTTCCTTCCTACACAGCCCCAAACTGACCTCTGAAATCACATAGAAAGTAATGGAAATTTCTTAAATTCTTCACTATAAGAACAATTTGCCCTGTGCCAAGACCGGATTGCAACTACTTAAAGAACTCTCCCAGTTACAGCTGGTTTAAGTCGCTTTATAGGAGTCATTTAGAGACTGAGAATTATTTTAATAAGTCAGGATTTCTTGGTATTTGTCTGCTGGACATAGGAATAAGGACAGGAATTATATTCATTTTAGGCATGTGTTTGGGGTCGCTAAGGCAGAGGTTGTTCCTCACAGGGTGAAAGGCCACTGAGAGCGCTCAGACCCTGATGGATTCGGTCAGTGCAAACCAAGTGGGTCACAGAGAACGATGCCAAACCCTGCCCTTTGCCTGGGTAATGTGCAGGCACTTGCAAGCAGCTCAGCAGGACATACTGCAGCATCCTAAGAGCATCCCGACAGCAGATTAAATCCAGATCAAGTAAATTCTTCATAGAACAGATCTTTGTAAGGTGATCCAGCACCTTGTAGGCCCCACAGGATACACTGCTGGTAGGATTTGTTGTAAAACAGGGCTCCCAGTTTTAGCCAGTGCTGGGGAACACTGCCCAGAGCATTACTGGCACAACAATAAAACGCACAGAGCTCTCCTCTTTGCCCTGAGGAGCTTCTCCAGTGAGGAATTCCCAATCTAAACAAAGCAATTGTGCATCACACTGGTGCTGTGCTCCCTCCCCCAAAGCAAGCAGGATTTAAGGTGAAGAGAAATACTCGGGATTACACCAAGTTCTAGGAAAACAAAGAAATTAAGCTGGTCAGATGAATCCTTTATCCATCCTGCTCTAAATGAGCTGTATTACGCACACGTTTGTGAACGCACAACAGGCACACTCCATTTCTGTGCCATGCTCACACACTGCAAGCGAGTCTCCATTGCAGCAGCAGCCATTTCACAAGAGCAAACAAGGTGGGAGGGAGAGCAGGTGGCTCAGTTTTGCCAGCTCCTGGCCCTCTGCCCTTGGCTCCTCTTCCAGCTTTGCTGTCACCACCAGCAGTGCTGATCTGGCTGTGAGCAGAAGACAAGAATGAGCAGGAAAGAAAACCTCCCTTTGACTTCTCAAGCTTTGTGTTCCTGTAAAACGGTGATCTGGAAATAAGATATTGCAGGTAAATGATTCACCTGGAAGAAAAAAGGATGCTTCAACTAACCCTGTATTTCTCCCCTGCCCACCCCTTTCTCTGGCACAGAATTCACAGCTGAAAAAGCCTCTGACAGGCTAAACTGCAAATTCAAGGAATTCTCACTAAGGTCTAGAACACTCTGCACTGCTTTGCTACAACTCATATGTTCACAGTGAAGGCAACCTGGAACATCTACACTCACCTGGCTCTGTATCAAGTATTTAACCAAAGATTAAATCTAGACCAGCCCATCATAACACTCTCCAAAACCAACCGTTGATTCATTGCTGAGATAGTTATTAAAGGACCAAGGAGCACCCTCCACAGCTAAAGAGACTGAGTGATTTAGGTATTGGAGTCACACTTGGCATCAGGGCAGTTCACATCCAATTTTGCTAAATCCAAACCGCTTCTCCCATCCTTTCCTGTGTGGTTTCCTTCTGCAGAGTTTTACTTTGTTGGCTGTAATTTATAGCCTTTAAAGGCTGCTGTTGCTAAACTAAAGCTGTGTGTTCTTTCCTGTGGGCAGAAGAACCTAATTTTTGAGCGATTAGATCTTTTTGGTACTGGGCTGGTTCATATGGATCCTTTCTGGGCAGATGGGGAAAGCAGAGGGGGTGGCTGGGAACTAAGTCTGTACACCCAGGAATTCCCATCCCACCTGCAATCTGGTTAATTGATACAAAAAGCTCCTGTCATGGGTTTCATTGATTTGTATGGAGCTGATGTTCATTTGAGTCAGTGTCTTGCAGCACAGCAAACAAGTTCCAAGGAGAAAGAGGAATAAAACAGAAGAGGCGCTTCAGTTCTCTCCAGGCTGTGTACCAGTGCAGGGAAGAACAGCTCCTGGAATGTCAGCTTTGTTCCAGGGCTTAGAGTTAGTGCATAAAGCACATTTCTGCCATGAAGCACCATTAAAGATTAGAGGAGGTCAGCTGCAGCCTGCAGGATCAAGTGTTCATACAGTGAATGTTTCTACATTGACAGAGAAATACTTTTCCTCTCAAATATGGGTAGGGAGTATTAAACACACGAGTGGCTGCACTGAAAGAATCTAGAAAGAGCTTAACAAATCCTGGAGACTAGATTACAGGTGATGCTGTGAATATAGGTAGTGCAGGCTCAGGAAAAGGCAGAGTCAGTGTGGCATGAGCCTGAGCTCCAGAAACAACCAAGAAACTGACTGAACCATGGAAAGAACCACCACAGGAGCCTCAGACTGTCCCACAGCACACTCATCTCCATCACCTTGAGAACTCACCCTCCTTCCAAGCATTTATCGGGATTTCATTCCCTGGCAGTCTCAGTAAAAGATGACACAACTAAACCAGAGGAGTGGGCTCACAGACAGCACTTGACTCCCTACCCCTCTCTAAGAAATGCTGTTGGAAACCCCTATGTTTGGGCAGCAGGAAGAAGTTCAAGCCCTTGCATCAGCTTCCTAAACCAAGCAGGACCAGCCAGCCTGGCCAGAGAGGCAGCTGTGCCTTCAGCAGGGGACAAGCTCAGCTATGCAGCCTTTCTTAAAATGCACCCAAAAATAACAGTGAGTGCCACCTAGAGACCAGAGTTCCAGCAGCAAGGCAGCCAAGCTGCACTACTAACAAAGGGTGTCAGGGGCTGATTTACTTCTTGCATGGATGGGGAGTCAAACTGCAGCCAAGAGAGACTGTGGCTTATTTAAATAACATCAGGTAGGTGTGTTCTGAACTGCAGCTTCTCCCCAGAAAGGCACCAACTCAGTGAAGGAGATTTGACTCCATACCATTATGCTCCTGTTGGGCAAAGAGCATCCCCTTGGCTTCAAAACGCTCAGAGCTCTTTGGTTTGGGGAAACACAGTTTCAAGATCTGGGTTTATTTAGTACTAGTGTGTACCTAGCAGTAAGTTTGAGGCACTTAGAGAACACTCGGGTCTGCACTAACACATCCCATGTAATCCAAAGGCCAGGCAGCAAATTCACACAAGCCATGAACTCAGCACTACTCAAGACAGCAGGTGATGACTGAGGACTAGTCCTGTCCATCAGTGAGGGAAACCTGGAAAAACCTAACTTTACCTACGGAGAACAAATACAACTTCTAACCATTATTTTTTCCACAAATAAGAGCCAAAGCTCTGCACCACCTTGTTCAGCACTGCCTCCCCTGCCTGACACATCCTTGGACCTCACAGGGTTTGTCTTGAACTGCTAAACTGAATCAGACTTGTCAGTCTGAGTCCTGCCTATGGATGTTCCCAGAACCTAACAGAGCACAGTCGAAGTCTGCCCAGAGGCATTTCTGCAGGTGCACAACGATTAATTGGTGCACATTTCCATATCACAAATTAGAAAGACCTCAGCTTGCTTGAAATGCAGTATATTAACCTCTGAAACTGGCAGTCATGGATACCAGCTTCAAAAAGATTAATATCAATAAGACAGAATCCCAGAGGATAGCATCCCACTGCTGCCAGTTTTTCTGGAGCTCAAAATAAGGCATTTTGAGGGTTTTTTAAGGTAGTAACTTTCCATGCTCATTTTATTAAGAAAACCCAAAGTGGTTCATACTTACAAACAGAATCCAAGTAATGGAGGAGGGCAAGGGGTACAAGACGTTTGCAAGGAAAGCTGTGGGCATGGATGGAGAGACAGGGAGGCGAGGGCAGGAAGCATAATGCCATTGTCACAGTTAATTGCCAACAGTCTGAAAGGGTTTGTTACTAAAATAAATAACTCTGTTAGTTCAGGGCGTTCTGCAGGTCCACTGAGGCTGCACAGTAACAGCGCACACAGTAAATCTTTGGAGCAGGAGATGCAGCAGCAGCTTGGAGACGCCAATCTCACCCTGCACTCACTGTAGGCTGCGTCAGAAAAGCTAATAATCATTAAGCTGCCATCTTTTATTTCTAATTATTTGTCTCCACAGCAGGGTTTCTCCAACCATCAAGCAAAAGAGAAGCAAGTCTCAAAGGAGTAACTGTTTTGAAGTGGGCTCACAGCTGCCACAGCGTGATTGGCTCTCCCAGAACAGTAGCAACTGCTCTGCAAGGCCCACGAAGCTGGGAGGGAAAGCATCTCTGTTCAGGCTGATTTTCAATGTCGGTTTTTAGGTCAACTAAAACAGCTTTTCTTATGCAACAGAGAGCTCACTTGCTTTGGAGTTTTTGCTTTCATTTAATTAGATGCTAATTCAGAGGGCAGCACTGCTATTCTGAAAGCCACAATGAGAACTGTTTCACTGCTTTACAAAGCAACAAAGTGAAAACACTGAGCTAAGCCTGCCCTAGAACTTGACACCACATGGGAGTCTGATGGTCTCCTCTGAGGGGGTGGGACAAGTGAAAGACATACCCTGCTGCCACATCTCCATAAAATCATGGAATCATTTAAGCTGGAAAAGCCCTCCAAGATCAAAGAGTATAACCATTAACCCAATGTTGTCAAGCCCACCACTAACCCATGCCCCTAAGTACCACATCTACACGGATTTTAAACCCCTCCAGGGACAGGGACTCCATTATTGCCCTGGGCAACCTGTGCCAGTGCTTGATGACCCTTTCCATGAAGAACTTTTTCCCTAATATCCAACTTAAACCACACCTGGCACAGCTTGAGCCCATTTCCTCTCCTCCTGTCCCTTGTTCCCTGACCATTCCCTCCTGTCAGGGAGTTGTGCAGAGCCAGAAGGTCCCTCCTGAGCCCCCTTTTCTCCAGGCTGAGCCCCTTTCCCAGCTCCCTCAGCCTCTCCTGGGTCTCCAGCCCCTTTCCAGCTCCATTCCCTTCCCTGGACATGCTCCAGCCCCTCTTGTTGTGAGGGGCCCAAAACTGACCCCAGGATTCAAGGTTTGGTCTCACCAGTGCCCAGTACAAAGGGAAGTGCCCTGGTCCTGCTGGCTACACTAGTGCTGATACAGGCCATGTGTCATTTGCCTTTTTGCCCACCTGGGCTCACGTTCAGCCACTGTTGACGAACAGGAGAGGTTAAAGAAGAAAATCTCACCGAAAGGTGGTGGAAACCTCATTTGCTCTTCCTCTTTGGGCTATGTGTAAGCAAGAATTAAGAAAAGACCCAAGTTCACAACACAGCAAGCTGTTCAAGGGCCCCACAAAGCAGTGCCTTCCTCCAGGTCACCCATGAATTCTGGGATAGAAAGAAACAACAGGTATAGATAAAGATGACAGCACATGGCTTCCAGCATCACCAGTGCCACCGTATGGAAAGAGAGCCCAAACGCAGCCTGTGATCGGACACCCTGAACTTAGCACCACAGACACAGCTCTGAACAATTTTTCAGCCACGACCTCACCTTGGATTTCTTGACAGGCTTTAAATAATGGCAACATATGTGAATCTCAACTTGAAGGTCAAGAGCAAAACCCCCAAGAGAGCCTCCTGTTGCATTTTCTGCATTTTCCGTCACAGTTTCTGTCCTGCAGCTACTCCCAGCTTCCCTCCATGGAAGCTGCTAGTGTGTTACTTTCAGGACTGATGCTGAACACTTTCCAGGTCAGGAGAGGAGATCATCTTACTAAAACTCCTATGCATTTTGTGTTTACCTATGAGATAAGCCAGGCTTAAAGATGGAGAGGCAATCTGAGCCTGCTGTTTTCTCTGCTGGGTGAGGGTCAGGGCTGTCCCTGAGCCAGTGAAACTGTATACCACACCCCCTTTAGCTTTGCCATCCCTAACAAAGTACCGCTTGGCGTTCTTGTTTGCTGACCAAGATTGACACCAAGTATTCAGCAAGCAGCAAATTTCATCTCAAAGCAGGATCAAAACCTCCAAAGCCTGTAACAAGCAGGACCACCAAAATGCAGTTCTCTCCCCTCTGTGCAATACATGCAAGAAAACACGGAAAAGTAACATGGAGACTGCTCCAGGGAAAGCAAACCAGGGACTGTCCAGGTTATCAACATTTCCAAGGGAGAAATTCACCCTTGACCAGAGACTTGTCACACAGAGATAGCCATACTGGGGACTCTCCTGAGGATCTGCTCAAGCACTGAGAAGGAAGACTCTCTGGCCAAAGACCTGCTCCAGGCTACACTGGCACAGTTGCAGCTGTTGTGCTGGTACAGCTTTGCCTCTCACTAACCCATTCCGACCATCATGCGAGTGAGCACTTTTATCTTGCTCCACATCCAAGCTTGCAGCAGCTTCCAGCTGTACCTTCCACATGGGGGAGTTTTAATCTGCATTCAAATGACTGCTGGGTGTTTGGTGGGGTTAGAGCTTTGCACCTCTGACCAAGGCAGGTTTTCTAGTTAATTAACAATCCTGCTTTTGGAGATTTGATAGCAAAGCTCATTCAGATCAGGAGGCAGCTGCTCATTTTCCAAATATAGTGCTCACTTCTGAGTAAGAAAAACAGGTTTATGCTTGGATTTGATTCATCTCTCCTGCCCCACTAGGAGGCATTGTATAATAATGTTTTAAGAATAAAACAATCTGTTCCCAGCACCTTCCTCTGCTTTCCCTTCAAGTTTTTCATCAATGACTGGCAGCACATGGAATGCTCAGGCACGGAGCAGAGCTGCTCTAAATGTTCTCAGCCCTTTCCCTTACTGGGAGAGGAGAGGTTGTTACTGGGGAAGAGGAGTGATGGACAGAAGAGGGAGATAGCAGAAGGACAGTCTGAATTTAAAAAAAGAAAAAAAGTAAATTTAAAATTACTGAAGTTTCCAGAGATCACAACTTTGATGCAAAGGCACCACTGCATCCAGATAAACAGCTTCACCAAGCAGATTCCTTCCTTCCCTCCACCCTGAGCACACACATCTTATCCTCAGAGGCTTTAATACACAAGCACCACCTCACAGCCAAGTTCAAGGCCAGCATACCATCAGAATCTACCCCAACAGGGCAATTTTTCCCCATGCAAAGCAGGCTCTCCGTGAACACAAACTGAAAACATCAGTGCCTGATGCTCTTCTCCAAGCTTGACAGGCATTTCCCCTCCTCTCCTGCCAGAAGGACCTCAGGCTCCTTTCCATGCCCTGCAAAGCCCACACATCCACAATTTGCAAAGGGCAAAGCGGTCCAGTGCCATCAGAGAGCCCCTTTCACAACCATGGCACTGACTTGCCACCAACAGACATCAGGAGACATCCTGGGAAGAACAGGAGGCATTGCTTTCCTTTCCCAAAAACATTTTCCCTTCCATTTGCTCACTTGCTGGCACTTAGCATGTTTTTATCCCCAGGTCAGTGCTCCACAGCCCAGGCTGGTAGGAAAAACTACTACTGGGGGCTTCTTCATATTATAAAATACAGCATTTTTCAGGCCAACTAAGTGCTTTTCAATATCCAAAATCTTCACACACACACGGACAATAAATCATACTGCTTGACAACAACCAATGCTTCAGAGTTTAAGACAGAATAAACAGATCAGTTCATTATTTAAGTAGGTCAGATCATTAAGTCGAAGCAACTTATTTCAACCACTTCCTCCCACTGATCTAACAAAGCAGGTACTTACCCAGAGATGAGAGAGCCGGGCCAACCATGCAGGCGAGGCACCAAAATCCATCATGGGGCAATGGATAGAAGAGAAAGGAGAAGAGACACTGGTTAATAAGCAGTTCCAGGTAAACACGAAAAACCCATGCACTCACCAGCTTTAAGCTACAAAGCCAAGTGCTTACACTTGTACCAACATGAGCAAGGCAAGAGAGTAAACTTCAGTATCTGACTTTTCCCAGAAGTGAAGGTGGAACCGGATGTTCACGGTCAGCCACTTCTTAGAAATGTAAACACCAAGTGGGGAAGGAGAAAAACCCCAAAAACATCAGCCTGGCATTACCTAATGCTGATAATACGGCGAGCGGTGACGCAGGCACCCCATGCCTGCCAACTTCTACTGAGTACCGCCTCCCGTGAGTACTGCCTCCACTAAATACAGCCTCCCCTGCGTACCGCCTCCACTAAATACAGCCTCCCCTGCGTACCGCCTGCCGTGCCGGCCCGAGGCACTGCCGAGCTCCGGGCACAACCGGGCTGGAGGAGCAGCGAGCTCCGTGGAGGCTGCGGGCTGGCCCCGTGCTCTTCGGCGCCCGTCCAGCTCCCCCGGACTTACATAAGTTCTCGTGCAAACTTCTGGAGGGCTGGACACAGCCCTGCGCCGCCAGTCCCGGCTCCACGGGGCTCCAACTGAGCCCTCTAGTGGGCTTCAAAAACTCCACAAAACACCAAGAGCCTTAATTTAATTAACATTCTGTCAGAGGCCTCTAAACCCTAATCCTCTCAACAAAAGGATCATTAACTAAATGAAACAATTCAAAAGTGCTCCCAGCCGCGGCAAGGCTGGCTGTGTGCTCCGGTGGGCACACACCAGGGCCCGAAATTTAGCCAGATCCTCAGTCCATACAACAGCCCCACTGAGGGTACAGGGACCTGCCTCACACGAGCATACAATCAAGCAATCGTGGCACAAGTCTGGCATAATGCCGAACTCAACAGTCACCTTGCCATGCCAGAGAATCACAGAATTACAGAATGGTTTGTGTTGGAAGGAACGTCAAAGCTCATCTCATTCCAACCCACTGCCATGGGCAGGGACACCTTCCACTAGAGCAGGTAGGGAAATGGGCACAAACCCATACCCATCCTTTGGGATGCACCATGATGCCAACAGTCCCGGTGCCATCATCTCCACTGAGACTGAAAACCCAAACTGCTGACCCAGGAGAGGAGCTGGAGCACCATTTGTTTTTTAAGTGTTATTATCCAGCCTAGATGCCAGGTAGAGAGCAGCTCTCCTTTCAAGATGCAGCCTCAGTCCCTCAGCTGAAGGCTGGGAAAACATCTCCATCTTGCCCAGCCCTGCCAACATCCCAGCAGGAACGGCTCTCCTCACCAAGGAGCTGGGGTGTACCTTGGCAGAAGAATTCACAGCACGCATGGTAGTGTCAGGGAAAAGCCTTCACAGTCAAAGGTTCCCAGCCCACATGCCTCACCCCAAAGTGACAGGGATGGAGATCTTGCCGTTTGCAGGTGGTTCTCTTGGAAAGTCACCTCCAGCTTCAGAGCCACACAGAGCATCCAAAGCAGCTGTGAGGAGCACATCCATAAGACAGTTCATTAGTGTGGTGAACAAGAGCAGAAGAGCTTAATTACAGGGCAGGAATAATTTCCTCTGGGTTTGGATGCCAGCAGCAGGGCCATGTTGCCCCACAGGACAGGCATTCCTCAAAAGTGCCCACAGCCAACATCACCTCTGCCCATGGCGAGTGGGATCCCAGCTGGGGCTGTGGATGGTCCACAGAGCCTCAAGCTCCAAATGTGAGAACCCAAAATGAGGAAGAATTTGGGTGTTGCTTGCAGAAAAAGTTTTTCTGCCAGCAGCAGACTGTACAGGTCTGGAGATGCTATTGCAGCTCACCTATAGGCACCGGTCCCCTGATTTTGGTGCCGTGTGTGAGCACCCCAGTCTCTGAAGCAGCTTCTGAGGCTCAAATCGAGCAGTTCACCAGGACAGAGACAGCAGTGGCTGCTGGTGGGGCAGAGTCACACCCCAGAGTCTGCCACAATCGGCAGGGTTTTAGGGCCAGGAGATGCTTTAGTGTGCTATCTCTCCTCAGACCAACACAGCCTTCCCTGGGACCTCAGCCCCCTAGGATGCCAGCCAAGCTGGTCACAGACACTCCATGTTTGGGACTGGATGCTGAACAGCATTCGCAGAAGTTTCCATTTTTAGTCTTTGCCCCTGTTTCCTCCCTGCATCTCCTCAGGATGTGGCTCCAGGATAGGGCTGACATTGCTCCTTGCCCTAAGATGCAGCAACAACTGTTCCCAGAGCTGATGAGGCTGTCCTGCTCTGTCCTGGGACAGTTTTCAGCATACACAGAATAAGCAGTCCTCTCCATGTTCACCTCCTGGGAAAATCCCAAGAGCTCCCATCTCCCCAGCCTGGGAAAGAACACAGATGGTCACAGAGATTAAGGCATACAGAGATTTAACCACCCCATGCAAATGAGCTTCTTCATCCAGCCCAGCACTGCCAGGTGGTTCGAGGTCCAGCACTTGGATGTGATCATCATGGTTTGCTGGGCTCCAATAACAGCCTCGTATTGACCAGGACAGGTGCCAGGAAGCTGAGCAGGATGAAGACAGCTTGTAGGGAAGGCAGGATGCAAACTGCTGGAGCCAGGCAGCTGCTGAAACCACATACACCTCCTGCTACGGCAGAAGAAAAAGCAGCAGCACCAGAAACAAGCCTGGTCAGCAGCACAGATCAATTCTGCACTTGGATATTTTGTGTGTTCCCACTGAAAGGCAGCTGGGATGGCGCAAGCAGCGCTGCAACCCTGTGAGCCATCTGCGACTCCAGACACGGCTCGCACGGCACCAGGTGCCCACGGGATGGCAGAAGAAAACCCACACTGATTCCTGCTGCCTTTCCTAGAAGGCTGAAGTCTTGGCAACCAGCTGAGGCATGGGATTTGTCACCACAGCACACTGGGATGGGACTACATAACCTTCCCAAGAAAGGCAGGGTTTCTCCAGGCTACCTCCCAGGGAGGAGCTGCACCTCAAACCCACCAGCAATAGGTTTAAGTCTTATTTTTACTCAAAACCACGAAAAAATTCCAACAGGCATGGACATCTTGCTCAGCCACTGCCCAGTTGACAGTGGATCCTTAGGGCCAAGTTTCAGGCCAAGCCACGATGCAGATGACTGCGTTTGCTATTAAAAGCCTCCACTCCGCACCCAAATCCTCAAGCAGTGCTGGCCCCATCTGCCAGCCTATGAGCCTCTGAGCAGCCACGGATTGGCAGAGACTGATCCCAGCCATACGAGAGAGGTTCACCTCCATGTCAGACACGGCAGCTCCAGCACAACATCAACACAGATGCACAAAGTTACATTACAGCTCAATGTGGCTCTGTGCCGGGCTAACATCTGCCCTCCCTCACTCCCACACTCAGCGTTTGAGTTCACTCAGAGGCAGGGAGGCAACTCATGCTGCCCTGTCCGATACATACCCTCAGCACAGACAAAGGGCTCCCCTCAAGTTCTGAAGTGCCCACAAACAGCTTACCCCATCTCCAAGGGGTTTTGGAGAGTAGATATAGCAACACAAGCCCTTGAATGGCTGGTACTATCTGGTGAACACCTAAACCACTGTGGCAATCAGAGGGAACAGGTCACAGAGGTCACATACAGCATGACACACAGCTGCCCTAACACCCTGGTGATGCTTTGAGGCATCAGTCCACCCCACTCCCCCCCACAAAGCTGAGGTCAGTGCCAACACTGAGTTCTCCAGGCCCTAAAGCAGCTCAGAGCCTCCCCACAGCTGCTCTGTACTGCCTTGTTAGCAACACCTACCAGATTGCTGTAATGCCACTGCAGTCAGCTCCAAAGGCTCCCAGCAGATGCCAAGCCTCACATCCCCTCCTTAAATCCAGCTCAGGTCAACTGTGGCCAGATGTAATTACCTACATGAAAGGCGCTCAAAGCCACCTCTAATAAGAGGATGTATTCATGCCCTCAGGCTGGGGTTCCTCCTCTTCTTTGCTGCTTTCCAGGGCTCAAAAATTTGCCTCACATTGAGTGGACTGGCAAGTACTTCATCTCATTCCTTGTTACCAAACCTGCCTTTCCCAGGAGTGACAGGAAAAGTCAGGTTTCTCGGTCATCTATCCACAAACAGGAGTGGAGAACATTTTAACAGGATTCGTTCATTTAATTGAATAGCACACGGGCACTTTATTTGTGTTGGCAAAAGGGTTTGGGATGAGCAAATGGAGGAGCAAGGGCAGGCCTATGCCCCAAAACACTTCTCAGGGGTCAGGAAACATTTCAAGGTCGAGCCCTTGGCCTTACACAGGCCAGAATGGGCCTGGGGTGGATCCCACAGCCTCAGCATCCTCCCAGAGGGGTTCCCAGCTTCCCCAAATCACCAGGAAGTCCCCACTAGCCTGGGAGACACAGCATAACACGACACCCCAAGTTCCCATCAAGCCTCTTCTCCTACAATCTGCCAATGAGCGACAGCTTTGGAGCCTTCCCAGAGCCTTAGGGTCTGACTTGAGGGAGTTCAGACAACACAAAGCTGTTCTGACACCGCATTTCTGTCCCGACAGAGACTCCAAGCTGGGAGTTGTGTGAGCCCTGCCCACAGCGCCCTGTCCTCATCTGGTAGTCCAGGATCTTCTCAGGGGACATCAGGAGGGGACTAGACACAAACCATACTAATTGGATAGACAGAGTCCTGCAGCCCTACAAAGCTGCAAGCAGCTGCTCTGAACCTCTTGTGAACCACAAAAATAGTTTCATCTATGAAGCGTGGATTAAACGCCACAAACACCCTTTTCTTCCCTCTGTGCCAAGTGCATTTTCCCCCACTGCAGTCCCAAAACAAAATCCAGCCCCGCATATCAAACTAGGAAATTTAGCAAACTTTGAACACGAACAATAGCGGAGGATTTTCCAGACCTTCAAGCTTGTTTAGCAAGTCCCAGATTATGTAAAGCACTGTTCTGCCATTGTCAGGGAAGCCATGCCCGGTGCCAGAGCCAGCTGGCACCACACTGCCCACCCAGCACTGCCCGTACCCAGCAAAGACAGCGGAGCTTCTGCAACACCACAAACTCCTTCCCAGGCACTTCCACTGCAGCAGCCACTGCCTTTCATTTTACACTTCATTGTTATGTGATTAATCATCTTCCCAGGGTCCTGGTTTTCCGGCCCATCCTGCCCAGGTGTTTGGTGGCCTGGACGAAGAGTCTCCTTTGTGTCTACAGGGTGGCTTTACCACAGCTATGCCCAGCAGTGAAGGATCCCTTCGATGGCTTAACTAATATTTGGCTTTTCTGCCAGTTGGGCCATGCCAGAGGACTGAAGTGCTTATTGCTGTGCACACATGCTCTGGGAAAACAGTAAGAGAGCCTGAACTCATTCCACATTCAGCACCCAGCTGGAGAAACCTCTGAGGCAGGCAGGATAGTAGCTGGCATCCCTGGTACCTGGCCCCAGGTAGGATGCATGTCCCCTGGCAATGGCCTTGCACATGGTCCCGGTGCATTTACCCAATTAAGACTTAATGAAGTGGGGAGATCTATTGTGGGCCTGGCAGGGGAGCAGATGTGCCCCCTGAACCTGGCCACTGCCAAGGAAAGTGCACTGCTGTCTCCAGGGTGAATCAGTAGGAAAAGCTCTGGCCGGGATGCTCAGCCCTGTAACTTCCAGACCCGGCTGCTTTCTCAGATCAGGGATGAAAAATGCTCTGGTCATCAGCAGCCTCTAGTGGGGAGAGGTGGGCAGCCGGGGTCTGGCCAGACCTCAGAGATGCAGCCAGCCCACCCTGGCTGTCCCCACCAGTTCAGAAAGGGATGGCATGACAAAGTCCAAATGTCATGGCATGAGGGACCCAAACCATCGTGGCCTCATTGGGATAACTGCCATGTGAGACTGCTCATCCCCTGGGTGCTGGTTCCAGGCTAAATAGGGACAACCAACTGCAGCCCCTCCCACTGAATCCCAACTCAGAGCTCATACAAATCACTGCATGAAGCAAAACTCATAAAAAGGACAACTGAGACATCCCCCTCCTTCCTGGGCAGTTCACTGAGAGACACCTCCGGGCTAATAGTAGGCACGCCCACCCGCTTCCCAAATCACACCTCAGCTCCCACAGCATCAATCGCAGCATCCAGCATGGCAAAGAGCCAATTACGACCCTAAACTTCCAGCCACCACGGCCTCGAGTCTCTTCCTGCAGCTGTGAACACAAAGGTGAAACACTACTCAGCAGAGAGAGAACAATTCCTGCCCTCCGGGGCAGGGACCACCTGCAGCCTGCCTTGCCCTCTGGCAATAGCTGGGGAGGGAACTCAGAAAAACCTTGCTATACATTAAACCAGTGACATAACTTCAGCGTGCCCTGCTCGGAGAACAGCTGATGTTTTGCGTTCCCTTTGAGAGATCCTCTCCCCGCCATCGGCTCCGAAAGGACCATGCCAGCCTCGGGGGACGCGTCGTGCGGAGCAGTGCGGCTGCAGGCAATTCCAGCAGCTGCCAGGCTGTGCGTCGGGAAGAGGGAGCCTCATCCCAGCAGCACCGCTGCAGATGAGAAGGCACTTTCTCTCCTCAGCAGGTTTCAAGCCCTCTCAGAAAGGCCTGAAGTTTCTCCTAAGCACAAGGAAAAGCAAAGTGAAGGGACAGGGGAGCCCCACATCCACAGAACACATTGAGGACAACCATGGGAAGCAGTTGGATGCACAGATCAACTTTTTGCTGCTGCTGACTTGCTGTTATGATCACCACAGGCAGAAGCGGCATGTGCCCCACTTTGTGAGAGAAACCGAGGGGCTGCCAGCGCCATAAGCTGGAGGAGACCCACATCTACACAGGCCCCGAAACTGGGAGAGAACTGTACTCCTAGGGGGATGCAAATTGCTCCACAAGTTTCAGCTGCCTTCTCTCAGAGACAGGCATGGTGCAGCTGCACCACCACAGGCAAGTGGGCACGAGCAGAGCAATGGCTCAGAGGACGGATTAAGCCAAACATGGAACCTTGGTCCCATGTCACCCCAATTCAGTGCAAGTTACTCCCACAGACTAACCAGGTTACTCTGGCAGAAGAAGGGCACAGAAGAGACCTGACTGGCTCTCTTCTACAGCTACATCTATGCCTTCACTAAGCCTTAGGAAGGGAGCACAGGGATAGGAACGTTCTGCGATACACCTTGCAAGAACCCAACTTGCTCCTGCGCCCCAGGGTGACTTCTCTCCCACGAGGCAGCAGAGATTCCCTGCACCACCAGCCTTTCCCATGCCAGCCTTTTGCTCTGGCTCAGTTGTTCCTGCTGCCTGGCAGTGGCAGAGTGCACGTGACATGTCACAGTGCCGGGGGCCGAGGGTGCACCCCAAAACTCGGCCCTGCGCACCTCACACAGCCTGACCTCATGCAGGGCACGTGTGACCATCATCAGCCCCTGACACTGTCCGACCCCTGGCTGAGCCTCACAGCCCCACCACAGCCCCTCCTGCTCACACAAACCGCAGAGCAAATGTTGGTTTTCCCTATGCGGAAGCCTCGCCGTAAGTCAATCCTCGGGCGAGGAGGCGGCTGCCGGCAGCGTTGAGCCAAGGCACACCCCTCCATTGCAACACAGCCCTAAAGATAGTCACTGTCCCCCGCTGTCCCCTGCCACCCCGACAGCCGCTCGGACCCCGCCAGGGAGCCGGGAAGGCAGACGCCACCGGCACAGCCAACGGCACGGACTAACGAGCAGGTTCACCAGCCTCTCCTCCCACCACAACTGCAGGAGGGCGAAATTCAGGAAAGGAAGAGATTGCAGGAACCGCCGGGCACGCCGCACACGCCTCTGGTTGCAACATCAACGCCAAGTGTCCCCGTAGACGAGGGGACGTGAAGACATCGACCCCCCATGCGCGTGGGGAAGTCGATGGGAGGGTTCAGCGCGGCACCGACCGGCGCCGGGACGGGGACGGACGGCAGGAGCAGCCCCCGCCGCCGCAGCTCGGCCACTGCCGCCGTCTTTGGAACCGTCCTGGCGGGCGCAGACGGGGCCTCGGGGAGAGGGGAGAAACCGCGGCCGCCCCGAAGCCACAGGCTGAGCTGCTGCACCTCGGGCACAGCCCCAGCAACACCGAATGCTCCAAGAACCAGAGCTGGACCCAAATGCCAAAGCGGGAGCTGCCACCTCCCAGAAAGGGACACCAGTGCTGCCGCCGTGACTGTGGGGTTCAGGGGGGACCCCACGCCCCGAGGCTGCT
>VZTJ01004897.1:249950-279634 GCA_013397795.1 Orthonyx spaldingii
CCCCCCCGCCCGCTCACCGGGACCGCCACTCCGCTCCGCGTTGCCTTCACCTGCGCCGCCGGCCCCGCCCCTCGACGTCACCGCGCGGGCTCCGCCCCCTCGGGCCCGCCTCTGGCTGCGCCCCCGCCCACCAGCGCGCGAGAGGGCGGGGCCAGCGCGCGCCGCTGCAGTGGGCGGGGCCCGCGGGTGATGGGCGGGGGCGGGGCCAGGAGATTCCACCCAGCGCCCCTGTGGCGTCACAGGCCCATATAAGGAGAAGGTGCCGGTTTCCCCCGCGCCATGGCAGAGCCCCAAATCCCCCCAAAACCGGCAGAATCAGGGCTTTTGTAGATTTTTTTGCTCATTTTCACCCTTTTACTAAGTTTTCTTAGGGAAAACTCCGTCGCTGCTGGGGACTGGAGGAGCCGGGGGCGTCTCCGTCCTGAGCCCACCGCAGAAGGCTGCGGCGTGGCCAGAGCCGATAAAGGGCGTCGGGGTCACTGAAGTGCCCCCAAACCCGACCCCATCCCTGGGGCCACGCCCGGGTTATCGGGGCCGCGCAGGCGGCGGCTGAGGAGATAAGGGGGAACAGGGCGTTCCCGAGGACGGGGATGGAGGTGGCGGCGGGATGGAATTAGGCCCCAGCACCAATAGCCTCGCTGCCGTCTCCGCTGTCCTGGCGGTGGTGGCCCTGCGGTGGCACTGGGTGCCGGGACTGGGCTGGAGTAGGCGGGTCGCGCTCAGCAGCCGGGTTCTCCCAGCAGCCCAGAGGCTCTGCACGCCCCGGCACCCTGCCCTGGGGACGGGGTGTCCCCATGTGGAGGTGCCTGATGCCATCTAATGGTCACCGCCCTGGGGACACTGGCGAGGACTGGCACTGTGTGTCGCCCGCTGGCTCTCCCAGGGCCTTTGCAGCCCGCAGAGATCCACGGGCCGGATCCTGCCCCGAGCTCAGAACCTCAACACCCCGAAACTCAAGCGTGACAGGGTTTTTTTCCCCGTCACCTGCCCCTCCCTAGGAGCATTAAGCCTTCTCCTGGGAAGATGGTTTGGGTCAGGAAGTGCCTCTCGCCCCTGCCACGCTGCTGGGATGGGAGAGGGGGGAGTCCCTGGCTAATGTGATGAAAGGGGGATGAATCCATAAGCTGTTAAGCCACTGCAAAGCCCCTCGCGTTCTGGCCCCGTTATTGCCGTCTCCTGCTCACATCTGCTCCCGGGGTTATTTTTAATCGGGTATTAAGGACTTGTGGGTCCTTCAGCAGGCGGAGGGGGGCTCTGCTTGTCCCCCCTCCAAGCAGTGGAGGGAGGAGCTGTGTTTTGTGGGCTGCAGAGGTGCCTGTGAAACACTAATATCAATCCTGCTGCTATCTGGGAAGGGGAAAAGAACCTCCTGTCACCCCCTCCTCTCCAGCACCTAAGCCATCAACTCTCCAGAGGGTCCCAACACTGGTCCCAACAGGCTGGTAGCACTGGGTAAAGGTCAGAGGGGGAACCAGGCAGGAGCCTCACACAAAGGGATGAGTTCAGAGATATAAAAAATAAAGAGATATTTATTAGCGTTAAGTGCAATCTCAGCACATTTTGATGCTCACCAGCCATATGAACGGCAGGAAAGAAGCTCAGAGGGTGGAAACAGCTTGAGCAGGGCTGTGCCAAAAGGATACTGGGACTGTACAAAGGCTTTAAAAACAGTAACAACATCAGATAAATTATTTACAGTTCAAATCAATTACAGGAGGCTGAAGGCTCATGAGCTGCTGCAGGCTGAGAGAAAGAAGGGGGCTGGGATGGGACATGGGCCCTGAGCTGTGTGTCAGCAGAGTCTGGAAGTTCAGGGCAGCAGCTGGGGCAGCTGGGGCTCTCCCCTCTCAACTTGTTGGGAAAACCAGTGGGACCATTGGTATGAACAGTGCTGCTGTGGAAGGCACAGCCCCTTACAGAGGGGGAAGAGACTGCACTGTTCCAGGATACAGCCATGAAAGCACTGCAGGGCCCTCCTGAACACCTCGGATCTGGCAAGACAGGGCTATTGCTGCTCAGTCTTGACGTGGTCTCCAATCATCTGACGGTGATATGTGGCCAGGAAGATGTAATTGTCTCGGGGGCAGTCGTAGTGGCAGGAGCACATCTTGATGAACATCATCTTCCTCTGAAAGAAGTCCCCCTCGGGGCAGCGGAACTCCACGTCCACAGTGCTGGTCAGGAACAGGGTGCAGCAGCGCCCGTCTGAGCAGCTGCCGCAGAACCGGGGCCGGTAGGAGCGGGTGCTGGTGCATCCTGAAAACTCAAAGTGGAGGCTCTGGCATGGCTTTGGGGTCCGTACACACTTCTTCCCCTTCTGGGAAGAGAGCAGATGGATTAACATGGACACAACAGGAAAGATGCACTGAGGCCTGTGCTCTGACCCCTTTGCTGAGCAATGGGACATAGGAAGTGGAAGCACCAAGCAAGCCCTGTAAGCCAGGATCATTCCCAAGGCTGTCCCTGGCTTTTGGGGTGCTGTGTCCCCTCTCCTCCAGCACCGTACCTTGGTTTTCTCCATGGAGAAGTCACAGGGCCAGACCATGCAGAGACGGGTCTCCTTCTCCAGGCAGCACTGGGGGTTGTCGTTGGTCACACGGGTGGAGATGCCCATTCCGCAGCTCCAGGAGCACGCGCTCCACTCCGTAGTCTGCACCAGGCAGTTCTCCTGCAGGTTGTTCAGCTCCAGCTTGTGAGCTGGATCCTTCCTGAAAACTGAGCCATGAGGAAGAGACACAAGGCAAGGCTCAGGGCTTTGGACAAAGCGTGGCAGCTCCATGGCTGCTCCCAACTCAGTCCAACACTTCAGGAACAGCAGCAAAGGTCTGGCTCATCCCATGAGATGCTTGGCCTCTCAGCAGGAAGGGAATGCAGGTGAGCAGGGGCCATTTCCTACACAGCCCAGCTCTAGCCAGGTCTGCTGTGACACTTTGGGGCACAGACGCCTTCCCATAGCACCACTGAGGTTTCACCTTGTATTGGGTTTGGCTGAGCTGGAGTTGATGTTCCCAGGGCAGCCGTCCCGGTGCTGTGCTCTGCAGTGGGAGCTGGAAAGGTGTTGATAACACACCAGAGGTTTTGGCTACTGCTGGGCAGGGCTGGCACAGCATCAGTGCTGTCTCTCCAGCATTCCCCTCCGATTGAGGGGCTGGGAGTGGGCAAGATCCTGGGAGTGGAAGCAGCCAAAACAGCTGACCCAAATTCACCAAAGGGATATTTCAGACTGTATGATGTCAGCTCAGATATAAAAGCTAAGCAAAGGAGGAGGAAGGGGTGTGGTGGCATTCTCTATTTATGTTTGCCTTCTGGTGCAACTGCTCCATGTGCTGAAGCCCTGCTTCCCAGGAAGTGGCTGGATACCACTTGATGATGGGAAGTAAAGAATAAACCTATTTTTTTTCTCTTTGCTTGTGCATTTGCAAACTTTCACTTTTGCTTTAGTAAACTGTCTTATCTCAACCTACAAGTCACTTTCCATTTATTTTCTGCCCCCTGTCCAGCTGGGAAGGGGAGAGCTAGAAGATAGGATAGCTGGGTGGGCTGGAGCTGGTGTCCAGTTCTAGAGCCCAACACTTGATATCCATCCCCACCATGATGATGCACAAAGCCACCACCAGCTCCAAACCAGTCAGTGACCCAATCCACTCCTGTTCCCCAGCAAACAGCTCCTGGCCCCATCCCATGTGCCCCACTGACCTGCCATGGCCGTTCCAAAGCGGTTCTCCTCGCTGCCCTCCTCACACACCCACTCCTCACAGCGCTTGTGGAACTTCACCCTCCGGGGGTTGGGGCACTCTGGGGATGGCAGGTGCAGGTCGTCGGAGCAGAGTGGGATGCAGCCGATGGCCCCATCCATGCAGATGCACTGCAGCTTGCACGTGGGCTGGAAGCTCTCTCCATTGAGGTAGATCTTGCCCAGCAGGTCACATGTCGCGCTCTCATGAGCTGGGGGGAGGAAGAGGAGGGAGGAGGAGGAAGGAGGAGGGAGGAGGAGGGAGGAGGAGGGAGCAGATGGCTGAAGCTCTGCCTTGGGGACACAGAGCTCCTGAGGAGGGATAGAACCCACCCTCCCTTGCTCTGCCATCCCAGTGCTGGATGTTTCATATTTGCCTCCCTGAACCCAAGGTTCCTAGTTTTTCAGAAGTGCTGGTCCTCCCAAAATTCTCTAGAAAAATTTCTTCTTCACTTGGATGAGCTACTAAGTGTGATTTTTTCTTTGGAGCCTGTAAAGAGCCTGTTTGCCTGTCAGAGTTCTTCCCAGCCAGCTCAGAGTGACCGGTCAGTGGTGCTGTGCAAGACACATTTCTGACGTGGCACGTGAGCGTGGCTTTGCTCCTCAATACTCCCGGGATACCAAAAGGCAACGTTCTCCTAAGAACAGCTGGTTCCCCCATGGCAAATGGTACCTACAAAGGAAAACGACACTTTGGGTTGGTGACCTTTTTGGCCCCTCTGTGATGCATAAATCTCTTCCTCCTTCCAGCCCCAATTTTTTCTAGTTCTCTCCCTTCTGATCTCTGTACCTCTTATCTCCAGACCTCCTACCAGTCTCTCCCTCCTTCCCAATAAGACTTAAATGGACAAAAAAAGGGAAACTCAACAATATCTGACACAGAGCAGCAATCTTTACTCTGCAGGCGCGACAATGCTCCCAAGTTCTTACGACTGCATTAGCCAGAACTTTCCCAGTGAAAGTTTTCCAGCAGAAATCTCTTACCTGCTTAAGATCAGGAATGCTTTCAAGAAGAACCAACTGAACCATTTCAATTTGATATGAAAGATTTCCTTTATGCTCAACCAAAATACTCATAGGACAGTATCCACAGAGAGAAGTGTTTTGCTTTGGTAATTATTTTAGACACTATCAAGATCAAGATGAAATATTTTGATAGAATGGAAAGGAAAAGTTTTGACACAGCCAAATGAGGATTCGAAATAAGTCATAGAAAGTTTTGAGATTTTTTTTTAATATTGATATATATATTTAAAGTATTTTTTTTCTCTCAGCCTGAAATAAAATGTTGAAATCTCAGAGTTGTTCACAGGACAGAAATCGTGATTTTGAACAGTTTTCAGCAGCTGCTGCTTTCAGCAAACCTGAACTGTAAAACAAAAACCTTTAAAAAAATCCATGCAAACCTCCATAGAGAAGTTACCAAAAGGAAGGATTTTTGGCTGCTTTTGAAGGCTTCCCAGGAAACCTGATCTGTTTTCCCCTTAGTCCTGCTCACCCAGGGGATGCTGTTTCAGACAGAAAGTGTTTGAACCAAACAAGGAGTGAGAATCTTTTTCCATCCCATCCCCATCCCGTGAGGGGACACAAATCCTTCTGGACTGTTCATATTCAGACCTGCATCTCATCTTGCAACTCTTTTCAATGTCATTGGGATAAAAATACTCCTGTGCTCCAACCTAGACATGTCAAAATCCTCACTTTTTCCATCAAAGTGGAAGCCACCCATCCACCCTCCCTCTACACAACCATTCATACTTATTTTTAAACACTCCCTCTTTTTCAGCCTGAGCTCTCACCCATCCCGCTGAGCAGATCGTGCTGTTCCCTTTTCTCCCTCCCCTCCCAAGCAATAGCAGCCAGCTCCAGGGCTTGACTGTGTTTTCCAAACTCAATGGCTCTGTTGTGCCCTTTGTTGTACCCCATAGCAAATGGTACCTACAAAGGAAAACATGGGAAAGGGAGGCCTCCATGACCTCCCTTTCCCACAGATCTGAACCAATTAAGGCTCCAAAATGACAGTGCCCGTGGGGTGATCCATCTCTTTATTCCCTGGCTCTGCCTGGCACTAGCTGCCCCCAAAAGCCAAATCCAGCCAAGGGGACTTTTGCCCTTTTCCTCAGGGAATATGGCAGAGCTCAAGAAGCTGCTCCATAAGGCTTTACCAGCTCCTTGCACCCCTCTACCACCTGTAGGACCCCTACTTTAGAGTTACTACAGGATCCTCTCTACCTTTTTGATACTCTGAGGTCTCTGTAGGAAGAAAAGGATTCCTCTGAAATATGTGGAACGTGATAATATTACATAAACATAAATTAAGTTTCCCTCTGATGGTTCCCTTCCCATCTCTCACAATACAGCCTTTGGTCTGGTCCCAAATGAGACACTTTCTCTGTGATACCTAAGCACCTCAGCTCCTTTCTGCTTCCAGCACATCTGCTTACTTGGATAAATATAAGTCAAAACATTGATCTTTCCCTTCCTCTGATTCACTTCTCCAGCTTCCTTCATTGCCTCCAAAATCCCCCATCTTCCAACAGATCCACGTGGACATCATAAAAACGTCCCACAAGGATGTTATGGCCCAGATCCTCAGCCCACTTTAGAGATGTATCCTGGCCTGTGTTCACTGGCGTTTTTGCTGTGAAAAGCTTCATTTCTCATTTAAAATCAGGAAGGACAGCTGTGCCTGCAAGTCTGATTTCCTCCACAGCAGGATCTTGGACTATCACTCCAAAATGTTTGGATCAAACCTGGATATCATGGTGAGTACAGAGCACCTTTATTAGAAAGATGTCAAGGCTTCCTGGAGAGACTTTGAAATGGAGACTCCTGCACTCCAGAGGAAATTTTTCCTGTGATTTTGCTACCTTTCCTTCAGAAACACCTCATTCCCATTTGGAATGAGGCAGCATGCAGCTTACATCTGCTAGATGTTATCACACCTATGTTCACCTTATTAAGCTTCAAACCTCAGCTCTCAGGTGTCTCAATGCCTGCAGAAAGTACCAGGAGCTCACAAGGCTCCCAAAAATCCCCAAAACTGGGTGATGAAAATGAAACAACTTGTAAAAATTTCTTGAAGGAGCAAACACCTACAAGTTAGACTCATTTAGACAAGGGCCTGGAATGACAGAGGGCAGGGTTAGATGGGATATCGAGAATAAATTCTTCCCTGTGAAGTGATGAGGCCCTGGCACAGGCCCTGGTACAGCACAGAGAAGCTGTGGCTGTGCCTGGATCCCTAGAAGTGTCCAAGACCAGGTTGGACGGGGCTTGGAGCAACCTGGGACAGTAGAAGGTGTCCCTGCCCATGGCAGGGAGTGGCTCAAGAAGAGCTTTAAGACCCCTTCCAAGCTAAACCATTCCATGATACTCTGATTTTGTCTCAGGTTGGTGCTGGATCATTTCCTGAGACATCCAGTGCTGTGGCCAAACGTTTCCCTAAGTGCTCATACTAACTTGCCAAGTCTCAGGTCTTTCTGACTATTTTGAAAAGCTTGAATTTAAGAAAAAAAGGTCAGCTCCTGTCAGAGATGGGATAGAGAAGTCTTGTTTTTAAACAAAGACCAGGAGGTTGAGGAAATTCTTTATTTTCCTCTAGACCAAAATAGTTTCTGCTTGCTTTAGAAGGAGCTACTAAACAAAAAGAACAATCAAAAAGATTTTTCTTTTCTAGCTGAAAAGAGGCATCAGGAAAGAAAGCAGTTTCTCCATTTGCATTACCTGGCTCAGGAATTCTCATGTTCCACACAGACACAATGTGGTGAAGGAGCTGTTCAGCTCTTCCCACCCACAAGCTGCAGCCAGAAATACACTTTGCCTCTTGCATAGGAGCAGCCAAATGCAGAACACCCATCCCTGACACAAGACAGAGGGATTTGGGGTGGGATATTCCAAGGAAAAGTACTTCAGGTAAGAGACCAGATTGCTGATATTTACCCAAAGGGATAGAGGATGTCCCCTGAGGATGTCACAGGACACAGGAGAGCCCCACAGCCCCACTCGTGCCTGGCTGAAGCTGTGGGAAGCCAGCTGTGTGTGTGCCAGGGGATCTACTGTTCCCAGGGCTGGCACTGATCTCCCTCCATTACACTGGATGAAGCTCCAAGGAAATTCTGATGGGTGTTCTGGGAGGCACCACGGAAAAACCACACAAGGACAGAACATGCAGCTCTCACCTAAGCAGATCCCGCTGCCTCTGTGGATTTTGGAGAAGTTGCAGTAGAGTCCCTTGTGATGGGCACAGGGCCTGTGCAGGGAGCAGAGCTCGCCCAGCTGCCGAGCACACACCTTGCAGCAGCCACAGGCATCCCACATGTAGCTGGTACCCGCAGGGCACTGCAGAGCCTGGGACAAACACTGGCATGGGAATGCGCAGGCCTCTGGTTCTACCTGGAAGGCAAAAAGCCATGGAGAGAATGAATCTTCCGCAAGGCAGCCAGGCAGGGAGAGGAGAAACACAGCTTTGCTGCAAGCATAGACACCCCAGAGAGAGGGGTGTGTGCAGCTCCCAAGGACTCAACAGCACTCATGCTTTCCTCATCCCTATTTCATTTGGAGCTCAAGGGGAAAAAAGATGCCTCTGGGAAGCAGAGCCAAAACAAACAGGACAAGTGGTAGTTCAGAGTCCCCTGCACAGCTCACCCTCTGGTTCCCTGGAAGCAATAAAGCAGTAATTATTAACAGCAAGAAATTCCAGCTTTTACACAGGAAAAGCATCAAAGCCTCTGCAGCAGCGTCAAACCCAGGAAGACATCAGGAAGCTGGAAAAGTGATGTGCACAGCAACAGGACTTGCCCAAAGCCAGCAGCTGAAAACCAACCCAGAATCTCCTGAGCCGCATTTTGTCCACTGCATCTCACACTTTCTTCCTTATTACATGTGCCCTTTCCTTTCCATTTCCCACGAAATACAGCATAACCAACCTTCCTTGGGACCTTGTGACTGCACAGATGTCCCCCTTTAGCAGCATTTCACTGGACAACCCTTGAAACCCACCCTTGGCTTTATGACACTTCAGACACTAAACAGAGACCAGGCTATGGCTGAAGGTGGGTTACCCACTCTGGAAAACCCAGATATGTCCAGTATCCCAGCCACTGAGTGTGTGCCATCCCTGTCCTGCATCAGCTCGGAGCAGGAGCACCAGACCAGCTTTGGCTGTGCCCAGATTTGAATAAGACATAACACCCTGATTGTGAACAGTGCAGAACGTGTGGTCTCTAGACATCCTCTGAAACCTCCCCAGAAACATCAGTGCCAACTCCAGCCTGTTGCTCCAACTCCAGCACTCCACTCCAGTGCCAACTTTTCTGTTCAGATCCTGCCCATCCAAATTGCCCTTTGCCCCACTCCATACACCACTCCGGACATGGCTCAGCTCCCACCCAGGGCTGACACAACCCTCACACATGGAAGATGCCACTAAAACACTCTGGGATGCTATGAGAGGGAAGCATCCAATGGGTCAGACCCCTCACAGCTCTGCTGTCACCCCAGAAGAGTGGCAGCCAAGCTGGGAATAGCCTTGAGGGCAGCAGGGAGGGGGATACACACCTGGAACAGGTCAAAAACATATCTTGTTATGGCTCTGTTTGCACTTGCCAGATCCCATCCAGCCCTGGCTTGTGAAACAGCTTCCTTGGATATTGTGCTTGTCACCAATCAGAGTATGAAAACTTTTCCAGCTGTTTTGACTGTTGCTCTGACTTTAGTTCATGTGGGGTCAGAAGGTGCCAATTTCTTTGTACAGCTGTGTCTCCAACACAGCACTTGTAGGACTGGGATTGGGCTAAACCTTCCCTCAAAGTCATGGAATATCCCAAGTTGGGAGGGACCCCAAGGATCACAGAGTCCAACCCCTGGCCCTACACAGACACCCCAGCAATCCCACCCTGTGCCTGAGAGCAGTGTCCAAACGCTCCTGGAGCTGAGGCAGCTTCGGGACCATGCCCATTCCCTGAGGAGCCCGGGCAGTGCCCAGCACCCTCTGGGGGAAGACCCTTTTCCTAATATTCATCTAAACCACTCCTGACACAGCTCCAGCCATTCACTCTGGTCGTCCCGAGGAGTGAGTCCTCCCAGAGTCTCCTCGCTCAGCAGGAATCAGCATAATTCTCGTGGATAACTCCTAGCACAAAGTATTTTGGAAACAAGCCTCTCCAGTCTGCAGCCCAGATGTTCCCAACCGACTGTCCTGGAGCCACTCACCAGGAGCTGGCATGTCCCAGGAATCGATTCCTGACTGCTGAAGTGCATTAGAAGAACTAAAAATACAGAAATCTTCCCTACTTTTTTCCATGTAGGCAGCTGTTGGAGCTGCCAAGGAACATGTTATTCAGCCCCAGATGAGTTGGGGGGGCGGGGGGTGGTACGTGAGATCATACAAGAGACAAAACATTCCTAACATGGGATCTATATTAAGATGCAATCCATGCACTTAAGAAAAAATAATGGTAACAAGCATTTTCCAATGCAGCGTCAGCCATAGGCCACAGAAAGAAACACTCTCAAAATAGCTCTCCCGTTGAAATCCAAACCAAAACAAGCTCTCTTGGGATAACAGAATGCAACAGCTGAGCTTTAAACCCAGCTGAGTTGTCCCATCCCTGGAACTGTCCAAGACCAGTTTAGACAGGGCTTGGAGCAACCTGGTCTAGTGGACAGTGTCCCTGCCCACAACAGGGGGATGTAACTGGATGGTCTTCAAGATCCCTTCCAGCCCAAGCCATTCCATGATTCTATAATTCTGTGTGTTTTCTTTCCCACCCTCATTAATCATTGCTGGCATTAGTTATTTCCTTAATAACTCAACCACACAAACCAGCCCACCTGGTTTTACCTTCTGTTCACAGCAGCTTCACTTCCTCATTGTATCGCAGTGACTTTTCAGCAGGAGAACATCTGGATTCAGATCTCTGGTGTATCAGAGACCAGCTGGGTGACCCTACACCCACCTAGGCAGTGCCTCAGCTCCTCCAGCCATCAGCTCAAAAGCCCAATTCATCATGATTTTCAGGACCCTTCTAAATACTCCCAACATGCTCCCACCAGTCAGCTCAGATGTGTCTCCCTCCATTGCCCAGGAGGTGTCGGGGCTCCTGTTTGCTGGTTTTATTGCTAAGCAAAGTCAGCCCAAGCTATTTATAACTCCTGCTGCTCTCTTAGGCCTGGTAGAGGAGAGAATGAGCTGGAATGGGGTTTGGCTTGCACACACCCAACAGCCAGAGCACTGAAAAACTGCCTGGCCAGGGAGCCTCTCAAGTTGGGAACAGCTGGGAGAAAGTCAATGTTTAACCAACTTCCTTGCACCCTCAATTACTGAATTTTCCTTCAGAGAGGCTGAATAGTGGATTATATTGGTTTTTACATGGAACACCCTCCACCCTGCATTCTTTCCAAGGGCTGCTTCTGGTTCTTCTGCTCAAAGAACTGCCCTAAAACTACCCTGAAGTACTCCCCAAACTGTTCCCAAGAACTGCCAGGTTTGGAATTCAGGGCTTTGTTGCAGACCTCAAGGTAACACAAAGCCCAACACTTCCACATAACCTGCCACTGACCTGGGTCCACAGGGATTCAACTCAGAGAATATTTCATTTTCTTCCCTCTGCAGAAAGGGCTGCCCCAAAACTCACCTCTGCCTTCCCTGGGCATACTCCTGACTTCAAGCTCACTACAACCTTGACCTGGCTTCTGTTGAGATTGGCAGAGCATTTCTGTGAACTCTGAGAGCACCAGAATAGAACCAGTGTCAGAGATCAAGGCCATGGATTTAAGAAAGTTCTAAAGCCTGGAATGTTGGCTCTCCCTGCTCCTGGCTTTGCTGACAGCTCTTGCATCCGTCACAAACACTGTGTGTCAAGCTGTGGGACTCCCAGGACCCCTGAGTGATGGCCAAGCCACCCCAGAAGTGCTAACACTCAGACCAGAGGATTCCCCTCCTCTGCTCCATTGTGTTCTCCACCTCTGATTCCCCAGAACCATCTGCTCAGCTGACAAGCCAGAACAAGCTCCCTCCGAACTGCCAGCACCAAACTCAGTTACCTGCAGGTAAGAAAAAGTGAGAATGTTCTTCCTGTTTCATACTTACATAAAACCTCTTTTCCTGCACTCTCAGGAGGGCACAAGTGCTGCGACATGAGCGCCCACCACTGCAGCAGGTCCATGGCACCATCAGGATTTCTCATTCCTGACCAATGTCCACAGGAGCCTAGGAAACAAGCTAAGGGAGCCAAACCAAAGAGGATGGTTTAAAATGTGTTTGGGCTCATGACTGCTGCACTCAGAGAGCAGGGAGAGGTGAGTTTTGAGCTGAGCTGTTTGCAAAGAGCTTTGGGAGCTAGGGGTTAATGCTCCAAGGTAGAGGTGATAAATACCCAGGTGGTTCTTTTAGTGCTCCAAGACTAAGCAGCCAAAACACAGCTATTCATCCTTCAAACGCCAAATTACTGTGGATAACTCCTGCTCTCTCTCCATCACAGGCTCTCAAGGAGCCTTCCTAAGGCTGCTGAAGCACTTGGTACAACAGCTCCTTTGGAGAGACAAGAACCAGTGACCCCCTTCACAGACAGAGCAGGGGATACAGGGACCTGCCCAGGCTGAGCCTAAACATAATTCCCAGTAATCCTGGAGCTACTCCCACCTCTGAGTTTAGGTGACAACATAGTTCAGGGTGCCAAGCCCTCCAAAAGGAGAAGGAATGCATCTCCAGCCAGACTGCCTGGAGTGCCGAACTGCAGAGCAGTTTCACAACACAGGAGGCAGATTCAGGAGTAACAGCTCTCATTTCTTGCCTCAATCCACAAAGCATCACAGAATCATTAAGGTTGGAAAAGACGTCTAACGTCATTGAATCCAATCTAATGTTCAAAGGAAGACAAAACTTACATTTCCGAGGCATTTGGCAGGTCTAGGGAAAATTACCTGTCTCAGAGTGGTAACCGAGGGTCACAGTGGTGGGATTGACTGTTACTGTTTATATGAGCCACATGGTGCTGCCAGAGCTGAGCCAGAGCAAGAACCAAGACACCCACCCCAAATGGCAGCAGTTTCCCTTAGATCGCAGCCCAGGACACGTTCTTGGCAGGAAAGGGGCTGGCACACACTGAGTGCTGCCAGGAGCAATCCAACAGACCTCGCCAACTAGGAGCTGAGTGCCTCTCTCGGCACAAGCCCTGCAAGGGACCCTGTGAACCAAATTTCACTGATCCAAAAGGCACTTACAGCAATTTAATGATGGCAGTAACATTCCTGATACTGCTGGCAAGAGAACAGCACACAAATGTTCTAAGAGGAATCAGCTGCTCTCTCAAGCACTTGTATTAACAGGAAAACAGGCACAAATCCTGCTCTGGAGAGGCTGCAGTCTAATTTTCCTTTCAGGACCACTGCTTTTGGGAGCACATGGGTGGATTCAGTGACAGCTGGGGAAGGATGATGATGGTAAGGAATTGGGATACGAGAGTGTTCCTCTTTGCAATGACGTAAACTCACTGACTTCCCCTCTCTCTGTTCTCTTCTTCTGCTTCTAGACCAGAGCCGATTTGTGGCTTCCAGGGGTGGGAGGAAACAAAATCCATTGCCGTCTGCCAGGAGCTCTGGGGTCCGTGGACGACACACGTTGCATGGGGCAGCTCCCAGCGTGGTTTAGTTACACAGCACGTTTGCATCGCTCTGCTCCCAGCCAAGCTTCCCTTGGAAACTCGAGAGCAGGTGGCAGCCGGGAAGAGTCTCTCAGCCCAAAGCCCTCGCATGCATCGAACCAAGAAGATGCAGTGCCCAGGCAGAGCTGCTGCAGGGCCGTACGTACCCAGCCACAGGCGAGGAGGAGCAGGAACAGGGTCCAGGTCACTGTCCCCAAGTTGCCAAGCATTCCGAGTACCGGGAATGGCAGGGATCCAGGCTGCCGGCTACTCCCACCCGCTCTTTCAGAGTTTCCCGTCTGTTTGGAGCAAGTTGTACATCAGCTTCTCCTTAAATATTCTCTGGAAGGGGCAGGCCCCGCGCTGAGTGACAGGCTGGAACGGAGCCCAAAAGGCTGCAACAAAAAAATGCCCAAATTCCAGGGAACACGAGTGGATTCCTGCGGCTCCGGCGGTTACGGAGCTGTCACTGCTGCCTGCAGCTTCATTACTTTCCAAGTGGGTAAATCAAACCCCAGTAAAAGCAGGATTATTATTTTTTAATTTTTCCTCTTTCTACCCCCCAGAGTATGAAGCCTGGCACAGCTTTCCTGACACAGGAAAAGCTTTCCCTACCTACAGCAGTTCCTTTTCAGTTGCAAGAGCTGAGGAGTGATTAAACAGAGATTTGTGATGTTCAGAGTCTGAGCAGGAGGGAGGGATGGGTAGTTCGGTGCTGTCAGGTACCAAGTCTGGCCGTGCATCACCTGTCAGCTCCAGGGAATGAAAGTTTCATGATTAGAACTCCTGCGTGAAGAGCTGAGTGTTTTACAAGGCAATGAAAAGCTCCTGGATTAAAGTTTTTTATAAAGGACAGCAGTTCCCCAGAGTGCTTTGGGTCGGATGAAGAATCTCAGACATCTTTATCTCAGGTCATGATCCTTTCTGTTTGCTGCTGAAACACGGCAGACCTTTAGAACATGAAAGAGTTGTTTTGTGTGTTAAAGAGTCATTTTGTTTATTCCCGAAGAGCAAGCAGAACACTGCCATGGAAGGAGTGCAGCAGAGGGCACTGTTAGTCCTCACTAGCTAGAGTGGGACAGAGCAGCTGGGTACCGCACAGGAGCCTCTGTACACATGAAGCGATTTGAGAAAGATGGAGCCTTTCCTTAGGGTCAGGGAGCTTCCCCGGAGAGAAGTGATGCAAGGGATAGTACCTTCTTTGGTCCAGTACAAAGCCGGGGCAGGAGGCCAGGCACTGTGCAGGGCAGCCTCAGCATATCCCCATCCCAGCTGAATGCTGGGAAACAAGACAGAAAATGAAAAAAACCACAGGGAGTGTGTAGTGGGTTATTTAAATTCAGCCCCCTTCCTTCCTGCCTCCAAGGCAGGGCAGTTTAGCTGGGAATCAAGCCCTGCAATTCATCCAGGTCCTTTCAGGTCCCTGTGCAACACCAGATCAGCCTCCACATTCCGTGTGTCCACTATTGGAAAAAGACTCTTAACTAATTAGCAATTGGAAAGCACTTGTGATTTGGGGCTGGAGAGCCTTAGAACAGTGTAAACCACCCCTGACCCACCTTCTTCTCCTCTTCCAGGAGATAAGGGATTTCACAATCACTTCCATGACAGCCACCTCTGCTCGTGGCACACCAGAGGATTATGTCTGCACAGAAAAGATTTCATGTTCTGGAGGTGGCATAAACATCCACTGCCCTCAGGCAGTTCAGGGTTCCAGGCAGTCTGGCTGGAGATGCATTCCTTCTCCTTTTGGAGGGCTTGGCACCCTGAACTATGTTGTCACCTAAAATTAGCTGCCCACATTTCCAAGGACATTCTCCTGCTGCTTGTAAATAAGGGATAAAGTGCTGCACCCTTCTGGTCTCATTTTCTCACATGGCAAGAATATAAACCCCAGCTGAATTCTGACCCTCCAGGGCATACGAAGATGGGAAGATTGCATACTTGTGGTTTTTTGAAAGGACAGCGTGTAATGTGTGGCTCAACCCATTCCTCCTTCTCCAAAAATAAGACATCCCCGTTTGTCCAAGACATCCCCGTTTGTCCAGTGATAGGACAAGGCAGAATGGCTTTGAGCTGTAAGAGGGCAGGATTAGATTAGATGTTAGGGAGAAATCCTTCTCTGTGAGGGCGGTGAGGCCGTGGCACAGGTTGCCCAGAGAAGCTGTGGCTGCCCCTGGATTCTTGGAAGTGTCCAAGGCCAGACTGGATGGGGCTTGGAGCAACCTGGGACAGTGGAAGGTGTCCCTGCCCATGGCAGGGGTGGCACTGAATGGGCTTTAAGGTCCCTTCCAAGCCAAACCATTCCATGATTCTCTGATTCTATAAGATACAGAAGCTGCACCTCAAACTGTGACCTTCCAAATTCTGCTTTAACGTAAACCTGCTGTGTGACCTCAGATGAATGGTTCAGCCAAAATCCCTTACTTACTTACTCACCTGTCAGGAGTTCCGTGGGGAATATTTAGCACTAAGCCAGCATTATGATGGCTGATTAAGTTTTCAACCTACAACAAAAGTAAAGAATAATTCAATTATAAAACACCCCTTCCAAGCTGCTCATCATCACCCACCTGAATGCTTCCACCTTCCCAGGGCAGTAAAACATACCGAGTTCAGTCCTATTCATCCTTCAAGCCACCTCTTGGATTATAGGAGCAGGATGTGAAGAAGCATCAGTTGGAGATCCCTTGATTTTGGGAGCTCATTCCACCCACGGTCCAAAATTTTCTTAGGCACTGGGACAACCAAAACTACCCCTCATGCTAGAGCTGAGCTGCTAACCCCGCTGGACGTGCCAAGAGATAAAAGACGAACATGATGGTTAAGTGACTCAGAATGATCAAAGGCAGGAAACGCCCAAGTTAGCACCAATTTTTATCTCTTCCTTTTGCCTGAGCTGCCTCAAGTGAAGGGATAAAGATGTCAACCCTGCTTAAAATCTCCCCTAAGCAAAGAATAGTAGGTGTTTAATACACCTTGTTACATTCTTCTGGGTTCAATCACTGTGCCCAACCGGCAGCTTCCCTGGATTTATAGTAATTAAAAAAGCAGACATTTAAATAATTGCTAAAAATCATGTCAGGCCAAAGAATAAAATGAAGGCAAGCACACACACAGTTTTTTTGACTCAGTAGGATCTCTTCCCATGGCACTCTGTCTGCAGAAGCCAAAATAAAAAGTTGCTACAAGCAGCATGGTACAGGGAATTGTGCTCACCCAGTCCTCAGTGACTTCAGAACTGTCCCCTGTCCCAAAGCTGCTTGGCTACCCCCAGGACACACAATGGTGGCCTCTGGAGCCTTGCAGCAGGTTTGTGTTCTCACAGCTGGTCAGTCCTAGCAAAGTTACCTCTGGAGTGGATGAGAGGCCCTCACTCCCATTTGGGACTCCTTCAATTCAATGATACCAAATTCTTTTAATCTGATGACACCAAACATAAACTTGGTCCAGCATAGATGGTGAGATCCATCCAGCTCAATGGTCAGAAGCAGAGCAGTTCCATTTCCTTGGTCATTACCCAACCACTGCTGCCTGCTTGATGCATCCTGCTCCCACACTCAGGATGGTCACAAGTGCCAGATCCAGGGCCATGGAAGAGCCCTTTCCCTGCTTTTTTTCCAGTCTGAGGATTGTAGTGGTTTGAGTTTGTTCACTTGAGTTTTTTGGTTAAATGTTAGCACACTTACTAGATTTTATTTAATTTTGCTGTGAGATAAGGATTAGGAGTAGGTAAAGCAGGCTTAAACTTTAAAGAGTATAAAAAAAGTTTATTAACAGACTTAAAAGGAAGGAAAAAAACTTAAGAACTAGAACAAAACCGTTAGAACACTTTTGCTTTTTTTACTTTTCTATTTTTTAATGACAATATAAAAAAACAACACTTTGACTTTCAGTCAGTTTACTACTTTTAAATTAGTTTTTTTTCAGTTTATTTAAGGAGAGGAGTTTTTTTTTTGTTTTACCATGTTGATTTCTCTACAAGAAATACAGTTCTTATGGTTTTCAGCTTTACAACTAGCAGCCACCCAGGAGAAAAAGATTTTTGCTTGTTGTGGAACATCCCTCCCACACCAGTAGTTTTCCCACTGTTACTACGGTGAGTTATGACAGTTCATGAGGTGTTTTTTTTAAAAATGAATTGTTTTATTACTGCCGCAAAGAAATCCTTTTCTTTTATGACTGGCAATGTAAATTTTTTTTAACCATTCCCCGGGGCAAGGGATATGGATTACAGTTTCTTTTCTTTTTTGCTTAAATTTCTTATCAGGCTGCAATTACTTCAATATTTACTTATTTTTACACAGGTGTTTTGATTCACTGGCTGCACTGGCTGCAGGTAGAACGTCACATCCCCCCTTAAACTATTTCTCATATATTACAAAAATATTTTAATTTAGTTTTAATCATATTTTTATAAAAAAATTTTCAGTTTTTATTTTGTAGCACTCCTCATGCTCTTTCTTTTTAAGCTTCAGCTCTGTTTCTTTCACTAATTTTAAGTCTTTATACTGTGTTTTTATAAGTGTTCTCACTTTTTTTTTTATTTATACAAAAGTAAATTAGTTTCTACAAGTTTTATTTAAGTAACGAAAAAGTTAATTTTTTTCTCAAGCCTCTGCAACAGTCTCATAATTTTTCCCGAGTTGTTTAAAAAGTTTGAGCCAGGCTGCAAAAACAGTTAAAAGTCTTAATAGTCTCGCTCTGCGAAGCTGGCCCGGCCTAAGGAGAGCCGGCCTGGCCTCTGCCCGGCCCGGAGCAAGGGCCGGGCTCTGCGAAGTTGACCCGGCCTGGAAGGAACAGACCCGGCTCTGTCCGCTGTAGTTAAAATGTTTTGCCCAGCAGGCGGAGATCTCAGGCTGAGTCCTCTCCTACGTTCAGCTGCACTGCTGCAAACTCCCTTCCAAACCTCCCCCCCTCCCCGCTCTGAGGAGGGGAGGGGGGGGGAAAGGGCAAGGGCCCAGCCTTACTAGAGAGAGAAGCACAGGACTTGCTTCTCTGGTAGTAACAGGACAAAAAAAGAAAGGGGTTTTTTTTAGGTGTCTTTCTCTTAAATATGGTTTTTTCCCTGGAGGCGGAACAACTTTTAATTGGATTATACACTTATCAATACTTAAAACTAGTTGGTTACTGTCTCTGTTTCCCAGGAAGCAAGGTGCACTACTTCTTGCACCATAGGTCACTTGAAAGACTGACCCTTCCTAAGTAAACCCACGACAGGATACAGTACAATTCTTAAGTTGGACTGGGCCCTCTCACTTCTGCCCTGCTGGTACAAGGCTGCGGGACTCAAGTGCCACTGGTGGTTTCTCCATCTGTGGTTTATTACTTGTAACAGAACAAAATCCACCAATGTCTCTCAAGGCTGGGAAGGAGTTATGCCGGTCCATGTGCCTTGGGGCAAAACACACAAACAGCCCTGGATATTTTGGGGCTCAACATGGTTCCCAGAGAATTAACAGCTGAGAAGGGCTCTTCCAGACCCAAGCTTGAGGTCAAGTTCAGCACTAATTCAGCGTGTCTAGAGGGATATTTAGGGTCAGATTCATGCTGTCTAATTGATAGACAATTAATTAAGGCATCTCCATTTGTAGCCTAATCTCTCTAGGCTCCCTTTATTAAGTGGAGAAGGGCTGGAGTTCCTGAACAGCCTTCTGAGATCCCTGGCTCTGTTGTCCAAGTGCATCAGCTGTGGCACCACGTTAGTGGCTGTAAATTGTCAAAAGAAAGTGTCACACAAATGCAGCACCAGAGCTCAGCAAAGGCTCAATGCTTCACCCTGTCTAACTGGGTGCAAAGGCTTCCCTTCCCTATGGATGGAAAGGGCAAGAAAACAATCCCCTCCTCACTTTAGCACAGCCCTGGGATGAAATTCTGGTTGCAGGGAAACACCTTCTGGCTCCAGCAGAGCTGGGATTACCTCTGCCTAGTTTGTCTGATACACAGCCCTGAGAACACACTGCTGTGCCCACAGCATATACGATGTCAGGCAGGGGGCAAATTTTGTCCCTGGCTGTGGAGTTGACTTGTCAAATCCACAGTTATATTAGTTCTGGGAGGAACTATTGTATTTGAGGATTTATTGTGGCATTGAAGTTTATCAAGGGATGTGAAACTTGGGATGGGTGAGGTGGCTGCTGATGCCCTTATAAATATAATAAATATATAAAAACAGTCTTAACATCATAAGTTCAGAAAGGGCTGGTGCTCTGACAGAGATGACCAGCAAAAGCACATGTTCTAGGAAAAAATAAATGCCACTCTAGAGTTTGATTTTAGCAGGATGCAAAACTACGGTCTGCAGTACCAGAGTCACAGCCCAGAGTACCCAAGGCACCAAACCCCAGTTATCAAAGCATGGGATCCTCATTTCAGAACAGGTGAACAGTGACAAACTCAGCACTTCCAAGGACATCCGTGCAATAAGACTGCAATGTGACAGCAAGTGATCCCCTGAGACCCTTAACAACTGCAAAATTTGGATGTTTAGATACAAGTGCGACTCACCATCATGGTCAGGAGCATTTGTGCCAAGGCACAGGCTTGCACAGAACTGCAGGAGAACAAGCCCTGGGAGGAAACAGCTGCACCCACCTGTGAAACAGCTGCTTCCTCAGGTTTTTCCACTTCTTAACTTACTGAATGCTTAATTATCTCAAAACTGCAGGAAGGGAGGGCATGTTTAAGGTGGACTTGGACAAGATCATTTAAGGAGGCTCCCAGCACCACAGGGCTCCTCTGGAGCACAGCTCTGGTGTCTGTGACTACTCTGTGTCTCAGGGGATTTGGTCCTCAACACCTGCACGGGTGAGGCACAGCAGGATGTGCTGGAGGTAACATGACTTGGGAAAGAGAAGGGACTCAGGGAGATGTCTCCACTTATGGGTGCTGAAATAACATTAGAGGTTCTGCCTACAAGTGCTGCATTTTCTCATCTGATTTTATGGACAGTGGGATCTGCCACCTCCTGAAGAAGCTGCAGCTCTGCCACAAGGACCAGGAGTCTCATCTAGTGCCTGTGTCTACACAGCTCTACCTTAAATGGTGCAAGGGAGAATTCTCCTCTGAATCCCATCCCTTCAAGGACCTCTGGCATCACCTAAGCTCTCAGCCCTAAAATCCAGGACTCAGACAAAACAGCTCTGACATAGTTCTTTTCTAATTCACACCAGCTGCACATCTCAGGAGCCTCAATAGGCAGCAACAGGTCCCTGAGCTCTGCCAGCCTGAGAGGACCTGGAGGGATGGGCAGCCTCCCAGGACTTGTGTGTAGCTCTCATTAGGGGTTTGAGATTCCAGCAGGAGCCTGCTCACACCTTTCTCATTCAGGTTGTGGAATGATTCCAGCTCATTACATGGAATCAGTGAATAATGTAAGTTGAAAGGACCCTCGGGTCATCTGGTCCTCCTGCAGCCCAACCCATCCCTGAGGATAGAGAAGAGATTTCAGAGACCAGGTGAGATGACAGGTCAGTGGGGCCCCCAGCTCAGCCAGGCACTGCTCTGCCATCTTCTCCTGTACACAGGAATCTCAGCACAGGAATCCTTGATTAGCTTCCAGTCCCCCTATAACACAGGACTGGCACCTTTGGAGTGGCAGGGACTTCTCTCAGCTGAAAGGATTGTTAAACTTGGAATGTAACACAGACACCTCCAAAATCAGCTACAAACCTGCTGATTAAATAGCAGCATCTTCCTCCAAAGGGTTGTACAAACCGAGTTGCAAATCTTAAAAATAATTTGGGAGATGTTAAGTGTGAGACTTTCACTTGCCTGTTCTTAATTCTTTTTGTTGTCGTGGTTACAGACAGACATCTATGAGGTTGGTCTTTGGGGTTTTTTTTTTAAATTTGTTTCCATACTAATAGATATTTTTAAAGTTTCATGTCACAAATGTTTAAGAAAAGACAAGTCCCAAGCTCCATAAAGAGCCTTGTCATAGGAATGATGGGATTTTACACATATTAATAAGGAAATCATCTGTGGTTGGAGCCGTCATTGCCTTCAGACAGACCAAACTCACACAAGTCGAGTTTGAATCCTCCAGAGAGGACTCTCTTCCTACACAACTCCCCAGACTGGCTTCCCCAAAAACTTGTGTGGGGGTAGAAACCCCCTTGATATATTTAGACATGACAGTTTTATTATTAGTAGTGGAAAGTTATTACAAATGCTGCATTTTTTCCTACCATTTTATGTATAACAATGTTACTGTTACAAACCTGCTTAAAACACTTTAAGTTCAGAACCTCTATTTTCAGTACAGCTTTTGGCACACTATCTTTTAAATTCCCCATCACTGTAAAGCACCTACTGACAGACTACTCAAATGTTTACAGTTTGGGCCATTTGACTGCAGATACAAAATAATAGACATTTTCAAATCCATTTTCCAAAGCCTTAATCTATTATTTTTGCTGTTTTAAAGAAGTTATTTGAACTAATAATTTGCATCTCTATATTTTAAATTGTTTCTCTCTCAGAAGCATGATGTCATCTGGCACCAGAGGTGCACAAGATGGGTTTGAAGGCAGACTTTAGGTGAATAATAGTCACTTGAGTTTTTTCCCATCTGATTCCTGCAATATGGCCATGAATCAGGTAAAAGAAAAGCTGTAGCTTATTCCATTTCTTGTCCAGGCAAATAGCCCCAAATCACCTTTACTCGAATGCCTCTTCATGCTCAGTCATTTCACAATGTTCTCCCTGGTGTATTAGCCTGGAAGTTGATGACTTGCCTGGCAGAGAGACACAAGTCTGCAAGGTCAAGAAGCTTTGTTAAAAAAGAAAGTTTGGGGAATTTCCAGATTTTTACAAAGTTGAGCCCAAGGTGGCCTAACCTCACAAAATGAGATGGGGGAGATGAAAACTGTGGGGCTGGGCTCTGTTTCAAGGACATAAGGCAAAAAGGCTTTTCCTGTCAGGGCAGCTGTTGGTCAACTGGCACTCAGCCTTCAGAACCCACAGAAATGCTCCTGGCTCTGGCATTAATTGCTAGGGCTTTGTGTGTGTCCCCTGAAACATTCTGCCTGGACAGCACAGCTACTGGTTTAGCTGTAGTGGAAAAGCTGGTATTCTCCTGGCAGGATTTGGGCTTTCACCAGGGCATGGGAGGGAGGGTGAAAGCCTTTCTCCTGCCCTTTCCTTGCAGAATGGTGAGGCAGCCAGGATCTGTCCCTGCTATTCCAGTCCCAGGTAAGTGAAATAGTCATAAAAGTGTGTGTATGAGAGGGGAATGGATGTGAGGGAGGGTCGAGCCTCTACAGTGGTTGTATCATCCTTCCACATCCTTTACAGGAAGACATTCACTCCATAAATACCCTGGATTGTGGCTGGGCCCGGAGTTCACGCTGAGTTTAATAGACTGTGCTCAGCAAGTGTGGGGATGTGCACATGTGCTTTCTCTCCCTTTCCAGAGGGAAGCTGCTCTGCATTCTCCAGAGTCAGGGAGTTCTGTGGCTCTCCTGGGGCTACATCACCATTTCAAAACAATGCTGGTGTGTTTCAGGAGGAAGAGAAGGCAAAATCATCCATTATCAGGGAATCTGGAGTTTCTTCATGAGTGCTACAGGAACCTGAGGTCTGGAGAGATCTAAAAAATATGGATCAGAGGTAGGACCAGGGAGGGCCACACCAGTTTACACCAGGTGAACATCTGACCTCGATTCCCTTTTGGCACTCAGGGTGATTTTGGAAATAGTTCTTAGCATATGTCTGCACTGCAGACCCCTTGCTACCTCCAGCTCAGCACTTGATCTCAATTCCTTCTGGCAGCTGGGCTTGTTTTGATCAAGATCCTGCTCTGCCTGATGGCCCTGAACCGGCAGAGAAACTGCTGTCAGCATTCCCAAAGGTCAATCCTCTCACGTTAGAGCATCCTGCTCCTCCACATTCCCAACGGATACACATGGAGCTGCTGTGCCCATGGCAGGATGAATCCCCAGTTACACCACAACAGCAATTGTCCTTCTGCCATCCCTGTGGCATTAATCCACACACTCTCTCCAAGGGCTCCTTCTTTGTTTACAAACTAAAGAAACACAAATTCTTGCATTACTGGGAATTTCTGCTCAGCTGTGGGTCAAATTTTAAGAATCTTATGTTTTTCTTTCCAAGTAAGAAATGTTTGTTTTGCTGAAGAAAAAGGGAGTGAACCTGTTCCACTTGAATGGGTGTAAATCAGGAGAAATTCCACTGAATCCAAAAGGCCAGGAGGAGGGAAAACCCAGCATGAACAGTGTATACTGCCCATTTCTACAAGCATATGAAATCCACATTGCTCATTGCTTCTTTTACCCTCCACTACTTTTGTTCTTTTCCCACCCTTGTCCAGTCTCCCTGCTAGAAAGGATGTCATGACCAGGATGTCAGAGCAGTTATTACTGGATGTTTGGGTGTTTTAGTAAATCTGTGATGTTGTCCAGATGCTAAAGATCTGAGAAGGCTTCAGATAGTTGCCTCTGCTCTTGTTCACACATAAATTCCAAGTCACTCCACTTCCGTCACCAAACTCATGCCAGATGCAAGCAGAGGAACCAGATCAGCATCCAGTCTGGAGCTACTAAAAGCAAACTGACCATTGGCATTTCTTAGGGAAAGGTTCTTCCAGTGATTAATGATAGACAGACAAACAATGGAGGGGCCTTGGGACACATTTCTCTAAGACACAGCAATTTTCACTTAAGCAACTGAGAATTTTTTAGCCCAAAACAAGAGACAAACTTATTTACAGTGTTCAGTTTACCCAGTTTATTTGTTTTTCTCTTTAAGAAGAAACAGCTTTACTGGGAACGTGAATGGAATGATCCTGTTCACAACTTGGGCTTGACTTTGCCTGAACGAAAAGTCACTTGGGTTTAAGTCAACATGAGTAAGGCGAAAAGAATAGTTCCCACAGCCCCAGATCAGGAATTTAAGGATTCAGAATGTCCGTTAATACAACTGCTGTTGCTCTCAGGGGTTCCAGAAGTGCAGGCAGAGTCAGAGGGGCTTTTCAAAACCAGGATTAGGTGTGGCTTTGAGATCCACCTGATAACATGAGAGTTTTTGCTGTTGTGTACAGTAAAGTGTATCTGCATTTTACTTTTGTTTCAGTGGGCCAGTTGTAACCCTGGTGGGAGTTTGGGGTCTGATGAGCACTGGTGGGAAAAAGTCTTCCAGGCAAGGCCTTGTGATGCTCCGAAGGAAGGGCTGAGAAGTAGGTTTCCATGCAGAATGTTTGTCTTTGTGCACTCACCCAGCTTGTCACAACAGACAAGTGTTTGGCCAATGCTCTCAGGCACATGGTGGTATTTTTGCAGTTGTCCTGCGCAGGGCCAGGAGTTGTATCCATCCAACTCAGGGCATGCTATTATTCCATGAACTGCAAGATCGCTTGCACACTTATCCTAACTTTGGTTTGACACACAGTTAAGTCTTCTAGTAATGTCACTTCTGAAGTGAATTACAGATACTTGTGTTGATCCAAATTTACAGACAAAGTTATTTGATTCTTCAAATAGTTCCTAGATCCTGTTTATAAATTCTTGGACACTTTACATCAGGTGTGTCAGCAGGAGCCAGGACACTTTCCCTTTTTCTGGTAGTGCAAAGCAGCCATAAAACCCGGTTTAGCTGGCCAGTTAAAGTGGATTGACTGGTGCTTTGGACTTGAAGCTGCTCAGAGAGTCAGAGTATATCAGTGAATACTTGTCTGCATGTGGTACATTTCAGATGGATCTTTACAAAAATGCATACTTTCCTCAGAGAGAATTTTTAACACTTTATGATCTCTTCCTTCCACAAGCATAGCTCATTTTATTGAATACAGATGGATTTGCACCAGTGTCACAGAGATGACGGTCTGTGCTGGTCTTGTCCTGACAATTACAGGTGTCAAAGAGGGCCAATAAAGGATTGCTTCATTTGAAGGTATAAATTAGATGTGGGAAAATCCCTGCATTTTAGAAACATATTCAATCTCTTATATCAGAGTGTCTGGGCATGTTAAAATCTTTTTCACATGGCTTAGTGTTTCCTGATGGACAGCCCCAGTGCAGCTGTTGGGTTCATTAGCTCTCAGACATGGAGAATATTTGTGCTGGGAACAGTATTTATAACCTTCCAAGGCAAACCAGAGCCAAGGATTTCAAAACACGGTTTGTACTGGAATGATAACTCTGCTCCCAAATATCCCACTGCAAAGGTTTCTAACCAGTTACTGGGATTACCAAGACAGCAGGGAATCCAAAGGAAAGAGTGTATTCTAGACTTTGTAGGCCAATCTTGCTTCTGGTAAGGGTAAAGAAAGAATTACTTCCTTGAAGTGACAGATCTGTGGTGTTTCCTGGCCAAGGCAAGATAAGAAAGTTCCCATTCCTCTTTAATGAGAAGGAAGTTTGTGTAGAGGGAGAGTGAGAATGGGCTGTTTCTAGTGCAGTCTTTTATGGAAAGAGTTTAGGGAAGGTCCATGTGGGGATTTCTAAAGGATTTAAGTGCTGCAGGCTTTCATAGAATGTCCCAACTTGGAAGGGACCTCCAGGGATCATGGAGTCCAATCCCTGGCCCTGCCCAGGCACCCCAACAGCCCCACCCTGAGCATCCCTGGAGCGGTGTCCAAACACTCCTGGAGCTCTGGCAGCCTCGGGGCCGTGCCCATTCCCTGGGGAGCCTGGGCAGTGCCCAGCACCCTCTGGGGGAAGAACCTTTCCCTGATCTCCAGCCTTTTGGGACCACTTAAATCATTCAGGTCTCATCAATACAAACCTACACAACAAGACAGAGAAGAGAAGGATTTCCTACAGAACCACTTCCCTACATTTTCCTTGCCTTCTTTGAGATCTAGGTATTTCAAACCTTAAGACCCAAAGGAGAACTGGCTTCATATAAACTGATAAATATCTATTTGGAGATCTCCTGGCAAGTTTTACAGTTATACAGGGTTTCTTAGGAAGTTTCTCAGTGCCCAAGAGAACATATTTTCTTTCCCTGCAGAAAAGCTGCAGCTACTTGATATTCCACTGCTCCAGATGCAGTTCCGGCTGCACTAACGCCACGGTTCTGAATGATGGATTGTGCTGTGACCAGCACTATCCAAATAAAGGGAGCTGCCAGGCTTTCCCAGAAATATGAAATGGTCACTTTCAGGAATGAGAAGACTCAGAAGATAAAATAACTATGCTACAGTGAATCAGGTACAGTCATTTCCATGAGATAATTCCCACTGAATATTCCTAGCTTGATTTCCAATCACATTTAAACAGTCCGGTCACTTCTTCTTGGCCTCACACACTTTTCTTTTGGTGCTTCCTGATACGTTAACTATAGATGTGAGTTTTTAACTCAATTGTAACTTCTCAGGATTAGCAGGAATGGGATCAGATGGGAACAATCTGCTACTACTTCATCAGGAGGGATGTGAGTTGCACCAAGTCCGGGACTAGAAGACATAATAAATTATAAAATAGATTATAAATTCTAATGAGGGATGCTGGAAAAGCCTCAAGAAGGAATAAAACAAGGAACAGAAGAGAAAGGTCTGTTTTGAGAAAGAGCTGCATCCCGCTTGTTGTGTTTGTAGAGCCCATATTTGGGTCTGTATATTTTCACATGAGCATCTGTCCAAGATTCATTCCCTCTTTCTAGATGCTTCATCCATAGGAAATTTCCACACATATGCAAATTCACAGCTCTATGAAAAATGCTTTGCTGTGGCCCTGGGATGCCCCTAAACTATGAAAGAAGATTTCAGAGTATGGCTAGAAAATCTTGTCACTTCCCAGACTGGTCTGTAGTGTTCAGGTGTAACAGGAATGATATGGTTACTTTGCATAGTCTTGCTGAGAATTACATCCCAGGATTTTATAGGTTTAGGCTTTGCTTAGCAGGTTCCTTCTTACCATGGGACAATCAATTGGCTGCATTGGATATGGGCAGGTCTGAAAAAGGTTTCCATATTCAGAGGGAGAGAAAATAACACCATGGCCTTAAGTTCAAGACTCTGACAGTTATTCCCACCTCCTGCCCCAATTTAATTTCTCTGAAAGGAAGGAAGTCTGTGAATCTAAGGAAACAAGTATTTATTTCCTATCTACATGCAATGAGACTTGACAGCAACGTGCAGAAATGAGCAAGAAAGGAGCACCTGACACAGCACAACCCAACCAAACTCCTCCTTTCACTCCTTTAATTCTCGAATTCCCTGCTCCTCCCACATGCTGGAGCCACACTCAGTTCTTCAGTCCCGCCCTCCTTAGCCCCAGCCACCTCACACAGCCATCACTGTGCCTGAAACACGAGTCACCTTGTAACACTGCCCGGCTTTCAGATGGGATAGAGTTCATTTCTCCACGACACAGAGCCAAAAAGCTGAACTCACAATGCAGCAAAATGAGAGAAAAGCATTTAATGAGAGAGAGGCCAAGCCTGGTCCAGTGTCACCTTGATCATACCCAGCCTCTTTAGCTCTTTGGAGCATTTCTCATTTTCAAAAAATGGCCCCAAAAATGGTCTTGTAACAAGCTGAGCTTTTGGTGGAACTTCTCAGCCCCTGCTCCTCTTTGATGATGTAAATAATTAGACCAATGTTGAACATGTAGCTATTCTGAACACAGTCTCTTCCAGTTGCACCTTGCAAAGTTTAAAAACCTGGCCAAGAATCCCCAGGGAAGCAGCTGCATATCCCTGACCTCACCACAGATAGAAGGATCTACAGTGAAAAGGAAGAACTTGCTGGAGGCCACAGAGCCCGGGCATGGCCAAGCCAGGAACACAGGGAAGTTCTGCTCTCTCTGCCGTGATTCCGTCGGCATGAACAGGACAGATATTCCAGTGATTTCAGAGAACAGAGGGCCCTCTCTGAGTTGCCATGTACTGCCATGTGTTTCCCTGCTGTAAGTGATTATCCATGGGATTCCCAACCAGGACCTGCAGTCACTGACATCTGCTGCAGGGTTTCTAAAGGGGCCTGAGGACGAGCTGTTTTTAGCCTTTTGTTTATTTGAACAAGTGCATTGCTTGCCAGAAAAGCTCCCCCTCCAAACCCCTCATGCTCTCCTGAGCCAGAAGGCAAGGCCTGTCCATCCCATACAGGCTACTCTGTCCGCCCAGCTCCTCAGGAGGCTCTTCCTCCCTTCTCCCAGCTGCTAAAAGCAGTGCTGAGCTCAGACAAGAGATTTCACCCACCATCCGGGCTGGGAAACACCAGGGTGGCTGTCCCGAAACCTGGCAAATCCAGCATCCTGCTCTTGGCAGGAACCACCTGCCCGTGGTACATCAGAGGGATGCCACATTCCCTTCTACAGATGGATCTTGCTGGCCGCGCACGGCCTGATGCAGTACATGGATAAAGGTTTCTTTTCCATGCAGCCAACTGAATTCTTGCTGTCCAGTTGTGTCCCAAAACTCCCAAATACTGGTTTCAGATAGAGTCAAGGTGGTGTGCTCAGGGTTGAATAAACTCTTGAGATTCCACATGGGCCAAAGACCTGAATTCAAAGATGTTGCAGGATGTTGGAAAAGCCCCAGAACAAGGATCTGCTCAAGAAATGGATGTTCAATACAGATCACACAGGACCTGTGTGATCCTGAACCACGGGATCGCTGTTGTCACTCAGAGGCACTTCCAGGAAGGATGGGATAGTGTGCTGGGCTGCCAGCCCTGTTCAGAGTCTGTGACAAGATCCAGCTCTCCATCCACACGTAGGACTGTAGGATAAGGCTGAGGTACAAAACAATGAGAGCGCACAACACTGAGTCTTTTTCACTCTGCTCCAAAGCTGCTCTGGTGCTCTTAGGTCTTCACTTCATTGCTGCAGTTAGCAGCAAAGAAATTAGTTTAAAAGTAACGGAGAAAATGTAGCTCTGTGAAAAAAGTGGTCATTTCATGGATCTCAAGGGAACTCAAAAGCCTTGTTTTCCTTGCATCTGCTCACCAGTTTAAATGGGATCCATTCCCTTCCACAAGTAAACTCTTGTAATTCAGAGGTTTAGCTCCAAGAACAGCCAGTTTTGGAGATTTGGGGATGTCTTGAGGTGCTGAAGTTGACATCCAAACATCTCCAACTCACTGAGCAAACACATGCAGTATTTGTGTAGTAATCCATCATTAGGGAGCACTGCTTTGCCCACACTCCATACGAGAAGGCTGGCTGCAGTTACATGCATTCCAGGAATATTTACAGTGCTAAGCCTTGTCACATGGGATGGGACCTTAACTGCTATCAACACTTAACTGAGGATAAGCAACCAACAGATGGATCCATAATCTGACCCCTATGGATCACATGCCAGAGGCTTTGGTGCTGCCAGTTGTCCTAGTTTGAAGACAG